>OY365808.1:38034886-38634886 GCA_959347315.1 Bimastos eiseni | reverse complement strand
GGACTTGCTTAAGGTCCCTATACAGTGACTGACGCCCCTCAGCAGACACTGAACGCTACGGGCTGAACGCTCTAACCGATCGGCCACTGTGCCACACCGATTATGCTGCTACTATGCACAGTTGATTTTAAAATAGCTGATTTTTAAAATAGTTGATACTGATTATGAGACCGATTATTTCATTATTCATTTAGTCAAAATGCTAGGCTCCAAAACAGAAGCTCTCATTACAATGCAAATACCTGTTTTGCTGCTTGCGCTCACTGTAAAAAAAATTATAGATTGGCACAATCTCGCAGGCCGTAATGAAACATCAGTAGGTGGACAATAGGACCCCATGATATTGTAAAATCGTCCACTATCTGGCATGTGATGAGCCACCAAAACTAAGAATTCCTTTACATTAGCAACAATTGTCTTTGCCAATTCTAATTTTACTGATTGATCTAATAATTATCAGCATGATTATGCGTATAGATGATTAGTGGGTACAGATCTACTATAACAATCACCAAATGGCAAGGTCCCATACACACGAAGTGTCTAGAAATCGGATTCTCATTTAAAGCTGATGGTTGGCATGTCATTTGAAGTTCTTGATCACCATCGTATCAAAGAAGAGAGCGGAGTGATGACAGGCAACAAGGGTCACAACAAATGCACTTTGACAATGACAACATGGAAGTTCCTCACAGATGGAAGAAGAAATTGTATGAAATTGTATATGGATATCCTGTAGAACTTGATCTGTATTCTTAACAGCCGCTAAATTCTAAATGGTCAAATAGTGTCACTGATGTAGAATGGTGGGTGCCATAACATAAGGTTTACATGCTTTTGTTGTTCAAGTTAATAACCTGAAACTCCCACAGCAGACAAAACCATTTTGTCAGTCTACCGGGTAATGATGAGTTCATGTCTTTAATGACAAGTTCAGAAAATCGTATAATATATCAAAAATTTCTGGACAATATTTTCTCATCTATCCATATGAAAGGCTTGCCTCTAAGGATGTATCAACATTAGTCCAATAATTATCATCAATTGATAACAATTATTGAGTAACCTAACCCTACCAGCTACTACTGTCTTGACTCAGTAAAGCTTTGGTGTCTCTGCGACTGCCTCAAACTGGCTAGCTTGAAGCAGTCCCAGCTTCTTATTTCTGCAATCAGTTTCAACAACTGGGAATTGATACTGCTCACTCTCATCCTTCTCTCTGGTGTGTCAAAGAAATCTGTACTCGACCCCTTTTTTTCAAAATCTTCTCACTTCATCAATCAGCTGCAGAACTAATAACCTTGAAGCCAAGTTACAAAAAAATGACAGACAAAGCCACAGACTCATATCACAAACAGCTAGACAAACAGACAGACTGATATCACAAACTCCAATAGATTAAAAGGAATTATTATGTTTAATCTTTACATGACCAATACATACCTCTAGTGATTTTCCATGAGGTCCACGAGCAGACCTGACAAGTCGAATTAAGACAGTGGCACAGGGAACATGCCTCTTGTCAGTAATGCATGACTTGCTCAATGGCTCATTGCCTTCTGGGCCCTGATGATAAATTCGCAGCTGATGCCCACCCTCATTTAAAGACAGCTGCAAAGGACAATGCAAAAAAATCCCATTGCAATGTGACTGAATCATACGACTGTAACTTTTTTGGCGTAATCTTTGTTGTACCAGACAGTAATGATCAGTTGCTTTAAATTTTAAATTTAAACTATGAAATTTGCACTGTTTCTAATATTTCCTTTGCACTGCATGTGTGCACACACTGTATTTCAAAATCGCTACTGTCACAGCATTTTCCTTCTACTGACAAATTTTGTGAGCTCCAATTTTTATATTTTCTGAAAGCTTCAGGTGAGTTGTAACAATAGCACAGCAGCCAACAGTCAAATTCGACTTTTGTAATAAATCGTTTAACTCGTTTATTGATATCCAACAATAGAAACACACACAAAAATAAACTGGCTTCATAGCAATAGAAGCACAAGAATTCGCTAAAGGAGGTATAACAGAGTACAACATAAACTGGAAGAATGAGGGATATCATGGAGACCCAATTTAGGAATATCCCGCTAGAGGGAACCCCAAGAAAAGACTGTAAAATACTTGTAATCACTAATATAGATGGGCAGTGAAGAATCTGCTTAAATTAATGATTATATATATCATTGAAAGAAGAGAGTAAATAAGTAAGCATTGTTGCCAAGAATAATAAAAATAATAAAAAGATAATAGAGAAAATAATATAACACTCTTAACTAAACTTAACTACTAATCATTAGCACACAGTGGAGGAATATGGGGAGATGAAATTATAGTATCGAAATTAATAAAAATTCTATTAGGAACATACTAATACTAAAGAAGAAAAGAAGAAGTCCAGTGAAATAGGAATTACAGACGTAATAATATTATGAACATCAAAGTTAATTATTAACAGTTATCGGAATCTAGCAAATACTTACGGAGAGCGATTTTAAATTAGGTTATAGTTCAGATTTTATGAAGGTCAGGGGGTAGCAAGTTCCAGACTCTAGGTCCAGCGACTTTCAGAGAGAAAAAACGGGTATTAGTTCTGGCAAAATCGGGCCTATACTGATTGGAGGAGTGAGTGGAGTAATTATGAATTTCTTTCATCTTAGTAAAATATTTAATAAAAGCTGATGGGGGCCTATCATTGACTGCTGAGAACATAAATGTAGCTATTTGAAAAGTGGTAATTTGCTTTATTCGAAGTATACGGTGTCGTTTAAATAACCGTGCAGATCGAGCCCAGAGGGTTACTCCTTGAATAAATTGGAGATTTTTTTTTAATGTTTTCAAGTTTGACTAAGTAGGAGGGGTTTGAGGCCCATACCAAGTTACAGTAGTCAAAGTATGGCTGAATCATAGTGAAATAGAAATAGAGTTGCCTGCGGATTGCCATAGGTAGCTTATTGGAGACTCTTCGTAATATGCCTAAGTTTTTGGAAGCTTTCACCGAGACATGGTCAATGTGACTTTTCCGATTTAAATTAGCATCAATTTGTACTCCTAGAAAGCGAGTAGAGGAGGTTTGGGTAAGCAGAGTACCATTAAATGTGAGCAAGACATTTGCCTGTACACTCTTCCTATGGGAATGAAATAATAAAAAACTGGTTTTATCTATGTTAATTATTAATTTATTGGCTAAGAACCAATCAGATGCTTTCCCATTTCAATTATTAGCATATCAATTAAGATCTGGTAAGAAGAATGGGAGTAGAATAGGTTCCTATCGTCAGCAAATAGAATACAGAACAGCAGGGAAGAAACAAGGGCCAAATCATTTATATAGACCAAGAATACGAGTGAACCCAAATTTGAGCCTTGTGGAACGCCGTGGTGGATTGGACAGGTGATGGAATAAGTCCCATTGCAATTTACAGTTTGGGTTCTATCGAAGAAGTAATCGGCAAACCAGTCAAGCTCTGATCCACGCATGCCATAATTATGCAGCTTTTTTAATAAGATTGCACGGTCCACAGTATCAAAGGCCTTAGAGAGATCCATGAATTACCCCTATTCAATAATATAGAGGCTTATAGAGACTTTACCAAATTTGACAAGGATTGAATCTGAATCATTAGATCCACCTTTCCGGCGACTGACTCCTCAGCTTGAAGTATTATCCGAAGTACTGACGAAAAATAAAACGAACTATCATAGTAAAGACGATATTAGATTGATGCACGACCAATGTATAACCGACTCAACCGATGCCCATCCTAATCCATCATAATAACTTGTAATCATCCATTAATACCATGAATTGTAATCACACTGCGAAACGTAAATTAGAAATAATAATAAGCAAGAATACATTATGTATTTCAATGCCAAATTTAGTCCACTGTACCATGGCATATTTAGTCTATGATGCTCCCAAGGCCAGTGTTATGAAATCTTGTGGCATGTCCAACTGTCTAGGTCTCAGCCTCTCCGCAATCTGAACTATAGACCTTTGCTTCATGATAAACAGGGCAACAGACGTGTTATATTGTATTGTATTTAAGCATTTGCAAAGCGCCTCCAGTATGGAGTACTGTTCAGAAGCACAGCCAGTGCGCAAGGCCCCGTGAGAAAAAGCACATTTTGAGAAAAGCAAAAGAGGATGAGAGACTGCCAGATAGAATTTTAGAGTGAACACTCTGATATGCAACCTTGGACAAGAACACTCCAAAATGTGAGAAGTTACTGAGCAAATTCTGGATTTAGATGAAAGTATCAGTCGAAAATGAGGGAGCTGTTAATCAGTCGACCAACATGGCTGATGACATGCGCAGGTTTTCAATATGGCTACACTCAATGCAGGTCTAGAAAGAGTATCTGTCTTGTTACCTGCATGCCAGCATCGGCTACAGGTTGCCTCACAGTACCAGTCTCCACGAAGATATTTAAGAGCGCATAGCCTATAATGATTGGTGAATTGGACACAGGATCTATTGTGTAAATCTAAAATAAAAAACAAAGCCATTCTCAGTTCTACTATAAATACAGAACGACATGATGTATACAGTCTGTTTAAACCTGAATAATAGGCCCTATCTGCAGAAGCCTAGCAATCATTTTGAGCAAAGAAACAATAGCATTTTACATGCTTGCACTGAGAAATGACACTTGAATTACATTACATTCATTCATTATGAGCATTTATATAGCGCCCCTTCAAGAAATCTACTCAGGAGCGCTCCCAGCCCAGACAACGACTAAAGAAAAAGGTCTTGAAGGACTTGTAAAACCTTGACGGTTGGGCCAAGAGCAAAGATGCAGAGCTCAAGTGGGAGATCATTCCACAATGAAGGGCCACATCCAAGAAAGAACGGCGCTGTCTAAAAGCCAAATGAGCATGCAGAACTAGAAGCTCAATCCTCGCAGAGCAAAGCACCTGACACGCTGCAACGTCAGACACTGGGAAGCAGAGATCACGCAAGTAATGGAGCACAACCAAGAAAGCAACGCGAAACATGAGCAGCTATGTGGTATGAAATTCGCTGTGACACTGGCACCCAATGCAAAACATCGCGCATGTATGCAGAAACAAGGGAGAATTTAGGAAACCGCCCAATAATTGATATTATACACAAGCTTTGACAGTTCATGGTAGTTTAGCACTCAAAATCATATTTATAAGTGATGTAGAAGCTGAGATATTGACGAAAACCTTTTTCAGGCGGCCATTTGTCAAAATCCAAGATGGCGACCACATAGGTATCAGGGCAAATGAAAGAATTATTTTTCTGATTGCCTATACAATAAAGTTTAAAAAAAAGTGTAGTTTTCAAAATCTCAAAAAAATCCAGCGAAATTACTTAGTAACCTGACTATGTGAGTGCTAGTCGTGTTACATGCTTCAGCACGAAGCTTTCTTTTATTACTATGGTTTTAGCAATCTCCAATTGGACATGTTATGCTAATTCTTCTAGACTTAGTCTACTGGCAATGGAAGTTTGTGATTATTATTTTTTTACTTGCTCATACTTCTGTAAAGTTGACTTTATTCTTCAGAATCGGCTGATCAATTTTCGCCAGCATCATCATCATCGGCTTACATATGAGTCTATCTATATAGAGCCACATATGTGACGTCAAAGCTATATGTGACATGCATTGAAAAAACTTTGGCAACAGATTGAACAGGATAATGCGTTGAATTATCATAGGGCTACCAAATTGGCCTTTAATTAATGAAAAATCAACAGTAAACGTACTCAACGCAACAACTTCAGTCGAATCAATTGCTAAATTTGCACCTCGATCTGCAAGACTCTTTTCAAGACCCAGGTTTGGTCTCCTCATGAAGGACTACGTGGACAACCTCACTGGTTTCACCTCATCATTCCATTCTCTTTGCAATCATCATTTGATTATGAAAGTGTGGCTCCATTATCTCTGCAGTCACAGTCCGTCGTTGAAGGCGTGGATTCTTCTCTAGCACCTGCTTCAACAAAAACCCATGCTGTCAATCCATCTCTGGAATGTCACATTCGACAACCTCATGATTCCTGTTCTACAGTACCATCCTGTTCATGGTCACCATCCGAAGTTGAGAGCGCAATTTCTTCTTCTTCATCTGTTTCATCTGCTTCATCACCACTGACATCTACCGCCCTCATTCCCTCCTTCATCATATCCATCTGTCAAATTTCCCCAGGGATGCCTAGAGCCATCAGGACTCAGGATTGCTACCTTGTTTGTCCGCTCCCCTACGAACAAATTTGCTTATGTGGCTCAAACGAGTCTAGGTAATTTCATCCCAGGTAATTTTCCCTTAGAAATTCCCTCCCCAGAAATCTCCCCCTTGATATTTCCCCTTTGAATTGTTCCCCATAAATTTCTCTCAAAATTTTCAAAATTTCCACAAAGAAATACAAAGCATTTAAAATTGTTAATACAAGTAATAAAAAATAAAATCTAGAGATACAAAATAAATTCGTATTTAAAACACTGATATTCTGAGCAATGCCTTTGAGACAGTGAAAAATGTTTCAGGGTGGGCCAGCATAAATGGTCCGACTTTGTAAGAGAATAACTCCGCCAATATTTGGAAGTTATTTATTATTAATGCACAAAATTAAAGGTATTTCACTCTAGGAGTAAGATTCAAAAACATTGGTTATTGCATCGTTAACCTTCATGGCGCAAATCGTGACATAACAAAAGTCATCGTCTTTTAGTGACTAGTTAATGAAAAAGTCATGACAACGTTAACAGTAAATTAAAAAAATGAAAACCTTGTACAATACAGTTTAATGAAAAAGTCATGCTTTAATGGATGCTGGATTGATGAAAAGAATTATGTCAAAATGAAAGCTGGATTTATGAAAAATAGGGCCGTGTAATTGGAAGCTGGATTGATGAAAATAATCATTCTCAAATGGAAGCTGGATTGATGAAAAAAGTCATGCCTTAATGGATGCTGGATTAATGAAAAGAATTATGTCCAAATGGAAGCTGGATTATGAAAAATAAGGCCGTGTAATTGGAAGCGGGATTGATGAAAGATTGTGACTAAAAGGGTTCCACGACGAGTAGAATTCATATATCCATCCCGGTTCTATTTAGGCATGATTCTTTTCATCAATAAAGTTCCCAGTTTAGCACAATTATTTTCATCGATCATACCTCATATTGCATTATATATATATATATATATATTATATCAGATATCAGATATATATTATATCAGATATCTGCGCCAAAATGTCCTGCACCAAAACGGCGCTGCACCAAAACGTCCTGCGCCAAAACGGCTGCACCAAAACGTTTGGTCACGTGTTTCTCGTGCATCATGAGAACATGTGAAATAGTTGCACTGGGGGGGGGGAAATTCTGGAGAGGGAGAATTCATTGGGGGATATCCAGGGGAAGATTTGAGGGAGTTTCCAGGGGAAAATAACCTAGGGAGGATTTTCTGATACCGGCTCAAACTGGTTTTGAGGACCAACTTAACATTATGCAGTCACTGAAACCTGACACTGTGCTTCAGGTCTGTGGACCAACTGTGGTTCAGATCAGAAGTTCTCAACCTATGGTCTGTGGACCAACTGTGGTTCTGATCAGAAGTTCTCAACCTATGGTCTGTGGACCAACTGTGGTTCTGATCAGAAGTTCTCAACCTATGGTCTGTGGACCAACTGTGGTTCAGATCAGAAGTTCTCAACCTATGGTCTGTGGACCAACTGTGGTTCAGATCAGAAGTTCTCAACCTATGGTCTGTGGACCAACTGTGGTTCTGATCAGAAGTTCTCAACTTATGGTCTGTGGACCAACTGTGGTTCTGATCAGAAGTTCTCAACCTATGGTCTGTGGACCAACTGTGGTTCAGATCAGAAGTTCTCAACCTATGGTCTGTGGACCAACTGTGGTTCTGATCAGAAGTTCTCAACTTATGGTCTTTGGACCAACTGTGGTCCGCGAACATCTGTCTGGTGGTCCACGAGCAGGATCCTAAATTTGATCTATTTTTAAAAATTAATACCATGTAACTATTTTTTACTTTAAAGTTTAAACATTTTATTAAAATTGATAGTAAATAAGTAAAATACTCATACTGATTGTTATCAAATTTATCATACTAAAGTTATAGTTATTATAGTATAGTTGAGACAAGACAAAACATGTTCATAATTGAGGATTTGATGTCATCTTAGTTGCATGTTTTCCAAATGGCTTGGCCAATATTCAAGTTACCAATACTCTACAGAAAACGCTAAAGTTTACATTCAGAATTTCAGATATTGCACTTTCAATGCCATTCCTACAATACCACACTGTTATCACTTCAAGACAGATTCCAAAGAGCCAAGATATAACCTCAAGATCATGACTAAATACGTTCCCATGATCATGAGGGAATCTAAGACACAAAAACCTATTTCAAGACATCTCAAGATCATACATATGCATACCATAAACCATACAAACTTGAGTATAATATGCATCATGATAAAGACTTGATCACATACTTTAATGATCAGTGTTGACGTAGCCGGCATGGCTGGCTCTCGAAACTCCACTCTGTATGCGTAAATTGGATTGTGAATGTCACTGTCGAGCTTTGCGATGCAACTCATCGCTCGACCGACCTTCGTGTATTGTTTATCAAGAACACTTGCAGATACCTACATCAGGATTGATGATTATTATCACACTCACTCTCAGTCTGTCACCCAGTCATTCACTCATCATCACTAACATCAGCATTACCATTAGTATAAATTATAAGCAGATTCAAGTCTTGTCCAGTAACAGTGGAACTCGCTAGGTTTAAATAGCAGTGCAAACTTTACAAAAAACTTGTTTTATTTTCTGATTGAACTAATAATAAAATTATACCAAAACCTTGTGGATAACTTTGAAAAAAGTTTAGCTTTGGAGCAGTCACATTTACATCATGTACACGTCTGAATTCGGACTTCTCTTGTCTTCCTGTGGTGTATTGAACCAAATTTATGCAGATGACACCCAGGCTTATGTTCACTGTTTTGCGGGCAAATGCGGTCGCTGCTGTTTGCTCAATGCAGTTTGCTATAGACTACCTTGGTGGCTGGATGTCGTCAAATCGCTTTCGGCTGAACCCATCCAACTCAATTTATCTGGCTTGGCACCAGACAGCAGCTGGCGAAAATTGATCTCTGTGCCCTCACTATCCAGTTTCCCCTCTTCACTTTCTCCGTCACTGTTCGGGATTTAGAGGTCACTCTTGACCAAGAACTCACCTTTGCTCAACATGTCAATAATGTCTCTCGTAGTTGCTTTTACCAGCTTCGCCACTTATGAGTAATATCTCGCTCTCTTACCCTCACCGCTGCAGCTACTCTGGTTCAAGCCTTTGTTACCAGTCACCTTGACTATTGCTCCTCAATATATGCTGGCCTCCCCAAGTACGAATTGGGCGCTTGGAGCTGGTTTTGCGTGAGACCCCCCTACTGATCGGTGGGATTCCCAGAACAGGTCAGGTATCCTAGTACACGCGGAATATCCTGTGCTGGTTGTCTCAACCCCAGCGCATCTTATTTAGGGTATCTGCCTTAGTTTGGTGCTGCCTTGGCAGCACTGGGCCTGGTTATTTGCAGGAGCCTTGTCACCCTATTACTGCCAGTAGTGGTCGACGACCACTTCGCTCAGCAGTTCATGGCGACCTGATCGTCTCTTTTGCATGCACTTCCATAATGCAGATTCGGGCTTTTTCGGTCGTGGGATGTACCATCTGGAATGGACTTCCAATAGAGCTCCGTCTCCTACCTAAAAACCTATCATCTTCATTTTATGCCTCTCTTAAAACTGTCCTTTTCAGCCGAGAGTTAGGCCGGGAGCGCCTCTGAGTAGATATCTTGAAGGGGCACTATATCAAGTAATTTTTATTGATTGATTGATTTATTTATCTCCTCATCCAAGAGCCTCATTTTAAGCATCATCATTATTAAATGAAATGCCTGCTATGCACTCTCTTACCCAGGAGCTAGCCAGTAACTACTTCTGTAACTCCTTTATGTATAAATTTCTGGCATTCAAAAAATTTTTTTTTGACTCTACATCTGATCAACTTCTTCATCTTAATTTTAAAACAATCTTAGATCGTTAGTCTAAGACAATGGTCCCCATAATTTTTCAAAATGCGAAAATTCAACCAGGAGCCACATTAGACCTGCTAGACTGCTGCATGCAGCCCGTGGGCTATACTTTGGGGATCTCTGTGTACGACAATCTAAATTACCTTTCTCTCACTAAACAAAGCTAACACCTCCTCTGGAAGAGTGCTTTCGTATCCTGAGGCCATCAAGCATTGCATAAACCTTCAATTTCTTGCCACATGGAGGATGTTTCCCATCTGCATTTGTTTGTGCCATAGTTCATGCTCTCCATGAGAAACATTCTCTTTATCTTTGCCATGCTACCGACCAATCTGAACTTTGAATCTCATTTATAAATTTCTGGAAAGGTAGCGATGAATCGAATGTAAACTCACATATCCTCCAACTCGTTAATCTCCCAATTTCAGTCTACATACCAAGGTTATATTCATCGGACTCCACACCTTTCGCTGTTCATAATGACATTTCGTACTCTATGTAGGGTGACAGCCCTTCTTCTTATTGACTGCTCTGCTGTCTTTCATATTTTAGCCCATTCTTTTCAACTGGTATCGGTTTCTTTCTTCTTATTGGAGCACCTCTGAGTAGATATCTTTAAGGGACGTTATATATGTATAGGGTGTGCCAGCATAAATGAACCAACATTGCATGCATATAACTCCACAAATATTTGCAAGTTATTTTTGTTTAATGTGTCAAATTACAGATATCTCACTCCCGGATAAGCTTAAAAAAATTGAACTGGTACTAGCTTTAATTTAGGCAAATGTTTGGAACAGTCCTAGCTGCCATATTTTGTTGCCATTAGTGACGCACAATGGTGCCGTTCAGAGACGTAGCTAGGAGGTGCAGAGGGAAATGTGTCTCTGGTCGCCAAGTTGGAGGGGGTGCAAAAATAAGGATTAAAAAACAATTATTTTTTATTTCGATGCAAATTAATTCATCCCAACAAAGTTAGTAAGAATTTGGCTGCGAGCGGTCCTTCAGCAAATCGATGCTAATTTTATCGTATTTGCAGGCTTCAATGGGACAAGATCGTCTCAGCGACCTTGCTCTTCTAATCATCGAATGAGAAACATGGGAGAAACAAATTTTGATAAAGTTATTGACCAATTTGCAATAGTTAAATCAAGAAAAAATAATTTTTTTACAGACTATACATGACAGTCATGTATAACTACGGGTAGCCTTTAGATATATTTGACAAATTTGTAACAAACAAGAAAAGGGGCTGTCCATAAAATATGTCACGCAATTATGGACGAATTTTAACCCTACTCGGGCCCTCCCCCTCGTCACACGTCATGACAAAAGTCTCAACCCCTGAAATATGACGTCACATCGCTTTCATACCCCGAAAAACTGATGTCCAGGATGTTATACCCACAATTTTCTTAAAATAATAAAATAAAATAATTATAACTGTAAAAATACTTCAAATTATTATAGTAGAATGACAACAAAATGGAGAAGTTGAATTATTACACTCATTATGCATTCCACAAGATCAGAAGCTCTGGTAGAATCATTTTATGTACAAAAAAATTGATAAAAACAACTTGAAATAATCCAAAAGCATTATGCGTCTCCATTTTCCCAAGGAGAAGCAAAATGCTCCTTCATACAATAAATGGGAGAGCTTGGACTTCATCTTCCTGTTCAATGGATATTCCATTCGGAATATTCCAGCTCTTCTTCGTCTATTCAATCCACACTCTCTCCATTTTCGTCGTTTGCAATCACAACCATTAGTTCACGTTCCTGACATGCAGCGACTCTCTCAGGCACGTGCGTTTTGGCGGAATTATTGATTATTGCCGGTGTGTTACAGAATGGCTGCCTGACATCCAAAAGCCCAAAACTGATGCCGAGCATAAAAGTAAACAGTTCAAAAAAAAAAGAATGCAGTAATCATAATTATTGTTGCTAAATTGTGGTAAGCAATTACTGTTAAGTGGAATGTTTAATTGAGTAAATTTTTTAAATAAAATTCTGAATTTTGATGTGATGATGTGAGATCACATTTCTTAGGACCCCTTTCCCTCGTTACACATCATCACAAAAAGTGTGACTCCTTCTCCTAGGCGTGTGACGTCATATATGGACGGCCGCAAAGGGGCGCCAATTCTGTAGTTTGTCCCCGGGCGCAAAATACCCTAGCTACGCCTCTGGCGTCGTTGACAGACGATCATAGAGTTTTGATCCGAATTTTGCAAACTGATAAGATATTTAATTCATTTAAAATCACAAAAGAGTTTCCAAACAAGGGATGGAGGAAAAATGCTTTGAATTGTCTGATATAATCAATTGATGAAACAGGAACTTCAAGTCGTTAACCAAACGAATCGATACGCATGGCGCTCACACCTGCTATGGTATCATCGCTCGTGTGTCCAAATTAATTTGTGGTCAAGATGATGACCTGGGTACAACAAATCTCCCCCGGGAACTTCATCGTGAAACAGGCATTTTGAGAAGCACCGTAAGACATAACGCAAAAGATGACCTTAATTTTAAGATATTTCATCGACATGAAGTCCAACAGCTCTCCGAGTCTGACGCAAAGAAACGATTGGAAGCATACAAGCATCTGAAGCAGCACACTACTGTTGATAAAATTGAAGGGAAATGGTTTAGCGATGAGAAGATATTCATGGTACAGACTCCTACATACACCCAAAATGATCGTGTCTATGCTCATGTTAGCAAAAAAATGAGATGTAGGAGACCTGGACGCATATAGCAGCTCGTGCTGTTCCAAAATTTACTTAAATTAAAATTAGTATCAGTTCAACTTTTTTCAAGCTAAAACTAGAATAAAATATCTTTAATTTGACATATTAAGTATAGAATGAAATTAATTTAATAATAATGATTATGTCTAGACTCTCTTTTGCGTCATGTCTATATGCGACACAGAAAGCCGCCTAGGGCGCCAAATTTAAGAGGCACCAAAATTTAAGGATAATACCATTATGTTTTCAGAAATAAAATTTTATGTTAATGCAAAAAGAAATTCATAAATTAGTTTTATAAAACTAGTTTTAGACTAATTCCATTTCCAACAACGATATTCAATTGAATCTCCCGCTCTTCCCCCATTAATTTTCTATTGCCAGAATCGTCTATGCATTTTGAAAAAAAACATTTTTATGTGCCCCGTGCAGCGAGTACTTGACCTCATATTTTCTCACATCTTATTGTTTATGCAACGGGGTGGGGCGCTCTTATATAGATGACTGCCAAGGGCGCCAAATTGCCCGAGGATCGTTCTGATGTCTAAAAACACTAAGTGCCATTCAATCATGTCGATGGTACTTTGGTATATCGTGTATGTTAGTTTTTAGTCGAGAAAAAGCTAAAAAGCATTGTGCCAGGTTAGACAAGAGCAACAAGAATCTTGAAGAATGTAACTTATACAACAACAATTTTTTTTATTATTTTTTTTCACCGAAAATGCCGCCCCTAGGACAAGTGCCGCCTGGGGCGGTTTGCCCCACTCGCCCCTCTCACTACGCCACTGCCCGAGAACCGATTTCATTGCCCAGACAGTCGGCCAATATGACCAATGGAATATTTCTGGCATATGTTCAGGTAAAATCACGCATTTTTACGGAATTTCAGGTACCCGAAAACCGATTTCATTACCCGTTGGCAGCCTTACCTGTAGGTCGCATCCTAAGTTCGACCAAATCTCCGGGTACATGCGTAATGTCCTGCACTAGCTCCCTTATCTGCAGCGCATTGCTACCAAGTCTTTGTATTGGTCAGATGCTGGCGCCCCCCCTACCCGATAGAACTTTGTAGCCCCTCTGTAACTGTTTGATGCTGTGGCTCGTTGCGCTCTGCCGAGCAAGTGGAGTTACTTGTCCCTCATGCGCAGACTGCTATCCAACAATGTTGTGCTTTCTCACTGTTGCCTTGTCTTAGTTGACCAGGGATGGCCTTCAAATAGCCCTGCATCTCACGCCTACAGGTCAATCTGCCCTGTTCTTGTCTGGTCTTAAGACTGTTCTGTTTGACCATGAGGGGTTATGCTGGGAGCATCTCTGAGTAGATGGCCTTGAAGGGGCACTATATAAAACTGACATTATAATATTAATAATAATAATAGTTTGCACTTGTAAATAGAAAAATTCATAACACTTAAAACTTTAATGATGAGCTGTCTAGTCTGCATTGGTTTCTCGGTCGCTATTGGTACACTCTCGTCATCAAGTGTAATGTAGGTTATATAAATTATTAAATTTCTTGAGTCTGCATTTACTCGTACTACTCAACCACCATCACCTACTTAACTATCAACAGACATAACCACAGATATCACGAATCTCACTATTCAAAATCATCATAAACTCTCTGATTTTCCTTCTAATTCTAAATTTACTGTATTTTATGGACCAAAGGTTTCATTTTTACACAAACTTTTATGAATACACTTCACTGAATGTTTAAAATGTATGTATGCATTTAGCATACAATCTGAAGTGCTGAAAGATGAACAAGCTGCACTTGAATGAAATGAATAATGTATTACCCTCGTAACTGAGATATTCTCTGGCAAAAAGCGACATCCATCAATATAGAGGTCAAATCCATCAGTCGCAGTAAATGGCTCTGATGGGGGAGACTTTCGTTCACATAGCAACCATGCTGTCTACAATAGTAAAGTACAGTAATTTCTAAAGCAATTCTTAGAGCACCACAATTTGTACTGCATATCCAAGCCATCATATCATGTTTGCTACATCCATAATTTATGAACTCATTAATTAAATTTTATATATTTAATTGCAAAATAACTGAGGCAAATTCATTAATTCTTGAATGAATATAGCACCCCTTTAACGAAACTACTCACTACTCCGAGGTGTTCCCAATTTCAACATGCTCACAAACTATAGTGCTAAGTTTGGCGAGGAAAGTCTCAGGTGTATTACAGGTTGTAAACGCAGATCTATGGGAAGACCATTCCAGATTATTGGCCACTACAGAAAAAGCTCGATTCCACATAATGGCAGATTGAAAACCAAAAGAACTTCTTCTTTCTCAGAGTATAGAGGGAGATGCCCAGGGCTACCTGAGGTCAAACAGCAGTGCTCACTGAGATGTATTGATAAAGAGACCCAGGTGACAGCAAGGCAGTTATACTATACTCAGTGTGCAAATGTACATAGTTCTAATAAGAAAGATTTAGAGAGCTATTGAGAGGTAGAACAAAATAAGATTTCTAGAATCAGAAAGGAAATACCCAATTGTGACCTGGTTACATTGCAAGTGCAGCATGACAAAATTGCCCTTAAATTTAAGATCTTGGTGCAAGCCTCGCAATCTCAGTTGTGTGCTCCATCTGATTACTTGCTTGCAGGACCTTGATCATCCAGTCAAAAAAAATCATGGAAAAATATTCATTTACTTTCTAACCCAAGCAAATGGTATGCAGACGTTTCATTCTGGGACGATTCATTGTGGGCAGTTCATCATAGGACGTTTCATTGCAAATAAATATTGCTGATTCACACTTTGTTGCAACTCTCTCATCATGAACTTACTTCAACCATTAATTTCTTAATCAAGTCTTTATTAGCATTTAGCAATGTAACTTAAAGTTAACACATCTTTTAATTCACTTGATGTAGATATATGGTATAGGTCTTAATTGGTAAGGCAAATTAAAGTCAACTGGAGTCCAGGAGGTTGGTATGAAAAATATCGTTCTTTGACCAGTAAAGTATAACAAGCAGTGAACAGATATGGAGGCTGAGATTTATCTACAAGCTATTTCACATTTGTCTCATTGCCAATTAATTCCATAGTGACCAGTGACACCCTTCAGATAATATTTAGTTTTCTCTGTATAATTTAATTCTATGATTTGGTCATAACTTTATATCAATCGTATGTTCATAAAAATTCATTCGTAAACATTTATATAATAAACATTCGCTTACAATATTGTATGCCAAAGTTATTCTAACGTTGCTTAACATTTCTTCAATAATTAAACTGCTACAAAGTAGTGAAGCAATAAAACATTAATTATTTGTGATGAAACATCCTAGGATGAAACCCCCTATGATGAACAGTCTACTTGACGAAACATTCTGTGATGAACCGTCCGTGATGAATCATCCATGTATGAAACGTCCTAGAATTCAAGCAAACTGATTTCCCTCAACAATGCGAAGTCCTTTCTCTGTCTGAAGGCTCTCTCTCTCTACAGCAAGCACCTTTCAGAAACCTCAAAATAACTAGACACAGCAGGCAAACTCGCTTATGTACCACTTTCAATAGTAAAGTGCAGACAGGGTTTATTTGCTTTTGTTGGCTTCATTCAATGAATATGAACCTTAAATTAAAAATTCCTTGCCAAACAATGTGGCCAGTGTTATCCCAGGCCTAATTACTACTAGTATAAAAGTAAGAACCTCTGGGCATGCTGGATCATCAGATTCCTCACTTGGCGTCACAGAGCCAGGTCTTGGTTTGCCACAGCTGATCTTGAGTCGAAGTGTTGCTCTTTGATACCGCTCTTTCTTGTCTTTTGTGGTTGTCCTGTTTTCTGGCCAACCAAAATCAGGCACTGGAGGACAATATAGAGTAATGACATGGATGCCTGCATTTAAACAGATACCTGGAGAACTCTGCCGATCTGAAAAGCATATACCACATAGCCAGTTTGAATGTAGTCATCGTCAAATATCACTCCTTATAATTATGTCTTGGAACCATGATGAAACTGTCATGTCATGTCACATTGTCATCGTCGCTTTGCGACGGTTGACTACATGAATGGGAAAGTGATGTCCAATGCTTTCTGTCTCGTACGATGTTCATTAAGCTTGTGCCTTTTAAGCCAGTCCATGCCATGACATTGTCAAACCAGCAGATTCTGGGTCTTCCACGATTTCGGCTTCCTTCTACTATACCTAACATTACACTGTTCTCAATACTGTCTTTAGGCTGTCTCACGATGTGCCCGAAGTTTTCTGTATTTGATGTGGCCCAACAGTTTGCAGTCAACTTTCGCCATTTGATACACTTGTTCGATGGTCACCATTGTTGTCCATGGAATTCCGAGCAGCTTCCTCATGCACTTGTTCTCAAATGCTTGTATACGTTTCTCTTCTTCTTTCTTTATTGTCCACACCTCACAACCATACGTTGCTACTGGCCACGCCAAGGCCTTCATGAGTTGCAGTTTGGTTTTAGTACTGACTGATTTATTTTTCCAGATGCTTACCAACTTAAACATGACTGACATTCCCATGGCTAATCTTGATTTTACCTCAATCGCGCAGTCCCCGTCCTTCATTACTCTGTTCCCCAAGTATGTAAATGAGTCCACTTGTTCCAGTTTGTATCCGTCCACTTTGATCAAAAGTGCGTCATTGCCATTTGTCATTACTTTTGTCTTTGCTACGTTAATCAGTATACTGTATTCTTTTGCTGCCATCTCAACACGTTGCACCAACTCCTGTAAATCCTCTGGTGAAGTGGCCAGTAGCACGATGTCATCAGCATATCTAAGGTTATTAATAAGTCTTCCCTCCAATTCTGAATCCCTTGTTGTAGTCTAGTAGTGCATTTCGCATTAACTGTTCTGCCAGAATATTAAACAGGCATGGTGATAAATTACATCCTTGTCGGACTCCTTTCTTGATACTAAACCATGTCGACATAATTCCGTCTGTCTTTACAGTAGCTCGTTGTTGTTTGTAGAGATTTCGCAATAGCTGAATGAGGTGGGGTGGGAAACCCATTTCCATCATGGCTATCCATAGTTGATCGTGTTGAATCATGTCAAAAGCTTTTGAAAAGTCAATGAAGCAGAGGTACAGTGGATGATTCCTTTCTCTCGCTTTCTCCAAGATGATTCTTAAGTTCACAATTTGATCTCACGTGCCTCTTCTTGGCCTAAGGCCGGCCTGTTCTTCAGCGATCTCTGTTTCCAGCTTGGTCTGGATGAGTTCCAGTATCACTCGTAACAAAATCTTACTAGCATGTGAGACTAGCGCAATTGTTCTGTGATTACCACAGTGAAGTAGATTTCCTTTTTTCGACAGTGAAATAAAAATTGACTGTGACCATTCTTCTGGCCAATCCCCGGTCTCCCATACGTCCACACATATCTCGTGTAGCTTTGTCAGAGTAATTTCTCCACCAAATCTAAACAGCTCAGCGGCTACGCCATATGGGCCTGGTGACTTCCGCATAGCTGCTTTCAATATGGCTCGTTTTATCTCTTCTTTTAGTGGCGGTGAAACTAAGTAGCAGTAATTTGCAGTCTGAATAATTTTACATTGTCAAATAAATCTGAGGATAACAGCTGATTCCATGTAAGCCTAATTTTTTCTGTCTTTTGGAAAATCATAAGATGCCTCTCTGAAGTCAGAACAGGTACAATTAAAGCTGTCAGAAGGCAGGATAATGCAATGTGTGCAACTGAATTACATGTATGTTGAGAAATCCCAAACTTCATAATAGGAAGTTTGGGATTTCTCAACATGCATGCAGTTATCAATGTACACCGAAAAGTCGACCTGTAATATTCGGTGTGCATCGATGTCAAGGTGGGAGGCAGCGGCAAGGCGTCATATGGCCTTGATGACTAGCTGACCCTACTGGACAATACAACATGCGACCAGGGTTGAAGTAAACAGCCGCCGGCTAAGGTCTATCTGGGTACGAGGAAACTAACAGAGGAGGCGACGAGTCGGACACCCGACCAAATGTGGATCTAACTGATTTTCTACCGTTGGCGTAAAAGACGAGCTGTATATAACATTGTCCTGAATAGACACCTTTGTGGAGGCCAGGCAGATCAGACGCTATACGGGCTCTTTGATGTAGGACCTCAAAGGCCCTGTAATTACAAGAAGGGTTTTAGACGCGTATATATAGTTGCTGTACGTAGCATTCAGAATCCTTCGGACGGTGTGAGAGCTATGAACACGATCTACAGGAACTGCCGTTTCGTTAACTTGTATAATCAACGTTATCTCAGATGTATATTTTAATTTCTTTTACTATTAAAGTCATTTTAATCATCACATTGGTCTGAAGTGAATCCGTCTGGATAGGCCCAGCCTTGACAATACAACCAAGGAGGGAGCCTATGAAAATCGATGACTGCATGCCCATAACCACGTTGTTAAAAACAGCACACACATAACCACACTGTTAATAACCATGCACATATTGAACCTTGTCTGGTTAATAAACTATGTCACAAAAAAAAAAATAATAAATAATAAATATGGAATTGAAAGTGAATACTTGTACGATGTTTTACCATTATTATTTTTCTACACTCTCATCTGATCGCACAATTAGGGACTATAAATACTAAAATACTTGCATAATGTTCCAAAACGAATACTAAATTACGCACACAAAGTTGCAAAATGGATACTAAATAATGCATATAATGTTCTAAATTACTTTTATACTACTCTAAAACGAATACTAAATTACTCACACAACGTTCTAAAATGGATACCAAATCACTCATATAATATTCTAAAATGGATACTAAAATACTCATAAAGTGTTCTTAAATGGACACCAAGACACTCGTATAATATCTAAAACGATACTAGATCACTTATATAATCTTCTGAAATGGATACTAAACTACTCATCTAATGTACCAACATGGATACTAAATCACTCGTTTGAAGTTGATTTTTGGGATCATATTAAAGTGAAGGATTCACAGATTTCGTAAGTGCAACAAGTAAGCCACTTGAGTACAATAGATATCCTCTTTTCACTACTGTCTCATTGCTACCAAATTCTGATTCTACTCTATCAGTTGTAGATTTTCCAAAGTTTCATTTCCGAATGATAGATGCGTCCAATTCGATTGTTACAGCTGGCAATAATGGGCTCAAATTTTCATCGACACGGTTGCAAACGTGTATACATGAGTAGGCTTATATACTGTATGTTGGTCCATGCTGTGTGCATAAGGTAATGCAAATTTCGAAAAAATAAAATAGATACAGTGCCACGAATTCTCATAGCCTATACGTCCTCCAAAACTGCTAAAATAAGCAAGCATTGAAATACAAGAATGACGGTTGTATGCTGTGATACACCAATTTTTGCGACACACCAATGACACACCATGTTTATGCGACACTGCGTCGTTTCGCGACACACTACACCAGTTAACAACCTCTGTTCTAAAACATATACTAACTTACTCACGTAATGTTCTAAATGGATACCAAATCACTCATATAATGTAGTCTCAAATGTCAAATGATCAAGTTAAGAACTAGATTTGCAAAGCTAAATTAAGCACTATCCCACGAAGATAATCAAACAATGGACGATGAATTTACGATTGGCACCAAGAAGCTCAAAGAAACCTTGGTGCCATCCTTCTATTGCAATGTTGGTCTTTGGTAGAACATGGAAAACAGCATAACACTCATTGATCATTTATGTCAAAGCATTACACATTGTCATGGTTATGATCATCACGTTTATGAGCCTTGCCACCTTGAGCCACCAGTTCATTGAACTCTAGCGACAGTCATGGTAAACCTTCTCCATTGTCCTCTGTCTCTTGACGCTTCACTCAACTCCTCCAGACTCAACACTGTCCTCTCTTGTATTTTATTCTTGGATGCCCTCTTCTCCTCACGTCCTCACCACAACCCAGCATCATCCCCTTATCCATCCCATTGGCTCGCGTCACATGACCGAAATACACAAACTTCTGTGTTTGTGTCTAGTCGCCACCCTCTGTTGCAAAGTTAAGCTTCGACGTAATTGCCCAATCTCTTGAAGCACTGAGTCATTTGTCCATGTCTTGCAACTGTATAATGCTATGGGGCATATCAACGCCTTCACCAGTCTTGCCTTTGCTGTTATTTTTCACATCTTATCTTTCCATATTTTATCTAGATCACGCATTGCCAGTTTGCTCGGTGCCATCCTTCTCCTGACTTCCATATCACAGCAGCCATTCCTTTCCCCTGAAATGAGAAGCTTGTGACGACTTCCATTTCTTCTCCGTCCATTACAAAGAGCATTATGAACAAGCTATGTTCATTCTGTGACGGCAGAAGTTTCCAGCATGATGTTCGTTGCATAAACTTGCATCAGTTTACTTTATTTATGATCTAGCTGGTGACATCCCTCTTTGAATAGTACCACATTTGAATGATTATGATGGTATTATCACAAACAAATGACTATTACTAAAAAAAATGTTGGGTTAGGGAGGACACACTGTAGCCCCTCTCCTACCCCCAATCATACTTAATCTGTCTCGCCTGATCTCTAATCCTAGCGTTGCCACTGCATGCACCAAGAGCGCTTATCATTTGTTTTACTCTTTGAGTGGCATTATGTAAAAGTAGGATTACAATTAAATGACTTGCTAATGGCAACATCGTAATAATTTATCAAAAACTCAATGTTTAAGAAATCCATTAAAGTCTGCCTCATTCAGTCAGTCTCCTTACTCTACTAAAGTGACTTAATGATATCAAAGTCAAACACCAGATAAATCCATTTGACCAGAATAGCAAGAAAGAGACTAAAAAAATTCATTTCACCTTTCTTTTGTGAAGCAACCAGCGATAGGATTCCCCATGCCACCAAACTGTCACCACTTGTTACCTCATCCTTCTTGAGTGACAACTTAGAGCTACTACCACCATCATGACCAACACCACCTGCAGAGCCCCTTCCATCTGTTTGCACCTTATACTTGACATTGTCATCATTCACCCTGTACAACCTCACAACAAGCATCTCATCTCCCTCCAACCTGACACCATCAAAAGAGCTTTCTTGTTGGCCAAACATGTGATAGCTGTGTCTGTATTTGGAGTCTACTGTTGTAGTAATGCAGCTGACAGGTTCCAAGGAAGATGACTTCATGACCTACAAACAAACAAATATAAGGGCTAATCATCAACCAACTGGGTTCATGTGCATAAACAGGACTTAAGTTGGTCTCTGACCAGGACCTTGACCACGATCTTGAATAGGTAGTAGGGTCATCAAAAAAACAAACAACTTCTTCAAAATTGTGTTCCCAACTCTCTTTTTTCTATGGCTGCCTACTATTATCTACCAAATCTGAGAGGAGATTGATGACAGAGGTCACTCAAGGTCAAGTGTTTTCACCATGTAAGCTTGAAATCATAATGTGCAAATTGTGCAGTGTGTATTGAAGAACAGAAAACAGAAATATATAGAGCTGAATCAAATAATATAATACATTACCTAAAAAAGGAGAAGGATCCAAAGTATTCAATGTTGCTATGGAATGTTTTGGACACACTAGAACTTTTCATTCACTGCCTGGAGTGCCCTATGTCATTTTCATCAACGTGGCCTTGGAGCATGATGGAAAGATCTTCCTGCGGTGTTTCACCGCCAAAGAAGGAACTGCATCTGCTCAAGATTCATTCTTTGTCAGTGATGAATAGCACCGCTGCATCAAAGTAATAGTTCTCTCAGCAGAATCATTCACAACTGTCATGATCGATGTTGCAGTACAGAGGTCCTGGTAGGAGGGACAGTCAGACCATTCTTCAGCCTTTGCCACTGTCATACTGGGATATTTACTGAGCTCCTCAAGTAGCAGGAGGTCATTAAATGGTGTTAACATGGGCAGAGAAGCTTCGTGCCAGAACGGAACATAGATGAGGCTCACAAACAGTGCCAGCTCTTTGACACTACGCCTATCTTTAACAGCTAGAGAAAACTGCTAATAGAAAAAAAATATTTTAATGCTACAGATGGCTTTTCCATCCAGCATGCATGATGGAATGATCCTGGTGCCTGAAAGGAAACCATTGCTGAAATTCAAGAATTCCTCGATGTCTTCTCATCGAAGTGACTCTTCCAGAGCTGCCTTGCAGAATTTCACCATTTCTCTTTGAAGAGCAGAACGTGTGCGTCAAACATGTCATTGGAAGTCACTTCATACATTGCCTAGTCAATGTCACTTCATACATTGCCTAGTCAAAAAAGATGGCAGCAGGCCATCTTTTTTGGAACCTCTTGAACAAACCAACATTAGGCCATCCAATTGGTTCAAATAAGGCTCCGAAAACAGCAGCAAGTTGCCGCATGATGGCGGCAAACCACCCAAGCTAATTCTTGCCCAATCGAATTCATAATAAAAATGCAGGCACCCTTCTTCAGACCAGTATTGCTGGAAGTGGTGTCAAACACTAATCCATGTACTTGAGTCTGGAGACCTCAGTCATCCACTGTGCTCAGGCACGCTTTGGCATGTTCTTTACCAGTTCCACAGCAAAGTTTTTGAACTTTCAGGAATATCTGTTCTCCACCAAATATGACAAGCATCGCAATTCTGTCATCTGCTTTTTTCTTGCAAGCAATGTCAGGTACCAGTTTTCCATCCCAGTGCAAGAGCAGCGATGCATTGCTAATGATCTTCTTCATAGCTTGATCGTCGGATGGAACTTTCCCAATATGGCAAAGAATAATTAATAGTGTGCATTTACTGTGTTTGGTGTTTCTAAACACCAGTGTAACTCAATTGTTCAGCATCAAATTAGTAAGCAGATCTGATCATAATTTTTTTGAGCAGTAGATAACTGTCAATAATCTCCACCTGGTCGTGGTATTATGAGAAGAATGTTACGCCTTTGAGCCACGTCCAGAAATGCTCCAATCTGCTTCAAATTTGGACCATATCTAACTTGGGTGAGATAGAACAGATTAAAACCTGTAGAGACCAGTTCTGCAAAGAACGTGTTGTGCATAATGACTTTATTTCCTATTCAGATATAAATCAGTGTCAGTCAAGATTAAAACCAATATGTCAAGGACAAATAATTATGACTCTACTCAATTACCAGGCGCTAGTGAAATGACCACTGACACCTCTTGCTGGAAGTTTATGACCACAAAATAAAACCTAAAAGAAGCATAATCTACATTTTAATCAAAAAGTAGCCATCTAATAACTACGTCTTAGTAAATCTTAGATATACATGTCTACCTTACAAGTCAAAAGATGTCACCTTGCCAGTCTCTCTGTGGTAAGCCGTCAGTCGAAGCCTACAGGTAATTGGCTCAGCACCCTTGATCCGAATCACCTGGAAAGTGATAATGTCTGGAGCAACTGCCAGAGGCAGCTCACACTTCTGACTTGACCTGAAACTTTGTTAAAAAAAGAGTAGCAACAGAATCTAAGAATTCATTAAAAGCGACAGTAACAAAGAGCTAATCAACAAGGCCATTATCATTGCGTATCAACAACAGTTACACAGAATACAGATACACTTGTACTATTGTCATCTCCAATGATCACTCATTTTTTGCCATTTAATTCACTTACAATATTAACACGTTGACCGCTATGACCGACGTGTATACACGTCCCAAAAGTAACTACCGCTCAGACGTTATTCAGCGTGGCAGTAAGTATTTCTTACATCTTGTCTTGTGGTAAACAACATAAATAAAACATAATAGCATGTGAAAAAATGGGTATTTGTCAAGATATTAGAATATTGTCAGAATAGTTGGAAGGATCTGTGAAATATATTTTACATAGCGCCTGTAGAAATGGTGGTTGCTGGATTGTGGGATGCTAACAAGAGTAAATTTGCTAGGGCTGTGGCCTAGTATTTTTTGAGCTGTTTACTGCTCATGAGGAGCTATTTTGTGCTCACAAATTGGATGTTATCCTATCAATTGCAAACAAAGAGGTACCTTGCTAGAAGTGTGTGGCTTATACCAAGCCTCGAAGACGCAACGAAACGTGTATTTTCTGCAACACTTGCCTACTCTCTGTCCATAACAATGCTTCAAAAAACAGTTTAAAACTCAGAATCCTATGGTGTGGCATTTATGCAAACACACAAAATGGAGTTTTGTTTTTTTTTCAACCAAAAGAATTCAGAAAAACATGAAATAGAAATTTCTAAATTTTAGGCTTATAGGCCTGTATTTGCCGCGCCTGGCTAATAAATGTGTCAGCGGTCAAAGTGTTAAAGATTCAGTTAGCTGGTTGAACCATTAGCTTCTCTGGTTCACTAAGTCATTAGATGAGAAAACTAGGACTTCAGACCTAACAATCCAACCAGCAGAATGAACTGTGCAACTAATTCTGAGCACGACCACTCACCAACAGTGAGACATCAACAAACTCCACATGCCAATGTTTTCTGAACTGGTACGGAGAATTTGTCAACTTATTAACTAACTTTCAATGGCCAAATGCAAAACCACATGCATCATAGACCAGTGACAGAACATCCACTTAATGTGTCTGCAGGTAACACTCATGTCGAACGATTGAATTAGCAGAAGCATGCTCCATTGAAGGATTTCACCCAATATTATCAGCAGTAGTGTAGCCAGATTCTAGCGTCAGAGGAAGCGGCAAGCACATTAAAAAGGCGCCAACTTTTTCAATATCAAATGAATTCATTTTAAAGTTAATATTTGAATTAACGAAATTCGTAATATCAGCTATTATGAAGCTTTATAATGTACTAGAATTATAGAATACAGTCGAATTGAAAGCAAATAACATTTAATAAAGTGTCATAATTATGAACTAATTATTATGAATTATTCCATATCTACATTCGAGACAAAATTAGTATTATTATTAAGAGAATTCATGCATAGTGCCTACTCAAGGTGACTACTCAGAGGTGCTCAATATATCTATTAAAGCCCTTTTTTGTCTAGGTTTCAATCTAGTAAATTGATCAATTACTTTGTTAAAATCCACCTCAGCAGCAAAATTGTCTTTCGATCGTAATCAAAGCTAAGCTGAACCACCTGTCCTCGTTCATTGTGGAACAGACGTAAGATTTAATGAGTTTGAGACGACTGAAGGATCGTTCTGCTCAAACACTGCTTATTGGCAAAGTCAGAAAAAAAACGATACAATGTCATGTCGACAGGTTTGGGCAAATGGAACACAGGTCATTGGCCATCATAAATTTCAGCAAGCTGTTGATGGTCACTGCCATTTCCTGAGTTTCTTCTTCATCTGAACTTTCCTTGCAGATACAAACTATTTCCTTGTACATGTCTTTAAATATGAATTACTCCAATCATAATTTCAGTTCCACTTTCAATTACATCTGAAAATATGTGTCCAGTCTTGCATATTTTGATGATTCTTGCTCACGTTCTGAAATATCTGTTATTTTCTCTCTGTCCCATCTCGACAGTGTTCCCTCTAAGCTGTGCGCATGGGTCGTTGAGACAAATATTAAGATGAACTCTAGACCAATAGTTAGCTGGACAGAATAGAAAATTACAAATAAATTGAAAGCTGATTACAATGACGTACAATTATTGGCTCTAAAATACGCTTTAGCTTATACTTTCTAGCGCATTTACCTGGTATACATGTATGCTGTTGCCACGCTTTAGGGGGCTCAGGTTAATGAGCTCATATTCTATTTGAAGCTCTTGCATGGCCAAGATGCCCGTATGTTGCTCAGCTAATGCAGCCACGCACCATCGATAAATTTTCAGCTAAAATAATGACGTCAGCCGCTGCTGTGTTAGTTAGTCAGCATGCGCTCGTTTCTTTCGTAATAATTAAGAAATGTAAAGTATTTATCAGTAATAATAACCGATTTTAAATTGACCATCTAAAAATGTGTCTCTGTCTAAAGTTCTGAAACCGAAAAATGTTCTGCACCATTCAACCACGAATGGCTTAATGAAATAGTAGAAACTGATAACACCGATCGAGTGCAAGGAAGAGAGATTACCCAAAAATGAAGTTCAAGATTAATCTTTTGAAGCTACTGCACAATGTAGGATAGTTTTAATTTTGGTGTTGAACAAATAATTAATAGTCTTTCCTCAAAATACAAGGATCTTCTGGGAAATGATGACATTTGTGCTATTACACAACAGTACAACGAGTATATGTTTGTTGTAGCTGAGAGGACTAAAGGTACATTGATCTCTAATTATCCAAAAATGGTTGCATTTGTACTTCAGAGTGACCTTAAAGATCGTTCAAAGCTGATGGATATTGGAGGCACATTTTTAGCTTCACGTGTTGACTGTGAACGCGGTTTCAGTTTAATGAATAGGCCTAATCTTAAAACCAAACTACGTACCGGTAACGTTTAGAAGAATTTCATCTAGAACAGGTCATGCGAATTAAAAGATCCATTCTAGATGTCAGAGTAGAACTGAGCAACATAGACTTAGATATGGCCTTAACTTAACTATCAAGTATCCATCGCATTCAGCTTGGAGCTGCGCACAAAAGCATGAACCATTTGTAAAATGTTGCAAACACAAAATTTCTTGCACATACGACTTCCAGAAAATTAGAGGGAACATCGCATCCCGACAGCGTCTTCTTGTCAGTTTTTTCTCAATAGCTTAATATTTAAAAAAATTCATTGTTATTCTTTTACAATATGATAATAATGGTAGTCCTACGTTATGGTACTGTGCTATATTTTTATTCAATTCCAACAAGTTGCAACATCTATCTACCCATCGTGTAAAAGGGAATCCATAGTTAGCGAGACATGTCTCTTTTTGGATCACCTATTGCTGAGCATCATCCTGATGCTAAAACTGACTCTATCATGTATGTTAAATTGTACTGACTTCGATTGATTGATGTCTCAATAATGGAAAATGACTTTGATTGATTGATTTTGACATGTCAAAGTTAGGTGCCAAAAATAGTCTACCAAGACTATTATATTCAATTGTTAATGAAATAATGGTATCCTCCCGTTTGACTGAATCCCGTTTGACCGAAACACGTATTCTCAATCAACATTAGAGTTAGCCTAGTGGGAGCAAACTTCATCAACATTTAGGAGTTACTCAGGTAATGTTTATTTTTTCCAAAAATTTAATGGCCTCTTGTGGTTTTCAGTCAAGCGGGAATTGGTCAAACAGGGAGGAACCGAAATAACATCACATTATACTGAATTAGGCAAAATATAATACTAGTAGACTCTATCATAGACTTTATAGTAGGCCTAGTTGTACCAGATGATATTTTTATATTTTGAAAACAATTCTAAAAAATTAGTGTCTAAAAAATTAATTAGTTATTTAATTATTTATGCTTAAACAGACAACGGTTAAATGGAATTATAAACTTTCACTCAAAATTTTTAAATGGAGAATTTGGTGTCGGAGTCGGTTGTCAGACCGCAGTTTTTATAATGCAATTTCACAAGTCATGCATTAGCAATGCTTGGAGTAGGAATTTGAATTTTAAAAAATTAAAAATTTTGTTTACGTTCCACAAAAAAAACACCAATAAAAAACGCCATAAATATTACTAAACATGTAGTAGACGCCCGTGTTTCATTAATAATATTATCTAATAATTTTACTATAAATTTTCTAAAAAGGCACCACTTTTCTACAAATGTTCTCAGAGGGAAAGGTTGCGCCCCTGCACCCTCTCTAGCTACACTACAGATTATCAGCACAATATCCACACTATGAATGAGCAACATAATATGCACAATTCACAGGTAATAAATTATTCCCCATGGCAAATCAGGTTAAGCATCGCGAGCATTGGTAGTAGAAGAGGGATCGGTGAAAAGAATCATGCTTAACTAGAAGCTGGATCAATGAAAAGACTACTGTTAAACTAGGAGCTCGATTGATGAAAAGAATCATGTTTAAAAAGAAGCTGGATTGATGACAAGAATTAGGCTTAACTGGAAGCTGAATTGATGAAAAGATTTTATGCTTAAACAGAAGCTGGATTGATGAAAAATAATGTTGTTTAATTGGAAGCGGGAATGATCAAAAGATTTTGACTAAAAGGGTTTCCCGACAAGTAGAATTCTTAAATCCATCTCACTTCTATTTAAGCATGATTCTTTTTATCGTTCCAGCTCCCAATTTAGTAGAATTCTTGTTATCAACCAAGCTTCATATTACATAGTATATTGTATCAGAGATCTGCACCAAAATGTGCTGCGCAAAAGCGTCCTTCGCTAAAACGGCTGCGTCAAAACGTCCTGCTTCGCAATAAAAGATAGCACAATTGGTATATGCAATGTACAGTTTGTACATTCTTATATCAAACAGTTGATCCTGATCTACACTGCTATTCCTAAACAGTCATACAACTGCCTGACATATTGAAAACTTTTCAAACCAGTCTGCTAACAGAAATGTGTAATACCAATTTTTAGTAGAAATGGTTTTCATCAGTTACATTTAATATGATTGCTTCTTCAATGGCATAACCTCTGTAGACTTCTGAAGCAAACTTAACTTGAACATAAACAAACAAATTAATTAATAGATGCTATTAAACCCCTTGATCTGTGACAAGATTACAAGCACAAATGCTGAAGAATAGTAACTCACATCAGCTGTTCTGGTGCTTTTTGAACTTTTTGGTCAACCTATACATTTCAACAAAGGCACACTATTACAAGTAAATGTATAAATGTAAATATGAAGCACTCTGTGATTACACATGTACAAATCAGTATTTCATACGTTATAGGAAATATATTCTTAAGAGGCATTACATAAATGTTTGCTGTAAGTTATACATGTCACAAGTAATGCATATTCATTCATCATGTGCCTGTATTGATTAAGTGAAACTGGAAAACAATAACTGACCGTTTTGGGAGTAGTTAAGTAAGTCTCAGTTGATGGAAGGATTGGTGACATCATCATTGAACTAGCAGATGAAGAAGCCAAACGAACACAAACCTCACAAAGACCAAACTAAAGCAAAGAAAATTAGAAAATTATGTACACAATAACTTAATATGCTAAACACAATCTAATTTAATCTAATGACTTCTTTAGCATTAATTTTATTTCATTTAATCACATGTTAATCATTATGTTCAGATGGTAATCTGAAGAGCACAATATACATGTATACAATAGTTAGCACAGGGTAACAGTAAATAATTAGCTGAAGACTCAATTTAGGATGGGAGATCCCACAGGTTAGGGCCACTTGGTAATATAGATAACATCAGCAGTTGAGGCCAAACAGAGAACATTTGTGGATTTCTAACATAGGTTAGAAATAAAACACATGGTCAACTTATCTATCATTAACTTACAAGTGCAATGCTTTGTTTTATTATTAGGAATTCTTAGTTATTCACTTATAATAATGCTTCCTCGTCCATTGACTGCACTGTTCTGTAATGTCCTGTAATGTCTTGTAATGTCTACAGAGACCACATTTGAGTTGTTTGAGAGATCTTCATAATGAACAACATGGTGGCTGCACATAAGATCACAATTTACAATCATAATCGAATAGAGAAGCCAGGTAGAAATCCAAAACATCAGATAAACTAGAAGTCAAGAGCTGTGCTTGGTTAACGAGTTGACACAAATGAGTTTTCAGCTTACTCTTATATTTACATTAAAAAATGACCAATGACTAAACTGTGCAACAAAACTTGAGAACCTAGAACTGGCAATCCGGAAAGTCCAAAAGCCCAATACTATTTCGAGTGTGGGGCAGAAGAGTCACACTGTCACAGAGTCTACTGATCAAGTGCAATATCAATTTGTATGAGATCTGAGCAGACTATAGGTAAGTTGGGTAACTAAAAGGCATATTCATTATGGAGGCAGAGACTTAGGTGGGGGAGCATGAGGGAGCAGTCCATTCCAAAATTTCAGGTGGAGGGGATGGAGCTGCCTATATCCCCAATATTGCATGAATATTTCCTAAATATTACAAATTTCTGGTGTTCTATACAGTTGATCCTGTATCCATGTTCAGGAATTGAAATTTTTCCCCACCTGTCCCCTCAAACCCAGGACCAAGTCTCCACCTATGTGGACAGGTATAACCGATAAACTTAGTACAAGTTTCCAGTTGATTGGATCTAATAAGCAATATTTAATGCTATATTGTATGGTATTGCAAGATAAATTTTGTCCATAGGTTAAGCAATGTCATTATGGTCACACAATATTATCTTATAGGTAGATAGGTGTGGTTATTTCATAATGCAGAGCTAGGACATGATATAAATAGATTAATACTTTATTTGTGATTATATGCATGCAATAATTAATAAGTCAGCATTCTTGGTCAGTGCCATAAATATTAATACCTAGATAGGTTCGGGACAGTTTCACTATTCTTGGATCAAAAGGAAATGAGGTTATTGGATTAATTTGAATATCAATAAACTTTGAAATCCGTGTGCAAAGGAGTGGTGTGCAAAAGCGGTCAGCTGACGCGGCAGTGAGAGATGGGCTGTTGAGAACGAGTGACGTTCTGCGTTTGACAGGTTGTGATTGATCTGGTAAAATGTTTCGATATGAATGATGAGGTTCGTTTATAAATCAAGGAAATCGACAACCTCGATTCGTTAAAGCATGGAATGTAGACTATGATCGAATAAAAACGTCATGCTAGCGATGGTCTGAGTAAAGGCTGGAGTGGCGACTGTGAGAATCGAAAGAGGGTTACCTTGAGATAGAGAGCGACCGAATTTCGGTTTCTTTTTCGCTTTCGGCACCGAAACTAAAGTTCGTTTTCGGCACAATCCGAAACTGTAAAATTAGTGTCTACCGACGGCTTCACGTAGTCTGGCAAGTACAGGTGCGTCCTGTATGGTATAATAAGTATGACATCTTTGAGTTTAGCGCATAGAGTTCACTCTTGTTAATATGGAAATTAAATATTGTCAGGAGAGGGCGAAATGCGAAATGCCTTCAGTCGTATCGAAATGCTTTCAGCCGCATCGGCTGACCCAGCTAATTGGAATCATATTCCCACATCTCTTGTGCTTAGGCGATGGCTCCTACAGATTATAGTTCGGGCCGGTAAGCATAATATATAATATATATAGTACATACATATGCCTGCACACAAATATATATATATATATATATATACATATATATATATATATATCTCATCCTCAGTGGTGACGATATATATTTGTTGTGCAGGCATTTATATATTTCTTTTTCGGCTTCGTTTTCGGCCGAAACTGACCTTGCAGTTTCGTTTTCGTTTCGTTTTCGGCTGAAACCGAAGCGGCAGTTTCGATGACGTTTTCGCTTTCGGCGGAAAATACAAAAATGTTGGTTTCGTTCGGTCGGTCACTACCTTGAGAACACTGTACGAGTTGAATATAAAGAAACTGACGAAGTGACTTATCGAACATTGGCTTAACAGAGCAGTTTGGACAGAAATTTGTTTCACTGTGATTTTCTTTTTGTGGGTATCAATAAATTACGAGAACAAACGAACAATGAATGTGAAGACAAAAACTTATCTCTGCACGATGGGGGCTCATGGATTCTACGGAGGTGTCAATTTAATCGAGAACGGGAGACAATCAATTTTCAACAAAGAGTATCCAAGCCAAAGAGGAGACAAAATAGGATATAATATCTTAGATCTAGCATAGCAAAGAGGATGCTGACCTAAGTAGTTAAAATTAGTTTACAAAGACTAACGATATACACAATACATTCGGAAGTTATTTGAATGACATTGAATAACTAATGATATCTCATTAAATTAACTTAAACCCAATGAATTGAAGTAATGAATTATTAGTAACTAGAATAGTCTATCACTATATGCGTTCAATGTGTGAGATCAGGGCCGTAACGAGGAAGGAGCTAGCGGGGCCTAGGTCCCGGGCGCAAATGTGGAAAGGGCGTAAATTTCAGGATGGAATAACTTATTACTCCACAAAATGCACTATTTTCAATGTGGGGCACCAAATAGATGCTACACACAGGGTGCAATTAGCTATGCACAGGGCGCAATTATAGTTCAGTACGGCCATGTGTGAGATTGATTACAAGTAACGAGGGCAAGATCCAGCCCAAGGAGCGTTACAATAGGTATGTATTTTACAGGTCATCCGACACTTTAAGCAGACATACTTACATTGTACATTGTATGACCAGGAAATCTGTAGTATCAACTGTTCACCATTACAAATGAACATTTTCTAGTGTCTTCTAAACACCAATACATCTCTACTTAAATCTTTTAATCAGTAAGTGAAAGTCTGATGAAGGTCCACTATTACCTCTTCAAGGAGCACACACTTGTAAGCCAAATAGCCCTCTGAATGCAATGAGCAATGCTATCATTCTGAGTTCTGAGGAGAGCAAGTCTATAAGTATATTCAAATATAGCAAATGTTCCATTAGATCTTCACTGTCCCCAACTGCCATTAAATTGCTGGGTGCATTAAGACAAGAGACTAAGACATTAAGTCAGCATCTGTAAAATTCATTCATTCATTATGAAAATTTAATTTATATAGCGCCCCTTCAAGTTTACTACTTAGGAGTGCTCTACAGCACAGCTAAAAAGAACAGTTTAAAGGCGAGTATAAAAGGAGTCTGAGCAACCAAAACCCTTGGCGACAACCGCAATGCTAATGGAAGCATGTTCCAGAGTGAGGGGCCAACCACTGAGAAGACACGATTCTGTTTAGTAGTTGTACGGGCCAATTGGATAATGAGCAAACCTCGCTCAGTAGAGCAGAGAGAGCGGCAACCTGGTGCACTCAAAGTAGAGTAACAAAGATCGTGAAGATAGGCAGGGGAGAGGCCCAGCAAGGACCACCATAGCAAAGCGATGATACGGCACGAGATTCGCTGCTGGAGGGGGAGCACGCAGTGCACATCCAGCATATAGCTGGAGACATGGCCAAATTTTGGAATGCGTCCGACAAGACGTGCAGCAGAATGCAGCTCCAGGCACCGCAACCCCCCAGCTGGAAGGCCTGCATAGAGTGAACAACAGTAATCTAGTCGGGCTGTGATGAAGGCATGAACAAGGGTAGCTGTGGTGTCTGGAGTTAACGAGCAGGAAACAGCGCGAAGCTGATACAACTGGTAGTATGAATCACGGCAAAGAAGGTGAATACGAGAAGCAAAGGTGAGCTCTTGGTCTAACATGACTCCAAGGTCCCGGACAACAGAGGAAAATTTAAAGAGAGGGAAGTCAGCAGTAATGACAGTTAAATCAAGTTTCATAAGCTGCTGGCGAGTGCCCAGCCAGATACATTGGTTTATTTTGAGTTGAGTCGCAGGCAGTTTGTCGCCATCCAAGCCTCGAGGGTATCATTCAAAATGCCAGTGAAGACCTTCTCCCACATTGCCCACAATGTGTATTTCATTCAACTACATGCATGCACGTCACTCTTACAGTTCATAACATCAGTTAGGCTTTTCTTCTTCATCAGTTCTCCTTCACTTTGACAGGTTCAAACGTTCGACTCCGTCACTCCTGTCGCTGTTGGGCCTCTTCTTTCAGCATCCCATATCCATCTGTCATCATCCAGTCTGTCTTGGCATTCCTTTTGTCCACTTCCCCTGCATTTTTCCTTCTATGACTGCTCTAAATAGAGAGTCTCCTCTCAGTGTGTGCTCGATCCATTTTCTTTGTCTTCTTGTTGTTGTGTGTATCAAGATTCTGTGGATTCACCCTTATATTCAACTAAACCCTAAAGAACTCACATAAATTTCCAGGTTAATTCAAATTAATACTAAAACGAAAAGAAACCTTAGCTAGAGAAGATGCTTTGGCCTCAGGCTGAATTGGAAGCTTCAGGAAAGGCATTCTCCACTGCCCATTCAGAAAATAACCATCGTCGTCAAACAGATTCACTCTACACCAGGCACAAGTGACCGGAGTACTGTACGAAGTGGAAGTCATCAGCTCAATAATCAGACAAGTAGCGCTGTGTGGTAGGCATCTGCGTGCACAGACAAATAAAAATAGAACCAATTAACTCTTTCAAAATATACATGTAATCTCAATGCATTGTGATACATCAGGGACACATTGCTCATGGCCCAATATCTGCAGAAATACTTTCTGTATCATTTTAGTGGCATCGTAGGCCTCAATCGCCTCACTATCCGCACCATTAACTGGTTCAGTATCATTTAGTTAAGGGTCATTTACTCTCTCATAGTAATTATCATTAAATATTCTTTATCCAACAAATCTAGATGTTTCAAAACCTCAGCAGCTGAATAACTTCTTCGCACTGATGTCCACTACCTCATATAATCCTAGTTAAAACTGCAACAATAGTGCGTGACTGCGTATCATCAATCAAGAACACCTCATTTTCACAGCCCACAAAGACCACCTCACAACAACTTGCTCCTCCTCTTTTAATGCTAGCAGGAAACTCAAAACTTCCTCTTCCATCCGTAATAATAATGATGACAATTCATAAGGTACCGTAACACGACCAATGCGACCATACCGCTACAAAGAATTAACAGCAGGATAGGCATTAGAGAAGAGATGAGTCTTGAGCCTATGCTCGAATCCACTGACTCAGCCAATCTAATGATGGGTGGAAGACCATAACAGAACCAAAGCACTACCATTGCTAAACTTCTATATGCCTTCCATCCTGATGAGCTCTAACCCTGTCTTGTGCTGTCAGTTTGTTGAACTCTACCGACCGTCATGATTAACCTTCTCCATGTCTTTCTTTCCGAAGTCGCATTGCTTAGCTCATCCATTTTCATTCCGGTTTTTTCGTGTATCTCATCCATCCATTTTTTTTCCTTGGGTGTCCTCTTTTCTTTCTTACTTCTTTGATCCCAGGAACGTGAAGCTTGTTACCACCTCTATTTCCTCCCCGTCTATCTTAAAACTGTCCCAATCAGCTGTAGTCATTATCTTTGTCTTCCTTATGTTGAAGTATAGACCTGTCTTCTCCCTTTCTCTTTTCAGCCTTCTTATCGGTTTTGCCAGATCCGCTTTCTTCCCTCTAGCCATAGCCTCCGATAAAGAGCACCTGGGAAAACTGCTAAGAAGAGCCAAATGCCTATTTTACATAGAACAATCCTTCCCATCAGTCTGCTCTTGCCAAACTCCTCTTCTCCATATTATACAGTCCAAGCATGTTCTTCACCAATGCCTATCTCCACTTTGTCCCTCTCCATTCACCAATCAAGACATAGAGCCAGATGAACCATGTTCACCTGGATTCAGCAATGCTCAAAATCATTGACATACAGCAAATTCAGACAGACTTAACTACTGCGACTTTACCCTCTGTGGTCTCCCAGAGAGTACACTATTCCTTCTACCTAGAATAATGCAGACAATCATACCAGACAGCTGAATGAATTAATGTAATCTTGTGTCACCAGTGAAGAGCTCTGTATTTAAAACAGTTCAGCAAGATTCTAGATGTTCACATACAAATATAATACAAGCAGAACAAACACAGGCATACAACTAATAAAAGACGTTTTATATGTAAATGCTGTTAAAAACTCTTCAAACTCATTCTTATCACTTTGACCGCTGACACAATTATTAGCCAATATAAGCCTAAAATGAAGAAATTTTGAAATTTTTATTTGAGGTTTTCTACATCCTTTTGTTTGAAGAATAAAATTTACTATTTCTTTGTAACGCTTGCCCAGTGTTGTCACACTGTTATGGGCCTAGACATATTGAGTGTAAAACTGACTGATATATTGTTCTGGACAGAGAGTAGGCTCTTAGGAGAAAATTTAACAGAAATTACACATTTCCTTGCATTTCCAAGCTTGGTATAAACAACACCCTTCTTGAAAGGTCCGTTTTTGGTTGCAGATCCTCGGATAACACCTGATTCATAAAAAGAGCAAACAAAATTCCCCACAGCCCTAGCAAACTGTTGTCAGCATGCAACACAAACATTATGTCTAAAATCCACCATTTCTACAGGCGCTATAAATTCCACAGATCCTTTTAACTATCCTGACAATTTCCTGTGTGCTTCACCTATTCTTTTCCAATTACTCCATGTTTTATTCATTATGTTTGCCAACAAGATGATAAAACTATGATGACTGATGTTATCAATAAAGACACGTTATTCATCGTTTGTAGTAAAAAATAGTCAAAGATAATCATACATGCATTCAGTAGGTGGCAGCACATGTCCACTATCACTTATAAGCGGCAGGAAACATTGGTGACACACTGAATAACCTATGAGTAGCGGCTACTTACAAGACATGAATATACGTCCAGAGCATTAGAACAAACCCAAATTAGAACGTGTATACTCGTCTCCAGCGGTCAACATGTTAATTCCTATTTCATACTACACAATTCCACCACCATTCACCACCAATTCATTTGATAATATTGACAAAATACCCACTGTGTGACTGGCTGCTTGGCTCCCATAAAAGCCATTCGAGACATCAGGTGGTCACCACTGGGAACTGTGTAGACTGGATCTAGGAAGACTGGCTGACCATAATGACCAGCTTCTTTGCTGACCATATACAGTGCAACCGACAGCTGTATAGAAGTGGTTTCCTTATGCAGTCCAGTAACACAGTCATAGAGGATGACAAAGCCTGTACTATACACAGAAATGAAACATGAAACTACAACAAATGATATGCTGTATCATTTTGTAATTCACTGTATAAAATCTGATCAGATTCAACTCGACCTAGTCTAATTTATATTTCTAAAGGGCTATCAACAGAAACAAATGGCACATCAGGTATAAATCCAGTAAAAATCCCAAGGACCAATCTCTTCAGTAACACTAAGAAATGACAAATGAAGCAAGTTTTGAAACACAGTCTAAATGGCAAAGACTTCACAATGCAAAAGCTGTGTGAATGCAGCAGCTGGGGTAAAGCAGACAATAATCCATAAGTACATGCTCAGCATTTGTGGACCACGTTGTTGTAATGTAATGTAATCTAATCCAGAGTCATGGCACAGTAAGCCTTAGACAGGGGACTATTAATAATATTGCATATAGTTGCATTCAAGAAGACCATGGTGTATCTATCATATCACTTAGTGATATCAAAGCTATATTCTAATTCTGCATAAAAGAACATCAACACCACAGAAGACTAATGCATGAAAACAACACAAGAAAACTAAATGCACCTATCAATCAATGTTCTATTATTCACCAACAAAATATATAATGCATGATATAATCATGGCAACAGTAGAGCAAAAAGTATGCAGTGAACAAAGGGAAACCCAAAGGAACCAACCTTTCCGCTACCAGAGGTCGTCCAATTTCAACCAATTATTCAACCAATGGAGCAATTCACAGAGAACCCTTCCGTGATTACATCAATTGCAACAAACCAAATAGCAAACATCATAACAATAAACCCGATAACATACCTAGAATTGTATGGAAGATTTCTGTCAAAACGTACATCACACTTTTCAACCAATGTTGCGGCAACCTCTAGAGGCTTCAGCACAAAAGATCAAAAACCCATTGAGCCAATAACAGTCCGACAACCATAGTACACTGTTTCTATATTAAGTAAACCATCAGTACTAGAACTTAAAGGCCAAACTTCACCCTGATAGTTTCACAACAAACCAGAGCAACGGTATACGCTCATGCAATGAATATGTATTTGCTTGCTGTCAATAACCTTTCAAGGCCTAAGGAGCTTGAGTTTCATGCATAGTAAGAGCGGCCAGCTGCTATGGCTAATTGATATGGCAACAATCAGCTCAGTCTTTCTAAATAGACGTGCACCAAGAGATAAGTAATCAGAGCACATTAGCATTTGGTATCAAACAGGGTAGGCATTCATTCGTGCAGGTTATAGACATCACAATAAGCCAGCTGCATTTTAAATGGTTAGTCTAAGCAACAATGACAATAGTAGCTTCGATTGTCTGATTTATTCTAGCCTTCATCTTTATCGCATTAAAAGCTGTTTCTTACAGGATTGTGCAAATTAGTAAACTAAACATTAGTATTGGGATTTGTTTGCAGGATATATTTGAGGTGCTCTATCAAAAGCATTTTGGCGAAATTGAAAGTATATCATTTTATATTTCAATATTAAATCACTTTTCTAACAGTGCAAAAATTATTAAGATATCTCCAGTAGAACCGACGATATACTAATTTGAAGTCTTGTATCACGAGAATACTGAAATGGAGAAAATCGCATTAAAATGGCCGACTTTCATTTACTTTCTTCAAAATCTTCTACAATAATGTTACCAGAGCAGAATAGAACACAAGATTTCATCATGAAATAATTTTTTTTGATAAAGTAATAAATTTGTGACTCGAATTTGATTCAAACTCAAAACACATATCATTGACCCTGCATGCTTATTTGGCCGTTTTCCCGAAATTGTGTTCTGCGACATAAGCCTGCTTTTGATAGAACAAATCACATATGTTGTGTTCATATAGATCAGGGGTCCCAAAGTGTGGCCCGCGGGCCGCATGCGGTCCTCAAGCAGGCCTAATCCAACCTCCAGTGGATTTTCAAATTTTGAAAAAATATACTTAGCCTATGTCCAATTTGACAAAAGCATTCTAATTTTAATATTCATTTTAACAGCATTTAACATTTTGTCAGTTTAGCTGCTCGATCACTAAGCCAAGGTGCAACACTAAAACGTTTTTTAATCTCAGAAACAAAATAGCTAAATGTCTGAATTATAAAAACGAAAATCAAAAAGAATTGAAGGAAAATGAACAAAACTGCTCAGCACTATTACAAAATATAATAGATGGCCGTGCGATTTAGCGTTCTAGTGGACATCACGTCACTTTTGAACGAACTTAATCTGAAACTGCAAGGGTGTGGAAAGTTTATTAGGCCTAATACTTTAGTGGACAGTGTGAAATCGTTTGTAAGAAATCTAACCTTAGGCTACTACAAAAACAACTGCAAGACGAAAATTAAGCCCATTTTCTGGCTTGAATCAAACAAAAACGGACATGTTCTTGAACTTATGCGTTCTAACAAATGTTTCGAGATCATTGGCAGCCTGTTATCTGAATTTGCTAGATGTTTCTCTTGCTTCAGATTGCACGAACAGTCATTTTGCAGAATCTGTTTACCTGTGAGTCAGAGATTGCATCAATTGATTTGCAATTAAAACTGATAGACTTGCAGGGAAGTTCAAAGGAGCGAACTTCATTTCATGCACTGAGCCTGATGGATTTTTTTTAGAAATCCAAAGTTGAAAAATAAGGACCACACTAATATTTAGATATTGTATAATTGTATATGATATAACATATTTAGATATTGTATAATTGTATATGATATAACATATTTAGATATTGTATAATTGTATATGATATAACATTATGTAATAGTTTTCTCCATCACCATTAATATTTTTTTCGATAGTCCGTTGACGCTGGATGTTGAAATTGTAAAACAATTAAATGGCTAGTACCCTGAGTGACCCTTGGGGTTAACCACTTTTACATCGAATTTCGGCCCCAAATAACACTCAGGGTTAGCAATATGAAGGTAAAGTGGCAATATAAGTCCCCAAGTGCTAAAATGATGTGTTCTAATGTAAAAAAAATTCGAGTGAAGGTAAGCTGATAACTAACATTTATCTGTAGGTGCAGTTCATTCAGGCTCCTCTTCAGCTTCTCGACAGCAGCCCTCCCTTCTGCCTCCCTTAGCCTCTCCTCCAATACATCAAGTTTCCTTAATTGATTCATATCTGATGACATTTTCTGATCACTGATAACATGCTTCTGCTCAGTAAGGGGATCTGAAAAAAGTCAGATAAAAGCTGTTACAATCCCATCTATATGCCACGATGTTCTAAACGTTGATGTTGCATAACATTTGTATGGCATCTTTTTCTAGGTAGTGCTAAAGTGCAAGTGAACTAACAATTCGACTTCCAATAGGTTTTCATATGGGCAGTCACTACCAACAACAATATTGCATCATTGTTTGTATAAATCTATCATTGTCGTTTTCCCAAATGCTCGACACAGCACGACATTCCACTTTCATTGTCAAACTTTCCGCTCTTGACCTCCAAACCCAATTAGAAGGAAATGAATTAATAAGCCAATCTTAGTTAGACCATTTAATTATTAATTCTTACTATTGTAGTTACATCCAACATCGTCACTTGTCTAAGTAATTGAGATTTGGAAACAAGGAGGAAGGTCTTGCACTGGATACGTGAGTTGATTTGAAGCCAGTGTAAGACTTCAGCCATATAAATTTGCAAAAGGAAATGTGGGTAAACCAAGGGTTAGCAGCAGCACCTAAGACTCCTTGAAGGGGAAAAGGAGCAGCTAAGGGAGACCTATGAGGAGCGAGTTACAATAGTCTACACGAGAGCAGATGAATACATGCACAATGCTGTAAAGATGGCAGGACTCATGCTCTCCGTTACCTCAAATGAAACATGCAAGAGCGAGTCAAATTCGAAATTCGCTCAGTGGCCATGCATGGAGAGGAAAGTTGGACGTTAAAGAAAGATGATGAAACACATAGGACAAGTTGGAACGCAACCTTGATAAGACTTACGACTCCCTGGGATTAGATGGAGCAAAGTGAGCAAGATAATTTCACGTAAACATTCAGATCTTAAACCCAGTGTGTTTTCAATCAGTAATCAGTGCAGATCCGTCAAATGAAGCTGGATTATGTGTCAAAATATAATGCCAATCATTCAGGCCATGGCATTCAATCTTAATTTCAAAGTATTTGCTTTCCAAGCACAGTTTCAGTGGAGGTGCTGTGAAATGCCAAAGCCCCAATAAATTCTAGGTTTAAACCCTCATAGCCTGTAACACCTTTACACAGAATTTCAGTCATCTTACTGGTCTGCATTGGCCAATGATCAGTTGTCGAATGGTGCTGGGGAGGACAGCCCTTGCTCATTCGTTCAGCAGCAGATGCCTCCTTTTCCAACTCTGCCAGATGACCTAGAATCACACTATCACTACCACCACGCTGAAGGTATGACTGTCGTAGCACTCTGCAGCGGAAAATGTCCAAAGCAAACAATTGCAACATGCTAAATAACAACACCAACATCAATCAATAAATGAAACATAATATAGAGTCTCTTTAATAAATCTACTCAGAGGCGATCCTAGTCCAATCTCGACCAAATAAGACAGAGTCTGGAATAAAAATAGGGTATCTAGAGAGCCCAAGAGCCAAAGATCCATGGAAGGCTATTCCAAGTAGTTGGGCCCACAGCCGAAAAAGCACAACCGAAAAACATCGTCATCACCACCACCAGTCCACCTCCACCTGTAGTCCACTATCACCAATGTACCATTCTTACTATAACAATTATTCTACTACCATAATAACTGCACTACTGCTTCTCCATCCCACTGACACCATCTTCATTATATTATCACTTGTTGCCCATCCACCAGAATTGCTTTTGAATTTCATTAAGTTTTATTAGTGTACAGCCATCACCGTGAATTCATACGCCAGTGTCTATGTATTAAATTCAAGTTTCCTGCTTTCTCTGATGTTACAAAGTAACTAATTAAGACAAAGAAAACAATAATCTATGTCACCTGATTTCTTCCACTACATCACTTGTTGCCGTCACAGAACTGGAGAAAGAAAGAAAAATTAAAAAAGTACAGATTGATTTTCTAGTCATATAAATAACACAATAAAACTTTAACAAATGGTCTAAAGGTTCTGAAGATTTCTACTTGAAATAATTACTATATTTCCTTGAATTTTACCGAAGACTCATTTTCAATGTTGTGTCCCAGTTTATTTAAGTTATATGGATGTTGTTTTATCCAGAATTCGTTTTTCTGACCATAGTTATGGTGTTACTAATGCTGTTCTGTGCTAATTGAAATCGTAATCTCAAAGCGTCACCTGAAGTCAAGCCCAGGGCACGAACTTATACGAGCATCAAATCAGAGGACTCATCCAAAGGGCAGTCCATACGAGGTCAAAGACCGAATGACCACATGTCCAATGTAAGCTGGTCACATGCCCAATGTATGTTGTAATGTACAGTTAGGTCAAATGGGAGAATCTGCAGGTGTCAATTACCATAACTTAGGAAGCAGATTTAGAGCATTAACATCTTGGGATTTACAGATGGAGCTGAGCAACCAGCAAACCCCCCTCATTGATTACTGCGCACGTGGTCGGCCATGTTGGTCAACTGATCGATTGGTGCATCATTTTAACGAATGTTTTAATCTATCTGCAGAAGTTACTCATTAGCTTAGAACATGTTGGAGTTCTCTAGTGATAGGTTTGTGCACAGCACAAGGATTTTGTGCATTTAAGAGGCATTTTCTTTGCAAGATGCCTAGGCCATGTGACTGCAGGCAGTAAAGTCTCAGCCTTGTGGCTGTGTATGCCACCCCTGTAGCTGAGTGTTTTCATCTTGGTGGAGGGTTACTGATCCGGCCATTAGAGTGACCTCGACCGACAATCACAGATGATTACTCAATCTACCGACCAACACACGCGAATGCCTCTTCTACATCCTCCTTTAACCTTGACGAATATCCAGAAGTGCATCATCTACCAGTAAGGGACAACTCGTCGACATCTTACCCGATTACCTGTGTCTGCGAATCAATCTTGGCAGTCATCGCTCTACCCTTTACGCGCAGCTTGCAGGGATGTGGTCTCGAGACCGTGGTCTTGGTCTTGAGACGGTCTCGAGACAGGAAAACTGTGGTCTTGGTCTCGAATGCATCGGTCTTGGTCTTGGACAATCGGTCTTGGTCTTCGTCTTAAAGGAACGGTCTTCGGATTGGTCTCCGTCTTAAATTAGCGTTCTTGGTCATTTATCGGTTATTTTCGATTATTAGAGACACCGCATGTTTAGACCCTACGCACATGTTATCGATTTATGACGAGCTGATCATCTATATATAGGCCTACCTGTATCTATGGGCAAAAAATGCTTTGCCATAGAGTCAGCCATTTCAAAATTTGCTTTCACAAATGTCAAGGTTTTGGAACAATCTAATGATTATATGGTTGGCCACGTGTAGTCACTGTTAACCTACAATTCCGAGTACAAGTAGGCCTACACCATTTACGAAGATCATCAACCTGTCTCTATCAACCGGCACTTTCCTGTGCTTTTCAAGAACTCGATTGTTAAACCACTCCTAAAAACCATCCTTAGACAAAGAACTTCTGTCCATTTACCGGCCAATTTCTAATCTCTCTTTCTTATCCAACTCTCGAAATGGGTTGTTATCTCTCGTCTCAACGGCTTCCTAACCTCAAACAATCTCCTCAACCCAAATCAATCTGCATACACCAAACATCACTCTACAGAAACACTACTCACCTCATTACACAGCAAACTTGTTATGGCGATAGGTCGCCAACAAGTGTCTTGCCTATGCCTCTTAGACACTTCTGCCGCCTTCGACACCATAGATCACGCCATTCTTATCAAACGCTTTTCCTCTACACTTGGAATCTCTGGTACTGCCCTATCCTGGATCAAGTCATACCTTTCTTCACGCTCTTTCACTGTCAATGCCTCTGGTCACTCATATAGTCCTCACAGCCTCACCTGCGGTGTTTGTCAAGGTTCTGTTCTTGGGCCTCTTTTGTTCATTTTATACACTTCCCCACTCAGCTAAATCATTTCCTCGTCTTCTGTAGATCATCACCTTTACGCTGACAATACACAACTGTTTTTATCTTCCTCTCCTCAATCACTTACAGATGCAATAAATCACATTCAAAACACCATCGCCCTCATACCAACTTGGATGACCACCAACCTGCTATGTCTAAACCCTTCAAAAACATAACTTCTCATCATTGGCCTCCGCGAGCAATTGAACAAACTTACATACCCCTCCGACTTTCTTCAAACAAACCCAACCTATCCTGTGCCTTACTCTTCGAATGTTCGCAATCTTGGAGTCATCTTCGATAAGAGCCTTACCTTTTCTGACCACATCACTCAGCTATCTCGCACCTGCTATATGTACATCCGCGACCTTCGTAGATTGCGCCCAATTCTTAACTACAAGACTGCATGCACAATAGCCACACCAATTGTTCACTCAAAGCTAGATTACAGCAATTCTCTCTTTCACAACATTGATTCCTCACAAATAAGATGCCTCCAAACAATTCAGAATGCTCTTGCCCGCGCAGTCACTAAAACCCCAAAACACCATCATATAACCCGTCTTAAAATCACTTGATTGGCTTAAAGTTCCTCAAGGCATCCACTACAAAATTGTATCTATCACCTACAACACACTTCAAACCTCTCAACCCTCTTACATTCGTCAACTCCTTACAATCCAACCGCCCGGATCAACTCGCTCATCGTCATATCTTTCTCTATCTCGACCTCCAGTCTCATCGTCTCTCAAATTCTGCAACCGCTCCTTAGTCTATGCTGCACCAGCACTTTGGAACGGACTCCCAAAAGAACTCTGCCGGTTTGCTCATCCCCACATTTCAACTCCAAATATAACCTCTCCTCCGCTTTCATTATCCCCTGCTACTTTCCATTTACGACTAAAAACCGAACTCTTCAATGTGTCCTATCCAGATTATACTCCTGTGCCACCACATGACCACCCTCATCATCGACTACCACCATAGCACCATGCTGTCTCCTTGGCTTGACTCCCTGAATTTCGACCCGGCACCGAAAGGAAACGAGAGGATTGGCTATTGCAGACTTGATTTGGCATAGCGCCAGTGAATAAGCTGGTCTCTCTGACGTTTCTTTTGTGGGCGCTGAGAAATTTTCGAGGATTTACATTACATTCAAACGGAACATTAATCTACTTGTTCAGATGTCTTATTTAGAACATATCAAATTTATAGTGTGATATTCTCAACAGCTGAACCCACAAATGTTCAGACTGGCCGGTAAAACTGTTTTCTTGGCCATTATTAAGATTAGCATTCTTCAGCAATAAAATTAATGTTTTATGCGTGCTATTCTGTTTTAGCATCTAAATACATTGAATTGTTTTAAAAAAAGAGTTTCGGTCTTGGTCTTGGTCTCGGACCCTCGGTCTTGGTCTCGTACAACCCGGTCTTGGTCTCGAGGTTTTGGTCTCGTGCCCAACACTGGCAGCTTGGCCTAGAGACATTGAACATCTATGCCATCTGTTAGTTTTATAGCTTACTGTTCTAACACTCATTGAAATGACAGTTAAGATCATGTAAGCTAGTGCTGAGAGTGCCTCTGAGTAGATTTCTTGAAGAGACGCTATATCAAGTTATCATTATTCATTCATTGCAAAGTTACAATATTTGAGGAAGTTCAGAGTAAAAGATTAGACAAACATGCTTGTCTAAATGCTTTTATGGAAACTCCTCAGAAGTGCAGTCTCAAACCTGAAGGATCATTCAAAACACGACTGAAGTAGAACACCTTTTACCATTAACTAACCCGACATTAATAATGTAAACGAAGAGAAATTTCATAAAGTCCTTCATAAAGTGAGATTTTCTGTCATGAACCAGATTCATTTCATTTCTGTAGGTGGCATTGCGAGTTTTTAAGCTAGGAATTAGATCTTTTTATTTCAATATGTGGCACTGTTATTATGTCACGCTGTGAACTAGACTCATTTCATTTTGGTGGGGACACTGCTATTGTATTATGCTGTGAACTAAGCTTAATATAATGTAAAAAGCCCAAAACTAGAAATGCCACCTACGAAAATGAAATGCATCTGGTTCATGCCATAACAGAAAATCAGCTGCTAGCTGTCACACATAGGCAGGTCAGTAAAAATCAGATATATTATATAGCTCATGATTGATTTCCTGCACAGCTATCTTCAAGCTCTTTTTAAAAGCTCCATTTAACCTTAAGAATGGCTCCTCAATGATGAAGCAAAAAAGTGAAAACATAATATAAAATATAAAAATTTGCAATCAACATAGCAAAATTAATTATAACATGATTGAGTACTCTAAACATAATTAGAAAAAACTGCTATCAAAACTTAGTCATCATGACTAATAGAAAACTAACATTTTTAATTTTTAGCTGTGCTAAGCCCCATTAACCCTTAGATTATGCCTTACATCTTACTATGTGCTGGTCGTTAAAGGGTTAAATGAAGGAAGATTCAAATAAATGTGTCCACACTTCATCTCATCTCTTCTAAATACAACAATAGAGTTACCTGGCAGTCTGAAGTCGACTCATGATAACAGCTTCAGCAAACATAAACCAGCACACATGCAGTTATTAGTAACCAGTTAGCAACATCAACATAAAAAACAATTAATTGCATAAGAGGATTACAGCAGTCTCATATGCAATAACACCAGACAACAAGTCATATGGGTTTTCCCTGTGTTACCAACCTCATTAAATCATTTTCTGATTATTTTATGATAGCCTTGCAGTGTTACTCCTGACAGGAAGCAAAAACTCATTGTTTCCACAACTAAAGTGAGATAATACATGAGATTTGCTTTTCCCCGTGTTTTGACCCAAATCTTACCCACTTACCCACCTCATTAAATCAGTTTCTCATTATTTTATGATAGCCTAAGTCTGGTACTGTTGAATGGTGGTGTTTTTGCTTGAACAATGTGTGTAAAAATGTGGAATTATTAATAATTGTTATATATGAATTTGACATGCGGCTTTCCATACCGAATCTCCAATATCCAAATGTGACTATCAAACCAACTTGACGGAGGTGTATACCTCAGTATGTGTGACTGCACCGGGTGACACCAACCCTAGTGACGCCTCTGGTCAAAATTGCTTGTCCCCGTGTTTCGACCCATGATCTGACCAACTTACCCACCTCAATAAATTAGTTTGTAATTATTTTATAATAGCCTTGGTGGATAACTGTTGATTGAGTAATAGAAACCAACTTGAGACAGGTTTAGACACAGGTTTGGATATAATCAGTGTTGTATGCAAGACTTGTAACTTCAAGACCAAGACGAGACCGAGACAGTGAGGTCCCAAGACCGAGACAGTGAGGTACCAAGACCGAGACCAAGACACTAGGTTCGAGACAGTACAAGACAGTAAAAGACAAGTGATCCTACAAAAATGCTGTCAAATACTGATGTATCAGTTTTTGGGAATAAGGTTCAATTGTAATTTCAATTTGAAACTTTTAATGTCTATAGTACCAATTCCTGAGAACAGCTTTTATATTGCTGCGTTTTATCTTTTTCGATAACTCTTCGTCGACCTATCTTCTGAATTGCATAAAGAAAGCCATTTTAGACATGTCTGAAATTTTCTAGACGATTTTAAACTAGCAAATTCGATACCAAATGCCAAACTAAATTAAAATGTTGCACATATCCTTACTCGCCCTGAGAAACTCTAAATTGTTTTGATCGTTTCGGTTATCATGGTTTTACATCAATGACCAACAGCACGGCATAGCTTCAAATTGGAAAAAGGAAACTTCACAATTTCAGGTTGTCTCTCAGACATTTCTCCACTTTAAGATAATTGAATTGATTTCAGTATCATGCGATTCGCGCGTTAACCAGAATTACCGTTTCTCGTAGATTCCGGTTTCGGTTTCTAGCGCAAGATTTTAAGACAGTTAACGTGAAACTTATCGAGACCGCTTGTTCGACACAGAACAAGACTTTCACTTCAAGTCGGTTTCTAAAAATTCGAGACACTATCTCGAGGCCGAGACAACAGACTTACGAAACCAAGACCGAGACACTAAAAAAACTGTCTTGAGACCGAGACACTGTCACACTGTCTCAACACCATACAATCTGGATATAATCAAAGAAATAATTAAATAGGATATAAAAAAACACGTGGACGAAACGGTCAATAATTATATGTGCAAAAATATTCGTTTACCTTTATATTACTATCGAGAAATTAGCTAAGCAAAATTTTAATTCATGCACTTTCCTATTTTACGTTTCTTACATTAGATTTAAAACGTGCACTTGCGTGTAAAGACCAGCTTTATTTTATCGTTGACTTAGCAACAGCAACGCCGCGACCAACTGTAATAGTAATTTATTAAGCGCCGTATTTTCGGTTTGGGTCCGTATCAAGAAGTCCTTGGCCTGCCTAAACCTATCGGTAATACTCTGCATTCTCAAGCGTTTGTAGGGCTGCCTACAACCCAATATGTTTTGTTTTGAACGGGGATTCCGTCAAATAAATTTATGATCAAAAGGGTTCCACGGCCAAAATAAAATTGGGAAGCACTGATCTAGTCTGCGTTCTTAGCTAATATGCGTCGGCAATGTTGTTTGTCAACATTTTACTTAGTTTATGACTTTAATAATCATAAACTCTAAACTTCTAAAGCGCCACTCGAAAGCCAAGCGCAAACACAAGGTTAATTAACGAGTGCTAGATTACCTAATGGAAACATCAAAGTGCATCTAACATTATTTATAAAGAAATGTTGCGTTTATAATTAAGATTCTCTCAATATTTATTATAATTTTCATTATTTCATGTAAAACTGCTCATAATGCCTATGCTATGGCGGCGTTTCCGTTAAACAGCCAACCAGTGAACAGAAGAAAGCTGATGTGAGTTGAAGCGACAGTTTTAGCGGATAAGTAGGTTCACGAGTAGTTACGATCATTTCCGGCTGCAGTCGTTTCAACATGTCGGGATCGAATGGTGCTGTAAGCGTGGCTGGCGTTAGGACGACTGGACAATCAGTACGAACCCAAAATGGTACGTTAGTGTACTGCAATCTTATAATTTAACGCTGTTGTAAATGCTGGTGCCATGTAATACCTTTAATTTTAAGTGAGTGTGTGCCGAAATCGTCATAGTGCAAGTCACGCCTTGCCTCTTGCTACACGAATAAGCTTCCAGACTGCGATTTCTATGGTAATGTTTGTAGGACAGTTTCTAATATATTGTTACACTGTATTTGATCCTCGATTTATTTATATATATTGATCTAAAATAAATTTTGGTAAAAGTGCATTTTACCGTATTTTATTATTTCTTAGTTCATATCGTGTATTTTAGCGTTTTTAATTATCTAGTTAATTATACTATGTATTTTAGCATAGGCATGAATTTCAAATGGGTGAATTTGGTGTGATTGGATGTCCAGTTATAGCTTATATGGAAGCTGGGTCGAATCATGCTTACAGGATTGAATGTAGCTTAATTGGAAGCGAGATCGTTGAACAGAAGGCTGTATACTTGGAAACTGGATTGATGGAAACAAAATTATGCTTAAATGAAAGCTGGATCGATGAAAAGAATCATGTTTAGACAGAAGCTGGATTGATGAATGTAGCTTAGCTATAAGCGTAATTGGTGAAAAGAAGACCAAGTAGAAACTAGATTCATGAAAAGAATAAAATAATTGTGTGTAGTTTTATTTATTCTGAAATTTGATGTTGCCCTTCTTCCAAATGAAAACTGGATCAATGAAAAGATTCAGGCTTAGGTAGAGGCTGGATTGATGAGAGCATGGAAGTGAGATCGGTGAAAAGAGGACTAAGTACAAACTGGATTGATGATGTGTAGTAGAAGCTGGATTGATGAGAGGAGGCAGCTTATATGGTAGCAGGTTGTGTGAGAAGAAACTGGATTGATAAAAAGTATTATACTTAAGTGCAAGCTTGATAGATGAAGAGAATCATGTTAAGTAGAAGCTGGATTGATGAAAAGAATTATCATGTTTTGTGACAATTCAGCATTTTTCTTAAGTATAGGATTTGTAGTGAATGTTAATAATAATAACTACTAGCTACTTTTTTTATCAAAATTTTGTTTAATTATATGCACTTTTACGTACATTTAAAAATTCTAGTGACTTAATTAATCCTTAAGACTTATTTGTTCAGCCTCCAGTATATTCTCAACCATCTACTGGACAGAGGAAGAAGGACCATGCAGGAAGGCCTACGTGTCATCAGCAAATTCAGCATACTAGTTAGAAGAGACACCCAGAGGATTAAGAATACTCCCCTGCACAGAGGTGTACAAGATATTTAATGGGGCCAATACTGGCCACTGAGGGAGGCCAATGGGTAGGGGACCTAGCTTGTGCTGGTGGACCAGAAGACCACTGATAGAGACGGATTGGAGAGAAGTGAATGGAGCCAGAGGAGCATAGTACCAGAGATGCTGAATGATTGGTATAGGCGATTTAAGCGGGATAGAGTGGTCGACAGTGTAGAACGCCGGGCTAATATCAAATAGAGCAATAAGGGTCACTTTGCCATGTCAGGGTGCTGAAGATATCAGTTAAAAGCTGATCCTTCTGCTTTGTCTCACTAGAGTAGTAGAAGTATATCAAAATCATTAATTTGCCATGTCAGGGCGATGAAGATATCAGTTAAAAGCTGGGCCAAGCCGGCCTTTGGGGTGGCAAGGTTGGGCACCGCCCGAGGGAGCCAGCAAGTTGGGGCGCCGACAATCTAAGGCACAGAAAAGGCCAACTTTTTATATTTTAGTTATATTTTTATTTCATAGTTGTTAAAACTATTTTTTCTGTGTCTTATTTTCTTTGATTATATTTTTGTCTTTTACGTTGTCTTCCTACTTTCAAGCATTCAGCCAAGTTACATCACTAATAAATGTTCATCATTTGAAAACAGATAACTCAATAAAGAAATAAAACTTACCAATATAAATTTTACTTTTAATACATAATAACTTGCCAAAAAAATTATGATGTGCAAGGAAAATTTAAATGTTGAAAACGCCACCTTGTTACGAATACAGGAGTGAAGGACAGAGAAAGAAGAACAATTTGATCGAAATAAGTAGTTTATGAAATTATGAGCATTGAATTATTTGTTATACAAAAAGCAGGAAAGTCGCACATAACCAGAGAACTATCTGCTGCGTCTGCTTCAAGTTCAACTGTCGACACAACCATATGCGCTGATGAACTAATCAGTATCAAAAATGTTCTGTCTGATGCAAAGATAAAATTACTCTGCACATTGTGTTAGAAATAGAATTTATACAACAGTAATTTTATTAGTGATTCCTTTAAATGTAGCAGGTGGAGAAATTAATCAAGAAGTAGCTAAGGTCTACAATGTCACAGGACAGAGTTTCCAGTTAGGATCTCGACCCATTGAAAATGATGTTGCCCAAAATCTAGACTTTTCTGTCCGGCTATAAGTAAAGATTTTTCCGATAAAAAGGCCCGAAAGGTCAACTTCAGCTAGGTCTATTAATTAAAGTTATTTTGTGTTCTTGTTTGTGTTGAATATGTTCTAATTTGTAATTGTCTTGATTCTTGAATCTAAAAATTTTATAGTTTTCTCTCTGGAGTGTAGACATAATTAATCAATGTGTTTTCGTGGGCTAATAATCAATCAATTAAATAGTTCCAATATCTCATTTTGAAAGAAGCACCTGAAAAATTTCACCCGATGACGCCAAGGAGGCTAAGGCCGGCTCTGGCCCTGGGTTTCAGCATGGATAAGGGATGCAAAAAACCAAGATGTTTTAAAATCAAAAATTGGTTTTATTTGTTTTTTTAATTTTTATTTTGTCATAGCAGTTTTGTTATGAAAAACATCAAACACAACATAAAAGAGCTCCAACTCGTTTTTATGATTAATTTAGCTTGATTTCTGACTGAATTAGTAATATAATAGTAATATTAGTAATCTGAATAAAAATATTTAAAAAAACTAAAAATTGACATTTTTTGTATCTTTTGGCTTTCTGTATAAAAATCAAACAGCCAAAAAACCAACATGTTTGCAGCCCTGACATGGATGCCATTGTGACCAATGGATGCAAAACAAATGGTTTTAGACATTTGTATGGAAATTTGCAAATGACATTAAAATTTCAAATCTATTTTAAGGCTGAAATTGCCAAACAAACAGTAATCTGATGTTTAATTAAGATTGTGGGCTGCTACAAAGCATTTGATAAACATAAAAAATGAATATCTATTGTAATATAGATTTTCATGAGTTACAGCAATGCAGTAAGACCCTTTAATGACCAGCACGTAGTAAACATAAGGCATAAACAATAGCGCTGGGCGTTAAAGGGTTAACAACGTCTCAGGACACTGTAAAATTGATTAGCTTATTATATATCTCTGCATGTATCAAACATGCTGAGAAGCCGCAGCGAGTAACGTCATATACAAAGACAAAGTGAGAACAGAGTAGGCATTCACAGTTGGAATAGGTGACCCATATCAGTCCAAGAGGCATGAATGATGGTGTGCTATGCAACAGTAATTGCACCCAGAGCCTCATTACAGTGTGGCTATTTGATGCACATTTTATTACAAAGTCTCATTTGAGGAACTTTAATTCTATTCGTGTATAAACAGTATGTCTTCTCTAGATTGTGAGTGGTAATTGAGCACCAGGTGTACTGGGAGTTGTCCAGTAAAAAATAAATAGGTTAACTAGTAATAATTTTGTTGTTGGTTCCAACATATTTCCAGTGACTCACATCTGATGGATGAAAAGCCTAAATAATCCTAATTGGATAACACAATAACAGCATTTTATGCTAATCTAATCAAACCTAAGAGCACCTAAGATGCTAATGGCATCGGTTAATTGTGACTAATAAGTGGATTCATAGCAATTTAATTTTGTTTTTATTAATGGCATAAGGTGATATTCAGCAGATTTCCAACTCCTTTAATCCGTTATTGTTTCTGTATTTGTGAATTTTTAGTGATTTCTTTTCTTGGCTACCCTTGTTCAACAGCCTGATGTGCAAAACATGAATTGTTAGGATGTTATATATTTTTAATTGCATTTATTAGGTGTCTCAGCACTAAAATATAATTAGTGTATAAAGAAGACAACAACTTCCTTATTTACTTAGTATTCATCACGCTATCATTTTTGTGTTCTGTCACATCATTATCAATTCCTCTGTTTTTGTTTTGCAGTTATTGCAGCATGTTCCATTGCCAACATTGTGAAAAGCAGTCTTGGTCCTGTTGGTCTCGACAAAATGCTCGTGGATGATGTTGGCGTAAGTAGATGATGAATATTATTTACTGAATATTGTGCTTTATAGTCTTTTTGTAAACTTCATCACAAAAGATGTAACTGGGAAATGAAAAATGTAGTTACAAGTAATATCAATGCTTATCTCCACTCCTTGTAGGTGACTTTCATATTATGCATATGTTATTATAAGTAGTTTACAGTTTTGAATTACATCATTTGTACCTTTTCTTGCTCTTAGAGTTGTTATAATTGAAAGTTCAGAATTTGCACTTTGATTTTCTTAAGAGGAAAATGTAATGGTACATTCGCTGTAATTGAAATTTTATAATTGTGCATGTGAATTATATTATTTGGTTTATTTAGTGTTACTAAAATTAGGTTATTATTCTGTTAGTTCTCTGTAAATCACACCTCAATATCGTATTTACGATTTTTTTATATCCTTTCTTGCTCACAATATTATTGTTATAGAACATTTATTTTATCGAAAGCCACGCTGACTTATAAACAATTTGTTGTCCACCTTATGTCAACAGATCTATATAAGTTCGCATATACGACCTATAAACTGTCCAATAACCTGGCATCATTCACTGCAGCTCGGCCTGTATCTCAATTTACAATGTATTTACTCTGACCCAGTTTATGACACAGGAAAAGTCATCTTTGAAGAGATATTTGAAGCACACAGGTCATTTAATTTTTATAAATGCTAGAGCTGTACCGATTAATCGGTTGGCCGAGTAATCTTGCCGTTTATCAGACATATCGATGGTATCAGGTATTGCATTGATAATTGTGGTCTGTATTAAAAATTACATTTTTTTATTGTTTAATATTATTTTCAGTCTTTAACCCCTTTAGCGTGTAGCCCGAGTTGCATAATTCGTTCCCTTAGAGTGTAACCCGTCCGAAGACAGTGATTGTATGGCTACTTCAGACCATTGGCATTGAGCTCGTATAAATGTGGGATAATGTTCCAAGGCTAGAGCTGTTGTGTAGAGTGAGTAACAGTACCTACTTAATTACCCTGGTCAGCTATTTCGTCCCTGCTGTCTGCCCACCAGCCGCCATCACTGATGCCCTATTTTAGGCAAAAGTGGCATTTCGTAAGGGCAGCTTGTCTGAGGGAGGGAATGCTATGTTTGTTAAAAGAAAGTGATTGTATGTCTGAATTTTCTACCAGAGATGTCCATCATAATAGTTTAAGGTTTGGAGAAAATAGTGATGATGACAGCTTACAATGCTCATTCAACTTTTGCATGATGCGACAGAGACCCTTTTCCGTTATAGCTGATTCACCCGAGCATAAGGTTTACCTGACCTGACTGATACTAGATGCTGTTATACCAACAGCTTCTGCTTATAGCTGTTGTGCAGAGTGAGTCACATTATCTTTGGAAAGCACAATGACATAATCGGTTATTGGTATCGGCTATTTTAATCTGTATCGGCAATTTCAATAATCGGCAATACTCTGTATCGGCATAATTGGCAAAAAGTGATATTGGTACAGCTCTAATAAATACCACATTAAATGAACTAATTAAATTATGTTTCAGTATTTTATTGATATGGAATATAGTGTAGAGTCCAAACATGTAATATTCACAAAATCAATAATTTGGTGACAAAGCACCGTAAGCAATTTTGCAGCGTTCTACTTTGTATGACTTCCAGTTCATTTTGTAATGAGAAGTCACAAGTTCTAATAAAACATTTCATTCTTTGGTGAGTATCTTTACATCGATAAAACAATTTGAAAGTAGGTCCTTTTTGGACAAATAAGTCTTAAATCTCAAGGAAGCAGGTCATGAACAGTCTTGGATATTTGTTTAATCTTACCTTGTGGTAACCCTTCTGTTGTCTTTCTACTTAAAGTTGATGTATGGAGGGAACAGTAATGTATGTCTCAGACTGATGCAAATATCTAAATTGGGTATGGCTCCTTCATTTTTTCCTGTATGGGCAATCCCTCCCTTTATTCTATGAATCCTTAATGGCTGACTGCATGTTAGATCTTTCAGGTATTTTTATCGTCCTCATTCACACACAGGGAGAGTTTGATTATTCTTTACAAGGTTAACCATTCTTAAAATTGTATCCAGCTCTACGCTAACATGAAGTGCAGTAGTTTAATCACGTTTAAAGTACTAGGCATGTAAGGCTCTAGCCTTTCTGGCATGTTGATTATAATTGATATAAAAATGTATTGTCTTTTTATATTTTGATTAGGATGTTACTATAACAAATGATGGGGCGACCATTTTGAAAATGTTGGAGGTTGAGCACCCAGCTGCAAAGGTTCTTGTTGAGTTAGCTCAATTGCAGGATGAAGAAGTGGGTGATGGTACAACATCTGTGGTATGTAGGATGCCGCTATGATTAATAATAAAAATAATATGATTTATAGAGTGCTTAAGAACAGTGCTAGTGATTGTTCTAACTTGTTCAATGTCCATTGTTTTAAGTTTCCAACCAGATCAGTGTAAGCTTAAACATTGCGATCACAGCATGAATCATGCTAAGGAGGTTGTGAAAGTTTTTTCAGTGAATGCATAATTCTACAGGCATAAACTTCTTAGTCAAATGTAGATTTCAAATGCTCAGTGTTGAATTTTATGTTTTTGGTGTTAGCATGTTTTATGGGAGACTTTAGGAATGAACTTCAAATGCCAATTAATTTTCATATAAAAAAATGAATATTTATTTGAGGTTAGCTGTTTCTTCCCTTATATATTCGTTTAATGTGTCTGAATGTCACACTGCAGTCAGTTACAAAATATGTAAATCAAGGATAATAATTTTTGTAGCTTTGAATACATCGATTCTGTTGATATTTAGGTAATAATTGCAGCTGAGTTGCTAAAAAATGCAGATGAACTGGTCAAATGCAAAATCCATCCAACTTCCATTATCAGCGGTTACAGACTTGCCTGCAAGTAAGTATTCTACAAGAGCAATTGCTTAAAATGTTGAGAAAAATCTAAACTTTTGTGAGTATCTTTGCTCAAAATGGTCAATCTGAAAAAAAAAAATTTGTTTATATTGGTATAAGGTTAAATAATGCAACTACTTTGAGGAGTTTCGTAGTAGGGATGAACAGAGTTTGGAATTCCTGCCGAGTTTTGTGACTTGAATTTTGCTGAATCCAAGTTCGATTTAGAATATATAAATAAGTCTCAATCTTGTGATTGTTTAGTTTGGCAGATTGCACAACCTTTGTGATTTAGTTAGTTTTGCCTTAGTTTACACTAGGAAGCAAAAACAAGCAAGTACTAATAGTAGCAGTAGCTGGGTTTTTAATTAGGTCGATTGTTGTTTTGTGTCTGTACACAAGCACGGACACAAAAATAGGCTAGTGAGGCCAATGATCTTTCCCACAGTACTATATGGATGTGAGACATGGACAATTACAAAGAATATAGAGATCAACGCATGTGAAATGTGGATATGGAGGAAGATGCAGAGAATATCATGGACGGAGAAGAAGACAAACGAAGGGGTGCGCAAGGAGATTGGAGTTGTGTTTTTAGTTACATCGATTGTCATTTTGTAAATTAAAAATTCCGATTTTTGTTTTAAAAACAGAAAATCAAATTGGACCTTTTATTTTTAGGGCATAACCGGAAATCGCCTCTGCCAAATATCCCGTTTTTTGGGACTATTCGGAAGAATACACCTTGGCAAATATTGCACACACAAATAGTTAAAGCTAACATTTTTAATTCAATAATTTTAAAAAAAACCTACCAATCTAAAAATGAAATTTAAGACCATATTAGTAATTATTACAGGCATAAACATTTATTTTGCTAATTTTTCATTACGCAAAACGGCGAAGTGATGAAAGTTGAAAATTTTGAGCTTTACCAGAGTTGCCACTACTACCGTATATACTCGACTATAAGTCGAGAAATTTAAGACTATTTCAGGATGGCAAAATAGGTCTTCAACTTATACTCGAGAGACAAAATAATTGTAGATTTTCGGACCGAATATTTAAAATTGTGAAGCATTGTTTGATTTAATGTGGAATGACTCTTCTAACTGGCAAAATTTCTCCGCCGAAGGACAGCATACATCAGGCTATACCTCTCGATTTATGACGGCCTCATGCATTAATATAGATCTACCCATAGAAAAATATATATTTCGCGGAGAAATCCGCTGAACTTCTCCGCAGAAAGACAGCAGATATCAATCAGTCTATACCTTTCGATTTATGACGGCCACATGCATTAATATTGATCTGTCCATAGTAAAATATATGTTTCGCAGAGAAATCGGCCGAACTTCTTCGCCCAAAGACAGCATATATCAGGCTATACCTCTCGATTTATGACGGCCACATGCATTAATATTAATCTGCCAATATTAAAATATATATTTCGACGAAAAATCCGCTGAACTTCTCTGCAGAAAGACAGTAGATATCAGGCTATACCTCTTGATTTATGACGGCCGCATGCATTAATATTGATCTGCCCATAATAAAATATATGTTTCACAGAGAAATCCACCAAACTTCTCCACCGAAAGACAGCAGATATGAAGCTACACCTCTTGATTTATCTCTGGTTTTCGATTTTTATGAGTTTGCCTTATAATTGAGCCGTCAATTTTGGATGTTATTTTTGTCAAAAAGTTGCACTTCGACTTATACTTGAATCGACTTATAGTGGAGTATATACGGTATTTGGTTTGTACCCGGGTCTGGCAAATAGTGCATCCAAATACTCAGATTTGGTACTTGGTGAAAATTGTCTATTCGGTTATGCTCTATTTATTTTCAGTTGTGTTGTCTTTAGACAAGGCTACACAAGCCGGGCTTGTTCTCTGTGACCCTGATATATATGTTTCATATTCACACTTTTAATCAATGTTCTTTGGTTGATGAGATTTAATGCTTTTTGTTAGGGTTGTTAGGACCAAAACCACATGCAATTATGCTGTTACTGTCTGATACACTTTTGACAAGGTTGAGGGCTAATACAATGACAACTTAACTGAGTGAATGTTTCTTTAATGAAATTTTTACCATTTTGTTTTGTAGAGAAGCTTGCAAGTACATTCAGGAGAATCTGACCGTCTCTGTTGATGAACTTGGACGAGACTGTGTCATCAATGCTGCTAAGACTAGCATGTCAAGCAAGCTAATTGGACCGTATCCTTCAACTGGTGTTTTAAATAGGTTTTGTTTCGGTGTGCAATTGTTAAATTTTAAATTTTTCGGGAAATTCTGTTCTCTGTGTAACCTGCATATGTATATAAATCCAATACATGAAAAATAAGATAACATGTGAAGTAGATTTTATCTATCCAGCAGACCTGTATACAGCAAATAAGAAAAATGGTCAATAAGTGCTTACCCTATTATTTTGCATAAACAATTGAATGGAAACACAAGTTTTTAGCAAGATGTGAGTGCTGTGAGGAGGAATCTGTTGCATTTTAATCTATTCAGTCACTTTTCTATCCGTGCTTGGTCCTTGGTGTTGCCACCAGGCAGGTTAAGCGTACATGAGTGAGGATACTGGTCAATCTTGCCACTTCCTGCACAAACAATTGAATGGAATTGAGAAATTAATGGCACCCCTGGGTGCCATTGAGCACTGAGCCCCAGTGTCCTGTGCTTACATGGTCTGCCCAACCCTAGTGGGTTAGGCAGGGCTCAGTGCTTTGCGTGTTGGATCTTTTCTCTGGTTTGGCATTGTGTCTGTGGTGCTGTACTGGCTTACCTTTATGAGCGATTTAACTGCGTTATTATTGATTGGTGCGATAATTTGAATTTTCCAACATGTTTTATGCTCACCCAGGAGTGCTAATAATTTATCTTTTTAACAATCGATTTTTTTAAATGCCAGCATACAAGCCAAACATGTCTAATTGCTGTGTACCCATCTTATAACAGAATTAACCTTAATGTAGCATATAATGTAATACAGTAAATGGTACTTTGCTGCTGCTTGAATTGTACAGAAATTTCTGTGTAATTGAATTCACGATCATACTGAAAGGGTACATTCCACTGCTCTGGCTGTTGGTCCAATTTCCTAATCATGGTCATTTAAGCTTAGACTATATACAGGAGTAGACAAGTTTTCTCGAGAAGTAGTGTGTTAACAGGTACTTGTGATGTCTCTTTGTTCACAGTGTGTAAAAAGAGCAGCTGGGTTTAGCTGGTTGATGTGTTCTGCCAATAGGAAAATTCTTTAATATGACTAATCAGTTTAACAAATTTGATCAAATGTAATTTTCTTCATATTCGTAAAGCGGTCTTCTGTGAACTTGGGTAAGTTTATGAATTTTGCTGAAATGACCATCATTGAAAAGTTTGGGAAGCAGTTGACTAAAATGCTTTCAAAATATGATGTTGAATACAGAATGGCTTCTTATCTCTGGAGGTTAGTTTTCCTTAACATTGATTTAGTGATGGAGATTTCTTTGCTGCCATGGCTGTTGATGCAGCCACTGCTGTTAAGGTGTCAGATGGAAAGGGTGGATTTCGTTACCCAATCAAAGCTGTCAACATCCTTAAAGCACATGGCAAGATGGCACTTGATAGCCAGCTGATCAATGGCTATGCTCTCAACTGTACCACAGCCTGCCAAGGTCAGTTTCCATATATTTAATATGCTGTGCAAAGTCAATAGTGCAAAAGTTAGTTTCATAAATGGATTTTTTTGTTGGTGACTGAATTAATATTAAAATGAAGATTTCTTTGGAAATTTTGATTGCTGCAAAAATTAGCCTTGGTCCTTTGGATGCCACAGACCTGTGCAATATTGCAACATCTGAAATTTTCTACATAGGCTAATTATAGTGTTTTTGGTGTGTTTGCTAAAGAAGTACAATTGGTTATTTATGCACAGTTTAACACACTTAAAAGTTGACCATTGAAGATGATTGAGATTTTCTACGACTTGATTTGATGTTTAGATGCAGTTGATATGTTCTGTTGATATGTTTTGTTGATATGTTATGTTGATATGTTATGTTGATATGTTATGTTGATATGTTTTGTTGATATGTTTTGTTGATATGTTATGTTGATATGTTTTGTTGATATGTTTTGTTGATATGTTATGTTGATATGTTATGTTGATATGTTTTGTTGATATCTTTTGTTGATATGTTCTGTTGATATGTTCTGTTGATATGTTATGTTGATATGTTATGTTGATATGTTATGTTGATATGTTTTGTTGATATGTTTTGTTGATATGTTTTGTTGATATGTTATGTTGATATGTTTTGTTGATATGTTTTGTTGATATGTTTTGTTGATATGTTTTGTTGATATGTTTTGTTGATATGTTTTGTTGATATGTTCTGTTGGTATGTTATGTTGATATGTTCTGTTGGTATGTTTTGTTGATATGTTATGTTGATATGTTCTGTTGGTATGTTTTGTTGATATGTTATGTTGATATGTTATGTTGATATGTTCTGTTGGTATGTTTTGTTGATATGTTTTGTTGATATGTTTTGTTGATATGTTATGTTGATATGTTTTGTTGATATGTTTTGTTGATATCTTTTGTTGATATGTTATGTTGATATGTTCTGTTGGTATGTTTTGTTGATATGTTATGTTGATATGTTATGTTGATATGTTATGTTGATATGTTATGTTGATATGTTTTGTTGATATGTTTTGTTGATATGTTATATTGATATGTTTTGTTGATATGTTCTGTTGGTATGTTATGTTGATATGTTCTGTTGGTATGTTTTGTTGATATGTTTTGTTGATATGTTCTGTTGATATGTTCTGTTGATATGTTCTGTTGATATGTTATGTTGATATGTTATGTTGATATGTTCTGTTGGTATGTTTTGTTGATATGTTTTGTTGATATGTTTTGTTGATATGTTATGTTGATATGTTTTGTTGATATGTTTTGTTGATATGTTTTGTTGATATGTTTTGTTGATATGTTTTGTTGATATCTTTTGTTGATATGTTATGTTGATATGTTCTGTTGGTATGTTTTGTTGATATGTTATGTTGATATGTTATGTTGATATGTTATGTTGATATGTTATGTTGATATGTTTTGTTGATATGTTTTGTTGATATGTTATATTGATATGTTTTGTTGATATGTTCTGTTGGTATGTTATGTTGATATGTTCTGTTGGTATGTTTTGTTGATATGTTATGTTGATATGTTTTGTTGATATGTTCTGTTGGTATGTTCTGTTGATATGTTATGTTGATATGTTTTGTTGATATGTTTTGTTGATATGTTTTGTTGATATGTTTTGTTGATATGTTTTGTTGATATGTTATGTTGATATGTTATGTTGATATGTTATGTTGATATGTTATGTTGATATGTTATGTTGATATGTTCTGTTGGTATGTTTTGTTGATATGTTATGTTGATATGTTTTGTTGATATGTTTTGTTGATATGTTATGTTGATATGTTATGTTGATATGTTTTGTTGATATGTTATGTTGATATGTTATGTTGATATGTTCTGTTGGTATGTTTTGTTGATATGTTATGTTGATATGTTATGTTGATATGTTTTGTTGATATGTTATGTTGATATGTTCTGTTGGTATGTTTTTTTGATATGTTTTGTTGATATGTTCTGTTGATATGTTCTGTTGATATGTTCTGTTGATATGTTATGTTGATATGTTATGTTGGTATGTTCTGTTGGTATGTTTTGTTGATATGTTTTGTTGATATGTTTTGTTGATATGTTTTGTTGATATGTTATGTTGCTGCTTTTGGAAGCGAATTTCTTATTAATCAAATATCAATCCTGTTTCAGAAGTTTTCATTCCACTGTTTATGTGCTAATGCAAACTATTTCTGATTTCCTTGGCACTGTTGATTGATGTCAGGTTACTTTGCTTGCTCCCTTTGATCTGAAGTGTGGCCTTTGAGGCTGTCGAGCATAGCATTCTTTTACAGTGTCTTGAAAAGTAATTTTTTATTGCAGGATGTCCAATGCAGTTGGTATTCTCGTTTCTCTCTGTGTTTGATTCTACTCACTACCTGGTCCCCATTCTCATTTGTGGTTCCATCCTGGGTCCTCTAAAAAAAAGTCTGTTATCATCGCACACAGTGCTTAAGGATTACATTTCTCACAGCGTTATCTAAATGCTTTTGTACACCTCGACAAAGGAGTGCCTGACGCAAGAACGTCCAGACAAAGGAGCACCCAACTAAAGAGAGCCTGACAGAAGACGGATAACATAATTATATAAAGGAAAATCGTTTGATATATGACCCTTTGTTGAGAGTGTGTACTTTACTGTATAATATCTAATCTCTAACGACAATGTCAGTTTTCCAAGGAAGGTCGTGAAAACTGAATCTCAAATAATATAAATATCACTAATGAAATGTGAAGTCTAGGAAACTCAAAGCTAAATTACAAGCCTTATTATACATTATATAAAGGCTATTGGCAAAACATGCCTCGTCTTAGTCTGGTAATAACAGCTGCGGCAGAGTAGATTGATGTGCTGGACAAAGGTAAGCTCCTGTATCAGGGTTACTCCCAGGTCTCGAACCGAGGACAAGAAGGTCAGGTGCAGATACCTTAAGGCAAGGGATGCGAGATCTATCTTAGCGAGCTGCTGGAGGATGCCAAGCCAGATAAGCTGTCTTGGTTGGGTTAAGCCATAGGCGATTGGGTGGCATCTAAGCCTGAAGGGCCTCAGTAGCTTTGCTAATTGTATGCACAGTCAAAGTCGCCTCCCCGCCAGACAGTGGGCATACGCTTGAATGACATCAGCATTAGTTTGGCTAAGGGACCCCTTCTCTGCCACAAGAAGGGGTCCCAAGTCAGCAGTAGAGAGGTCCAAGAACGAAACCCTGGGGCAGACCTAGTGGAGCCATGGGCCACCATAAGAGGGGTCTTGCTCGAAGGAAGCAAGCCAGTCAAGAATATTGACAGAAATGCTAAAACAGACAGATAAATGCTGTAAGAGTTTCTCATGATCGACTGTGTCGAATGCAACACTCACATCGAATAGTGCCAGAAGGGTGCATACCTGTGATTTGTCAATAGCCCGTAAACATCAGATAAGAGGCAAACGAGCAATGTTTCCGTGGAGTTGCCCTTACGGAAGCCGGATTGGTAGGTTGGTAGAAGACCATTTTTGTCCAGATATTGCATTTGTTGGCAGCAACAAGCTTCTCAATAATCTTTGACAAAAATGAAACAGTGGCTATAGGCCTAAACATCAGACATGTCTTGATCATTTGGCTTCCAACGAACTAGCCTTGAATTATTGGATTATTTACCTGCTGTACTGCAAAAACATTTTTCAAGCTTATTTCCAATAATTAAAAATATGTGCTCTATAGTTGGCAAATCATTGCTCATCTGTCAGTCGTTCTTAATCGAGCGCTCTAAAGCTTTTTTTCATCATCACTCTTTTGACGGGTCATCTCCATAGGCATGTATTTTTGATTAAATGTTTGTGTGTAATGTGCAGAATATATTACATGGGATAATTCATTGTTTGGCAGAATGTTCCATACCTTTTGCTTTTCTACAACAGTGATTGTTTTTAAGTTGTCTGTGTCTACTTTTGTTATATTATTTGCATCTTTAGCCATGACTACTAAAGTGACTGGAGCTAAAATTGCATGTCTGGACTTCAGTCTTCAGAAGGCAAAGATGAAACTTGGTGTTCAGGTGCTTGTTGACGACCCATCAAAGCTGGAAGGAATTCGTCAGCGGTATGTTAGACAGGAATCTGAATTCATGTGAATCACTTCAGTTCTCAGGTGTGCGATGACCTTATTTATAAATAACCTTGCAATTCATGTATGTGATCTACTGAAGTTTAGCAAAACTTTCAATAATCAATTAAACTTGATATCGCACATCTTCAAGAAATATATTCAGAGTAGATTAGAAATGGGATAGAGAGTTCCTTGGCAAAAGCCAAAGATCAAATCGGTTAGCCCACAACAATATAGCACGATGCTGCATCATTATATTCAAGTTCTAAGAACCATTGATTAATGATTCAATGTATCCGAGGTTCGAAGTAAGTGAGATAGATATTCACGTCAAGCTCTATCGATTTCAACGCAAATGGAAGTGTACATCCGTTTGTATAGTGACCATATGGCCGCGACAGTGTGCTACCAGTGCTGCCTTTTAAAGCCTCTATCTCCAGACCATGCTAGCTTGATATGCAAATCTCTGAAGCTGCTATAGGTGTGGTAGCAGGCATTACACACAGATTGTCATGAGGCATATGCTATACCAAGCGGTATATTGGGTCATTGCATTATAACGTAATGCTGAAAATGACCGTTTTTCTCCCACCGAGCAACCTTGCAACACTTTGTGGTGTTTCCATAGATCCCTCAACAACCCACCCATCCCAACATTGCCTTTGAAAAAATCAGTGTTGTTTTACTATGTAAAGCACAATTTTATATTTCTTACAATTTATTTTCAGTGCATTAAAAACACACTAATGTACAATAGGAAATTAAATTGATTTTAATTGCATTTTTAAACAGCAGAAAATGTTTCTCTTTGTCCCAACAAGGGCTTTCAAAAGGAAAACTCAGGCAACAAGATAATTTCTGCAAAAACGTATTTCTAGGTTAACATGACTATTTTCGGCACACAATTTATTTAAATTTCTATATTTGGACTTTTTTTTCTCGAATTCCTGGTCTCCCACTTTTCAGATAGGATTCAGGTCAATAAGATTGGGCTAAAGTACAAAGTCAAAAGCAGAAACAACCTCGCCTCACTTGTCTAACCCGCCCCCACTGAACAGTCATACCTGTGCATCAGTCGTTGTATCTTACAGGGACTCCATTGCAAACAAGGCATCTAATCATTTTCAGCAATAAGCTACAACTGGGTCAATAGTATCGCGTTACAAGATAGCTCTGTAACTTACAAATATCTGCTGGTGAACAGTTTGGTAAGGTCCATAAGAGTGATTTCAATATTAGAGCAGCTGAGGTTTGGCTGAAATTTTTGGGACAATAATTCTTTATTGTTTCCAGATTCAGAAGTTGATGAATCGGAATTTGAACTTGATTGTTTGATAGTAATTAGAACGCTAACATTAGCAGCGACAGCAGATATACAGAATCACACAATGTAACAGTACTTAATTCCACTAGTCCAGATGTAGTTGTTGCTGCTGACTATCTGTCTGGATCAAGAAGCCAGATTATTGCAGAGAACCCTTTGAATTCAACAACAGTCCAAGTATGAAGTTTTCTTTGGATGAAAGGAACTTTGTCTTGCAGATAATATGATCGATATCAGAGTAACAAAATGAATGAGATATGCAGAACAATATATGGACAGTTGGACATTATGGACAAGCATACGTTGAAGCCTAGATCGAGAGTTCATGAATGGAGGACGTTCAAATTTTTCTTGACTTTCTATACTTTTAAGGAATTACTGGTAAACCTGAAAATGGACAATAGTTTAGTTATCAGCCTTCACACTAAATCATTCTGTTGAAATTATTTGCTCAAAACAAAACTGATAAGATGAAAATAATCGGTTATAATTAGAGCTGGGTCACTCCATCTCAACTCAACCAATGCCTCCCACACGACCATCTCCGAATTGGCTGAAATTTTACCACATGTTGCTAGATATATGTGAACCTTTATGTGAAAAGGGACCAGATTGTCAATATGGAGTTATGGGCACTTCTAAAATATTCAGAATGTGAATGAAATAAAGAGAGTCCATCCTCATATTATTCAGCACATATCTCGTTATTGTAGAGACTGGTAGACACAACAACCATAAAATATCCATTTTGAGTAATTTGCGATTAACGCATACAGTAGCATTAAGTCAAAGATTTATCAACTTTTACCGCACTTAGTAAATACAACTGCTAGCACGTCGGTAATTCAGAAACAGAAAGCAATGTATTAATGCGCCTCTCATGTCATCATTTCTAATGGTTATTGGGCAATTTGAGCTGCCTCCAGCCAGCTGAAGGGTTTCAAAAGTAATACCAACCATCTGGTCCATTTCATGTAGCCATAAAGAAACATAAATTTTTTTTAATAAAATTCTTTTATCTAATTGACATTGACCTTTATAGGTGTGATACATTCATAGAAGAATGCAATTAGACAAAAAACACAAAATCGAAAATTTTAGCCCAAATCACTTTTGGCCCTGTTTTCTCTTAACCTAGAACTGACGATCTGGTCTCTTTTCATGTAAACGTCCACATATTGGATGGAGAAATCTAAAATCTGTGTGCATAATTTCAAATACTTTTCAAGATATTGTGTTTTCTGTGACCCCACCCTCCAAAGACGTTTCGCGAAACTTCGCGAGGTCCACGTTTTGAGACTTGATATCTCTAGAATGGTTGGACCAAATCAGATGAAATTATTTTTATGTGTACAGTTTCTTGCATAGATTGCATAAATATAATTATTTTATTGTGTGTCTTACAATTTCAGCTGAAAAAAATGTCAAATTTGCCTTCGTATTCACCTGATACAGGGTGAAAAAGAAAAAGTATTCCCTAAAAGGCCCACTAAAATATATCTTTTTTATTGCATTTTCTGATAGAGCAGAGATCACTTGATATGTGTTCAAACAATCCCAATGGGGTCTTTCATTTTAAGGAGTTTACAGTGTGCCAAAAATGGTCGTTTCTTGGTATCGCGAGTCGCAAACAGGAATGGTATTTGACAGACATGTTACCCTAACCTAATATATCAATATCAAAGCTGTGAAACCCATGTGATAATGTTTTAAATGAAACATAACTAGGTTAATCTTATTAAAGCTACTGTAAACATGAACGTGTTTCTTTATCATAACTAAAGTGAATTAACCAATTTAGTCAACTCTGATAGCAAATATAAACCAGATGTGAACCACTGATCAAGCTCAAACTTTTCAAAGTAATTGCCAGCCACATAGACATTATGCAAATAAAATATGAATGCATTATGCCTGGTATTTAGGGAGATATTGATCAATGATTATTGAAAAATGTAGATATAAAGTGAATATGAAGACAACTTTGACATTTTTTTCAGCTGAAACTATGAGACACACAATAAAAATAATTACATTTATGTATATCTATGCAAGAAACTGTAAGGATAAAAATAATTTCATCTGATTTGGTCCAACCATTCTATAGATATCAAATCTCAAAAAGTGGACCTCGCGAAGTTTCGCGAAATGTCTTCGGAGGGTGGGGGTCACGGAAAACACAATATCTTGAAAAGTACTTGAAGTTATGCACACAGATTTTAGATTTCTCTGTCCAATATATCTAGCAACATGTGGTAAAAATTTCTGTCAATTCGGAGAAATTGGTTTAGTTGAGCTGGAATGACCCAGCTGTTCAACGATTAAAATTTTTAATCGCGCTTAATTTTGTGATAAAAAAAAATATTAATCGCATCATGAAAAAATAGCAATGCAGTATTGCCATTATTTCTAGATAGTAATAAATAAGTAGCAAAATGTGATTTTTTTTGCCATACAGGGGTATTTACTTAATGTTAGTAAAATATCAGAACTTAAGAAGTTCATCTAAACAACAAATTGTCTCGGATGTCACATTATAAAATTTCTTTTTATCTTAAGAGTACATGTAGTAGGGACTACAGAGTTCTCTCAGAAATCCAGTTTTAACCAGTTGTTGAGACAAACTAAGTTATTTACATTGTCATGTCAGAATTAGAAACGTTTCTTATTAATAAGAATTTCCAGCTCAGCATAAGACATTAGTTGTTGGCGAACAGAGATAGGCCTACGTATCCGTGCTAACCTTGCCGGTGTCTTGTGTGCCCCTTCGTCTGTTTTCAACAACTCCAAAGGACAAATATCTATGTCCATCTGAGGTTCGTCTCTGTAAAGCAGCAGCGCTGTTACAGCAGATTTTGGTGCGAGGGTTCATCTTCGGAGTCTGATGAAAACTCACAACTGCGTGAATTAAGCCCAATCTGCCCTGTTCCCTGAACATGACTTTAGACCTCGGCCATACGTCACGCGTTAGAGATAACATGTTCGTTGGATAATAACTATTAACCACCCATCAAAGGCAGCTTTTAATCACGATTAAAAAAATTTTATCACGTTAATCGTCCACAAAAAAGGTGTTAATCATGCACGTTAACTGCGATTATTAATCAATAGCCCTAGTTATGACAGAATGAATTTCAGTCCTGTGAACACAACGCAATGCAAGGTTTAACAGATAAGGTTGACTAACAAATGTTGACTAACACAGCACCTACACAGTTTGCAGTCAAGTTTCATATGTTTATATTTTTTCATGGAAATTGTTCTGGTATTATACATATGTTTTGTTGTTGTCTGTGCTTTGTGCAGTGAATCTGATATTACAAAAGAGCGAATTCAGAAGATTCTGAGCTCTGGCGCTAATGTGATATTGACAACAGGCGGAATTGATGATCTTTGCCTCAAGTACTTTGTTGAGGCAGGTGCAATGGCAGTCCGTAGGTGCAAAAAGGCCGACTTGAAGAGAATTGCCAAGGCAACTGGAGGTTCGTCTTTAACTTCATATTTAAGAGAAATTTGTGTTCATATGGTTTGTTAAAATTTAGCTATACCTGTTTTGTCGAATTTTAAGAAAAATTACTGTTTTATCAACTCAAATGTTTTATGGAAACTAAGTCCTTCCAAGTATACACATTGGTGTTGTTTGTAAATTACTTATTTTAAATTAGTTGTTTGTAATTAGTTATTGACCCTCTCCCGACGTTTCTACTCCGGGAGTTTGTTGACATTCTACTCCCGTTTCTAACCTTCCTCTGCAGCCGATCTATTCAGGACGGAGCTCTACCGCCGTCTCAGAAGCGCTCAATTCTGATTCCTATCCTCAAGCACGGTGGACTTGATTCATCTGACCCTGCCAATTTTTGACCAATTGCAAATGTAACATTCATATAAAAAATAATTGAAAAGACAGTACCACTGCTTATTTAGAGTTGATTAAATTGCTTCTGGAACGCCAATCCGGCTTTCGGGAGGGGCATTCTACCGAGATGCTGTTACTTCATCTCCTTTCCGACATTTATGGGGCTTTCGATATTTCGGAGCTTACTCTACTGGCTTTGTTTGACGTCAGTGCCACTTTTGACACTGTCGATCATGACATCTTGCTTAAGTAGCTAGAGTTTTCATTTGGACTGTCTGGTAACTTTCTTAGCTGCTTGGCTTCATTTGTCAGGGAGCGCTCCATTTGTGTGGTTCATAGGTCGTCCAGATCCACGTGGGTCCCTGCTTCTTATGGCTTCCTCAGGGCTCTGTGCTGGGTCCCCTTCTGTATGTCCTCTACATTGCTGAGATTGCTTCTGTCCTTAATGCCACTGCTGTGCTGGGTCACCTGATGACGTCCAAGCCTACTTACACTGCATGGCCTCTACTGCTGTTCAGGCAATGAGCCTAACGCTGGATGTCCTCGAGACTTGGATGCCGTCAAACCGCCTGCGACTCAAACCCTAAAAAGCCCAATTTATCTGGCTTGGCATTCGCCAGCAGCTTACGAAGCTTGATCTAACTGCCATTACTGCTGATTTCCCCCTCTTTACATTTTCCTCTGTTCTCGGGACCTTGGAGTCATGTTAGACCAAGAGCTCACCTTTTCCTCTCATATTCGCCGTCTTTGCCGTGATTCATACTACCAGTTGCGTCTGCTTCTAACTGTTTCCCGCTCGCTAACTCCAGATGCCACAGCTACCCTTGTTCACGCCTTCATTACTGCCCGACTGGATTACTGTTGCTCACTCTATGCAGGCCTTCCAGCTGGGCGTTTGCGGTGCCTGGAGCGGGTTCTATGTTCTGCTGCACGTCTTGTTGGACGCATTCCTAAATTTGGCCATGTATCCGGCTATATGCTGGATGTGCTCCACTGGCTCCCCCTCCAACAGAGAATCTCGTACCGTATCATCTCTTTGGTGTGACTGTCCTTGCTGGGTCTCGCCCCTGCCTATCTTCGTGATCTCTGTTACTCTACTTTGAGTGTACTGGGTCACCGCTCTCTACGCTCTACTGAGCGAGGCATGCTCATTGTCCCATTTGCCCGTACAACTACCAAACAGAATCGTGCCTTCTCAGTGGTTGGCTCTTCACTCTGGAACATGCTCCTGTTGGTGTTGCGGTTGTCACCAAGGGTCCACTCAGACTCATTTAATACTTGCCTTAACACTGTTCTTTTTAAATGTGCTGGTGTCGGGAGCGCTCCTGAGTAGTAGCCTTGAAGGGGCGCTACATAAATCTCTGTAATGAATGAATGAATGAATTAAATCTGCAGTTTGTAAATGACTTATTTTATATTGGTTTAAGTTTGCATTTTAATCCAATTTGTACCTTAGAATGCTGCAATTTGCAGGTTCATTTGGATGCCATGTTATAAGAAGGATGTCCTAGAGCAGGGTCATGTCCTAAAAGCCGAATTACACCTGAATTCTGTATCCAGACTTGTTACATATCAGAATTTCTCCTAATGGAGAAACTGTTTCTTTGGACATTCAAGTGTTTAACTTGATTGTTATTTTATCTAATATTGAAAGCATATGTTTTTGGCTGCAGGTCAGCTAGTCTCAACATTGGCCAACATGGAAGGTGATGAGTCATTCGAGGCAGCTCTCCTGGGACAGGCTGAGGAGGTTGTTCAAGAGAGGATCTGTGATGATGAATTGATTCTCATTAAGGGGTTTGTAGCTTTAATAGCAATGCAAAACTTAATAATTGTTCTGTTAATTTTGGCAATGATAATTGTCAACATCAGTGAATTATGTCTTAATGTGCTTTGCATAATATTCATTCTCAATTCAAAATACGTTAAATGTCTGGTAATTCATAGATAATGGGAATCCAGTAGGGTTGAACCATAACTTGGCTCGGACACTTGACTGTGCCTAGTATCGTAGTGCTCAACGTTACTCGGGCAAACAATGAATCCGAATTGTAAGAAAGTCTACTTGTGGAAAAAATTGAAATTCGGAATACTTTCTGTTTTGAAAATGAAAATCTGATTTGTTTTATATTTACAAAATGATAATTGCATTTCATTTTTTTAAATCATTTTATCAATTTCATAGTTAAAAACTAAAATTTCAAAAATAAATAAATTCATGCACTTATTTAAGGTTTAATGTTTACTTCGTTTTCATCCAATTAAGTAATTTGCTGACAATAGTCATGTTGTCAAGCTAAAAAAATTCATATCACTTAGGCGTTCTATTCCTTAGCCTTTCTTGGGATAAAAAAATTGTGCTGCTTCATGTTTTAGATTAATTAAAAAGTGCATTTCAATCAATTTAATTTACTATTTTACATTAATTAGCTTTTAAAATAAAATACATTGTAAGAAATATGATTGCACTTTTGCATTATTAAACTGCACTGACTTATTTTAGCGAGTAATGCGCGTAATGCTGGGGTGGGTGGGGTTTATGGAAACGTTACAAAGCGCTGATTGTTCTTTTAGTCTGCACATCAAATCAGTACAGCCTTAAATTTGAAGTGTTCCTTCTGTTCTACAATATTAGGCATAGACAATTTCCATCTATATCTTATGCATATGTCTGTTATTTATACATGTTTGTGAAATAGTGATGCTTGACAGTGCATGTATATGTGATACATCTTGCCAATATTAAGTTAGGATTCCCTGGAGTGATGATTTTAAAGAAAACTGTTTGTTTATAGGCCAAAGGCAAGAACTTCTGCAAGTATCATTCTGAGAGGAGCAAATGACTTCATGCTTGATGAAATGGAGCGGTCACTGCATGATGCTCTCTGTGTTGTCAAGAGAGTTATGGAATCAAAGACCGTGGTTCCTGGAGGTGGTGCAGTGGAAGCAGCACTCTCGATTTATTTAGAAAACTTTGCATCTTCACTGGTTAGTAATTTTTCTGCTTAAAGTTGGTGTGTAGCCAAATGAATAGCTTTACCTGTCAGTGAACAACTTATTCTGCGCAGAAAATGGTTATGAAATACTATTATTTTATTAGGTCAGTTTAAATACCTATTAAATGACAAATATCTGGTTAAATTTGAATTTAATATGTGTAGCTATGTTGCATAGCTGTAAAAAATTTTTTATTATTGTGCGAAACACCGATTTCCAATTATTTTAAAAAAAATTATCATTTATCAATTTTTTATATTTGGCATCATTGATGCAAGTTAATTTATCTACAATTATAAACTTCAAATTTTGACAGTATAGCATGCATGCAACCAAATATGTCTTTTGAGTAGGGCGGATAACAATTAATTTAATTTTAATAGTTAACTGTTGGAAAATTAACGATTAATTAATAGTCTATTTCAAATAATTCACAAAACATTTTGTAGTTACGTTTGTCAGAAAAATTAATGAAATTGTTTTCTTCTGGTGTTGGTAAGTGAGCAAAGTGTTTGACTGATGGTATACAAACGATTTGTCACATTTAATGCAATAGACGTTATCATTTCAATATTTCCGTTATCCAATAATTTAAATCCAAAATGTTCATGTAATCGACCTTATATATGTTTATTGTTTATAATTAATAGCTCGATTACTATCCGCCGTCATACTGCAGTGTTTGATGTTTTTATTGTTGCTTCCAGACTTCCGGTACATGTTAGTGATGGGTAGAAAAATCGAGACGAATAATCATTAAAAAAGTTCAATAGTTAAAAATGATAATTATCTATTATTTAATCGTTAATTTCTGCAGCCCTAATTTTGAGGTATTCATGATGTAATTGTTATGGTCATTAGACTCATCACGAGAGAAAGCAGCTTGAAATGCAGTATATCTGTATCAAGACAATGTTGTGTTATTGCAGAGCTCACGTGAACAGCTAGCAATTGCAGAGTTTGCTGGTTCACTGCTAGTGATACCAAAACAGCTGGCAGTCAATGCGGCTAAGGATTCAACAGACCTGGTTGCTAAGCTGCGTGCTTTCCATAACTCATCCCAGACAAAACCTGAACATAAAGAACTGCGCTGGTAAGTCTCTCACTAAGACACGCATGCCATCTGTGTTCTGTTTTTTTTTTGAATGTATTGGGTCGTAGGATTCATACATTTATTATTCTCTTGTGACAATTTGTGCAATTTCTGTGTAAACAGTATTTGCCATTTCCTGAGGTTTCTCCTTTCACAGATGTTGAGTAAAAAATTCTTGTCACTAATATTTTATTAAAAGTGTCAGTTAAATAAAATCAAATTCAATATTGCAAGTGGTGCAGTTCTGCAATTTTTAATTGCTTATAGCATGATTCTTATTGTGAAATTCATTTTGAATGTGCTTGTTTGCAGTTAAAGAATTATGCAATCACATGTCCAATATCACATATTAGGTAGAATTTATTTATAGTACACTGCATAGGATGTGTCTAAATAGATTTGTGAGATACTTAAGTTTATAATATTACTACCAAGTAATACAAGACATGAATGTAATCTAAGTTCGAAAATTAGAATTTAAGAATTTTATGAATTCAAAAAATCACAATTTTTCAGGATTTATATGACTGGTGATGAATTTTAAACTTTAAATCGGTGCACTAACTCCAATGTGAACAGTCTGTCACTGGCACAATTTGCAAACAAATATGCCTGCAATGGTTGGCAACATTCAATGAGCTGTGTCTTTTTCTCCTTTGTCCTCTGATTCTGAATTAGATACTGTCCACAGCTCCCATTTGGCTGCGTTTTGTGCACAACTGACAGCAGAAATCTTTCCCAGAAGTCTCCAGTTCGAATGAACGAATTATTTTTGCTATGTAAATGATTCTGAATCCTTGCTGTGCCCAACAAATACTTTGTAACAAAAGCAACACTGTATTTTCGGATTAACATTTTCCTTCTCCTCTAAGATCTCTGCATGCTTCAATTAAGGTCTATGTTCTTTTATTTTTGAAAAATCAGAATTTAGCTAAATTAATTTGTTACATGACAAGCAGAAGTTTAAACTGCAACTCATGACGTTTTAACATTTGTTGTTACTGTTATTTTACTCTGCTTTTTACAAAATGCCAATATAAATACAACAGGCCCAACAGTAGCCCAAAGTATGTTTAGGAATTTTTAAAATGGGCCAAATATTCACAAATTTTGACAAAAGCCAAAAGTGACAAATTCTCGAGCTTTGTGTGATGTAATATTGTTGTAAACATAGGAATTAAATGGAAGTAATTGCCTCAATAACATACACACTATGTGTAGGCACGATTATACTCAAAACAAATAATAAACCATGTGTTTAAAGAGATAAACCATGTGTTTAAAGAGTAGCATGAAAAATGATGATAAAAAAATGAATAGTTGCGACTGATCACATATCGACTTACTAGTCTTAAAATAAACACGTCTTTTTGAGTGGATTTTAATTTTTTTATATATTTTTTTATTATGTGCAATGAGAGAATTGTTCCTAATTGTATATTGGACATTGCATATTAGATTGGAATAAATTTTATTTGTGTTAAGTGTCAAAACTAAATAAATGCTCTTGCATAGAAGCATGTGATCCCTGACAATTCAAAGTCGGACCGACACTTTCCTAAACAGTTTAATTCAACACTAATAATGTTTTGAAATATTAGCTATTAGAGCCAGTATTAATTGAACATGCAGTAGATCTATATGATTAATGAATTGCTAGTTTAGCTCTGTTTACCAAAATAGATAATGCTCTTTGTATTTATCTGTCTATGTATTTCTAGGCTTACTATTGCTCCAATAGTAAGCCTAGAAATACTTTCACTGTGTAGTTTCGTATTCAATAAATGTGATTTGATATTGTGTCTATACTCTATAGTATTTTTTTTAAAATTGTTAGAGAATAAGTTCTTTTAAATAAATTTGAAATGAATTTCCATACATTATTCACTTCTTTATATAAATCGCAACCATTGACACTTGTGTAATAAACCATAACTTATAGTCCGGAAATTATGTATTGGTGATAATCTGATTGAATCCGCAATCAGCGTAGAAGCAGGCCAAATATCAGAAATAGACAATTGATGCCAATCCTGTCAATAGTTAATCCATGGCCATTGGTTACAGATTCTATAGTGCTGCACAAGGTAGTGTCACTGTCCCTCCAGCATGAAATTCCACAATCTAGTGTAGAATCTTTGCTGTGGTGGCCCCATCATTCTGGAATTAGTTGTCTAGTAACTTCCAGTAGTTGCTCCATACCTTTGTCCTTTGTTAAAAATTTATTTCGATAATGGTTTGTTCTGTCAGGTTGTGTTGTCATAAGCACATCTGTGGTGTTGAACCGGTTTCTATGGTTACAATAAGTTTGTTTATTTGCAGGGTTGGTTTGGATTTGGTTGAGGGTTGTGTGAGAGACAACAAGAAGGCTGGGGTTTTTGAGCCCACTATATCTAAAATCAAAAGCCTCAAATTTGCTACAGAGGCAGCCATCACTATCCTGCGCATTGACGACATGATCAAGCTGACTCCAGAAGACAAAAGTAAAGGCCATTCATATGGTGATGCCTGCCATGCTGGTGAACTTGATTAAAATTGTCTTGTCTGGCTTGCCTGATAATTTAGTCATAAGAGCTTCTAAAATAAACTGAAGTGGTATTCACAAATTACTAATGTTGCAGACTTTAATTTACAACAACGATTTATTATTTTTTTAACATCTTATGCCAGGCAAGTCTCATATATTAGGATATACTTTGTGTGTGTTTTGAATAAACCTACTGAACAATGAGTGTACATGTGCAAATTAATGGTGTAATATGAATGGCACCTTTTAAGTGTGCATCAATGTTTTGCAGGATGTTGGCAGCGCAATGGGGATACAAGGCAATACAGAAGTATTTGTGTATGTGTCAAAGACAACATCTTTAAGTACCTCACAAAAGCACTGGTGCAACCTTAAATATATCAATATTAGTTTGAGAAATTAATTAACCAATTTATCAAGCCGATTTATATACAAAAATTGGCCAACATTTACATACAAAGTTACATAAGCTGTCAAATACAGACTTCTTAAGATCTGAAATTTGAATATACATGATTCTTTGCAACTTTCAACTCAAGACTTAACAAGCCCTGCCTTAGTTACATATAGGCTATTACATTTTTATATTTAAAATAAAGCTTAATCTAGCAAGGTGCATAATTTAAAGAATTTTACACTTCAGCAAGAGTACTAAAAGCAACAGGGAAACAGAAGTTCAACACCTGCGAGGCCATAACAAAATTGAGCAGCAGTAGGACGGATTGGTGTGTGGGACATACGATAAGGCGCAATCATTATAATACACAGAAGTAATTATCCAATAATTGAGTGAATGACTAAAATTATAGTGTCAAACATTATCTATGCATTATCCTGCTTAATTTCTGTCCTGTAAAATCAGTGTGGTGACAGTGTCTACATGTGGCAGACCACATAATTATTAGATTGTTCCAAAACCTTGAAATTTGTGAAAGCAAATTTTGAAATGGCTGGTTCCATTGCAAATGCATTTTTTTGCCCATAGAAACAGGTAGGCCTATATACGTAGATGGTCAGCATGCCATAAATCGATACCATTCACGTAGGACCTAAACACCCGGTGTCTCTAATAATCGAAAATAACCGACAAATATAAAAAAAATTGCTCTAAGACAGGAACAATCCCAAGGCCGTACCTTTGAGACCAAGACCGCGGTCTTGAGACCACCTCTCTGATAGGAAATGGACAGACATTAAAGAATGTGGTGGAACAAGCCTCCCAAGATTTGAGCCAGGCTGCAATGAACAGAGAGGTAACGACAACAGAAGTTCAATACTTGCGAGGCCATAACAAAATTGAGCAGCAGTAGGACGATGACAGTGGAAAGATGTTAGAACGACATGAGACACACCCATGATTGTTGACAGATTAATTGAGGGAGAAAGCACTGTTGCACAGTATTGCAATTGGCCTTTTTGCCAGTTGAAATGGCTTGAGGAAGGGGGCACTGGGAGAGAGGGACGACAGGGCAGGATAAGCGATTAAATTCTTGCCCCAGTACCACTGAAAGTTGACGTCTATGTCTGCTAGGACTTTTGCTTAACACTTCAACAAAATAAGAGTTTACCAAAAGTTACTGGGAAACCAACACACTGGCCCAGAGCAGCATGTGGATCATGGTTTGCTTCCTGAAGGTGGCTTATTTAAGATATTTAAATAATGGGCTAGCATGGTTGCTATAGAAACATGTGTACAACTACATTTAATTGGTCACAAAGTAGAATTCTCTAAACCAAACTGCTAGAAGTTAAATTATAAGCATGATTGCATCAATTTCATCTAATAGTGGAATTCAACTGTTGGAGGACAATATTAAAAAGGCTTCCCTACCATTAATAGGCTATCAAGAAATTTTCTCTGCATTATTCTGCTGCAACAACCATTCTATACTAAAGCCCTCAAATCATACTTTAACCAAACAAAGCTGATTGACAACACAAATTCTCCATTCATTAATGCGAGTTCATATAAATCAAAAATAAAAGTGTTTAAGCAGTAAACTAAGAAGATGATAAAAATGTCAAAATTATATTCATAAAGGTAAAGGAAAATGTCTAAACAACAAAGCTTGCTTCCCACATTGCTGCTTCAAAAGTTGTCTACCATAGATTGCAATATCTCTTAGGGACCATAAATATATCACGTATGCGCTGCTGCTGAGGAGGAGGTTATCGGATATGTTAGATTTTGTGTACAGGTGTAAATGGCGAGAGGTCTCAACAGAATGTATAATTATGTGCATAAACAAAATTTCTACAACCATTAGCTTATTTAAATTATAAATGGCTAATGCAAACATCATAGAAATTTAAAATATTTTCAAATGTATGCCCAATGACGAAATCTGTTGATGGAATGCCAGTTGTTTGCAATTTGTTTGAATGGCAGCAAACAGCATTTGAGACAGATGGAAAGTAATTTACTCGATTTGAAATGCAACTGAAATCTGGATTTTTTATCTATTAGTATAATTCAATTCTGTTAAGATTGTTCAGACCTAAACTTATGGATTATGAAAATCAGAACTAAATATAAATTACTGACTATAGCTTTGTCAGTTTTTAGGGAGGCAAGAGGGTATGAAAGTATAATATTTTGCATACATAATATATGGATGGGCCCTTACAGCTGTGTATCCAAAGACAATAATCTGAACAAATGTTTAATCAGATATAAAACGGTTTATCTACTTATCACTCAACCATCAGGCCTTAAAAATATAGTGACCAACTTCAATCATGCCTATAGGCAACTACAAAAGTTGCTTCTGACTTTTCTGCAAGATCTGCTTTGCTCTTCAAACATTTGGGTAGATAACAGTATTTTGCTTGCTTACGGGCCAAATCATTCGCAAATTTATAATATATTTAAAAGTAAAAACTCAGTAAATTTTAATAGTAATTTGTTTCTAATAGCATTAAAAATTTGGCAAAGATGTGTGCAATTCTCTAGTATACTTTAAAAGATTATAAAATGTAATTATGCTTAACAAAGTTCTATTTTCCAATGTACCATCTGTCCTGGTAGTTTTAAGGTTCCTTTAAGGCCAGTTTCCATTGCTTTAGGGGCCATCCACATATTACGTATGCAGCAAAGGGAGGGGTTTCGAATTTTGGCGATTTTGCATACGGTGGAGGGAGAGAGGGTTCCAAAAATATGTATGTACTCAAATATAATTTTCTAATTATAACGTACACGATACGGAATATTAAAATCAGAACTGTTAACCCAATCAGACTATATTCCTGCCAAATCAATTTTATGTAGCATTAAACTTTAAAATGCAAGTATTGTTAATGTTTTAATTCTGCTTAACAGTTAACAAATTTAAGCTGTTAAATATGATCTGTAACAAAAATAAATAACCTAAAGTAAAATCAATGTCTTTAGATATTTAACCTTTGCAATGGAAGGGGGGGGTAAAGCTCAAATGTACGTACGCATATACGCATGGGGAGGGGTAAACAAAATGTTTGCAGTGCAACAGAGGAGGGGGTCTGAAAATCCGACTTTTGTATAAGTAATATATATACTTATTTGTTAAAGATTTGTAATTGCATTATCATTTTAACATGCTAATAGTATTAATAAAACATTAAATGCCAACATGTAATTACTTATTCTATATTTGTCGAGCACCACTATCGCACGAAAGAGTTTTAATAAAGAACGCTGAAGATTGTCTGCCTGATCAAATGCTGGTGCCAAAGTATACTTACAAAAATAGTCTGTTGCACTGAAAACATTCTAACATCAGTTTCGGATATTCCATTCAAACAAAATAGTCATATAAGACAGTCCATAATTGTAACCTGAACTGCTTACAACTGTAAAGTTGGAAACAGTTTAGTTTTCACAAATGTCATCCAGTGTAACCAGTTCATATTAGTAAAATGGCTTTTGCTGTTGTCACGTCAGAAGCAAACATCCTCCTGTCTGTTCCTGATAAATCTCTATGACATCGTTATCTTCCATTCCAAGCTAATCATCACAAAAAACAAAAACAAACTGTTATAGTTTAACCACATCATCACCTACAACAGTTTGACAATGAAAACTCCCTAATACTTCTCTAACCTCCTTAACATCACATGCTCTCAAGGAATCTTCTGTAATCTGAACCCTACAACTACATCAAGATCCTTCACCTCATCAGCCCATCATAATATGATGTCACTGAGGAGAATGTCATTATATGGAAGTCTTCCCTCTGACATCAAGAACTCTACATCCCTTGCTGTTTAAAAAAACAACTGAACTTTTCACACAGGCCCATCTGCACTGACTTTTCCCTGCTCACAAAGTGCTCCTGAATTGCTGCTTTGAGTCATTGACTGCCTACGAATTAAGGCACTCAAATCTCTATTATCAGGGGTCGTCCACAAAGAACATAAGTAATGAGGGGTAGGTGGAAATGGCCTACATCAACTGTAACCATGCTAAATTAAACGCCAAAAAATATAATTGCCAAATCATTATGGTAGTTATGTCATAATCTTAGTTGTTTATTAATAGCCTTAGGTTATACTTCACATTTGATCCGTGTTGGGCACGAGACCAAAACCTCAAGACCGAGAGGTCCAAGACCGGGTGGTCCAAGACCAAGACCATACTCTTTTTATAAACAATTCAATTTATTCAGACGCTAAAAAGGAATAAAACGCATAAAAAATTAATTTTATTGCTGAAGAATGCTAATCTTAATAATGGCCCAGAAAACAGTTTTACCGGCCAGTCTGAACTTTTGTGGGTTCAGCCCTTGGCTTCGACCTGAGGATATCACACTAAAAATTACTTATAGTGTACAATAGGTTCTAAATAAGACATCTGAACAAGTAGCTTAATGTTCTGTTTGAATGGTGTAGGCTTACTTGTACTTGGAATTGTAAGTTAACAGTGACTACACGTGGCCAACCATATAATCATTAGATTGTTCCAAACCCTTGACATTTGTGAAAGCAAATTTTGAAATGGCTGGTTCCGTTGCAATTGCAAATGCATTTTTTCCCCAATAGAAACAGGTAGGCCTATATATAGATGATCAGCGCGTCATAAATCGATAACGAGCGCGTAGAGCCTAAACATCCGGTGTCTCTAATAATCGAAAATAACCGACAACTATCAAAGAAATTGCTCTGATATGGCAAAAGACCAAGAACGTTAATCTAAGATGGAGACTAATACCTAGACCGTTCCTTTAAGACCAAGACTGACGCAGTCAAGGCCTATGGTCTGATACATTCGAGACCAAGACTGCAGTTTTCCGGTCTCGAGACCACATCCCTGCATTTGATAGAATGATATACGAAGCTTACATACAAATTAGGACCTTATTGACATAAAAACATTTAGTATATTTTAAGACTTTCTCCCATATTTATTATTTTTATATAAAAATAGATGTAGAAACTCAAAAATTATCAAAGCTTTAAGTTTACTCTCAATTTAAAAAGATTATAGAAACTTTAAGCTTAGTCTCAATTTTACAAGAAAGTTTAAAAGAATGAGAAAAAATTTGGTTCATTATTACCCAATAAGGATACATTAGGGGCAGTCCATAAATGATGTCATGCAATTTTTGACCCCTCCCCTTCATCGCACATCATCGCAAATACCATGACCTCCCTCAAATATGACGTCACAAAGCTCTGAACCCTCTGAAAAAACCAGATGTCCGGAATGTAATGCAAATTTACTTATAACTATCAAAAAACGTTAACAGAACGAAGAAAAATGAAGTATAATTATTGCAAACTTATGCATTCCTCAAGATGAAAAGCTCCAGATGGCAGAATCATTACAATTATTAAGAAAACGTATAAAAACAATAGCTAGAAACAATGCAAACTTCATGCCTCTCCATTCTCCAACGGTCAAGTAAAATGCTCCTTCATGAAATAAATAATATCCAAGCCACATACTCTCCATTTTCTTCACTTCAGCGACTCTATCTGTAGTCAGTGGGTTTGGGCAGGATAGTTGATTCCTGCTTGTGTGTTACAAAATGGCTGCCTCACTTCCAAAACCCCAAAATTTATGAGCGTAACAGTACACAATCCAAAAGTTAAGAATACAATAATCACAATTACTGTTGTAACAATTTGGTAACAATTATTGCTAATTAAGTGGAACTTCTTTAATTGAGTGTAAGTTTATAAGAAAATTACACATTTTGATGTGATGATGTGACGTCACATTTCGTCGACCCCTCCCCATCCTCACACATCATCACAAATGTGTGACGCCCTCCCCTAGGCGTGTGACGTCATTTAACTTTACAATATTAAATGAGCAACATGACAGTACTTTTATTATAAATGTGAATTACTTTAATATCGGTTCTAGTAAATGGGACTGGATGCTTTAAATTAGTGTTTATTAAATATCTTTAATCTGATATTAAAGCTTTTTACATAGCTTTTATTCGATCTCATTTGTTGTCAATAATTGTCCATTAAAAAGCAGACCAGTAAAATAATAACAATATAGTAGTAGGCCTAAATTATTTGTGAATTATCAGCAGTTGTAATGGTGGCTGATACATGCATGATGCAGACGTCTGCAAAGGGTAGAGGTCAGAGGAATGCTGACAAAAGTAGGTTTTTTGCAGACATCCCTTGTACGTATTAGGCTATTTATATAGCGCCTTATAAGAACCTCTCGAAGGTGCTAAATGTAGCTACAGAGCAGATCTAAACAAATGTGATTTGAGTAATTTAGAAAAGTTGGCTGCAAGCAGTGCAATGTTGCAAAGTTGTAAAGGAAGAGCGTTCCAGAATGATGGTCCAATGCATGAGAAGGCACGGTTTGTCCGCATCGATGTACGGGAGCATGGGACCATCAGGTCCCCACGAGCTGCAGCACGCAAGGTTTCGACGACCTGGCTGGCTGGAGACGGGAAGACAGAGCTCTCTGATGTATTCTGGAGCCGTGCCGACGTCCGTCCCATCAGGATGACCTTGAAGGTGAGCCTATCCTCAACCGGGAGCCAGTGCAATGTGTCACGCATATAGCTTGAGTATTTTGACAGCTTGGCAATGACTCAGACAGCGCAGTTGAGAACGAATTGAAGCCGTCTTATCCGAAACTTTGTCAGACCCGCAAGGACACCTTTGCAGTAGTCCAGGTGAGTCAGCATGAAGGAGTGGACAAGTCATAGCGGCGTCAATTGAGAGATTTCACCAAATGACTGTAATCTGGTGCAGTTGATAATAGCAAGACCTGCACAGGGATTTGACATGTTCCTCCAAGGACAAGTCTTCATCCAGAAGAACTCCCAGGTCCCGGACGACGTGTTGAACCTTCCAATGAGGAAATACTGCTTTAATCGCCTCTTTCATTTATTCATTCACGAGAATTTGTGCATAGCGCCTCTTCAAGGTGAATACTCAGAGGCGCTCCCAACCCCGGTCTTTGTTAACCCTCGAACGTGCTTGTCTTGTGCCCAGCCAAATAAATTCAGTTTTATCCGGATTCATCTTAGTCGATTGGAGGACATCCAGATCCGTTTTTGCTCCACAATTGCCAAGATTTTTTACACACACTCCAGTGCCTCAGTTGGGCGGCATGTCAAATACAGTTGGGAGTCATCAGCATATTGATGAACCTGGGGCTCCAAGAGCACATATGATATAAATAGCACATACAGCAGTGGGCCGAGGACTGAGCCCTGCGGGACGCCGAATGTCACAGGTGCCCATGCTGAATTTCCTGAGCCAATGGCCACCATCATTTTATGTTCACTGAGGAAAGAGCGGATCCACTCACACACCTGTCTGACAACTCCAAACGAGATGCGTAGTCTGGTCAGCAGGATGCTGTGACCTACAGTATCAAACTCTGTACTGACATCCAGGAGTACGAGCAGTGTGACCTGTCCAGCGTCAATGGCATCACAGGCGTCTGAGATAATCCTCAGAAGAATGGTTTCAGTTGAATGGCCCTTCCTGAAGCCGGATTGTAGCTTTGGCGAGAAGTTACACGATTCCAAATATTGCAGCAACTGTGCCGTACCACTAGCTTCTCGATAACCTTAGAGATGAACGTCAGATTAGAGATAGGGTGATAGTTCTGGATGTTATCTGGATCCGGTCCAGGCTTCTTGATTTCTGGCCGTATGATGGCACACTTCTGGCTCTCCAATTTATTATTTCTTTATTATAGCTTTCTCTGCAATGGATTTCCTTCAAATGATAACGCAGATGGTTCACAGCGGAGTGCACTTTTGAATGTTTCCATCCAATTCATGAAACGGAACTTAGTCAAATAATTGGATCATAAAAAAATCATGTGAACTTGACCCTCTTCTTCATTTGTCATTGTTAGCATTTTAGATGATTGGCTCCTTTTCTGGTTTAAGCATTTAACAGGTAACTCACTGGGTTATCTTCAATTTCAAAACCGATAACCGGTTTCATGGTTATCGTTTAACATCCCTAATTTTGACACTTTCAAAATGCGCTGATCATGATTGTGTGTTCAAACTTTCTCTGTGCAAGGTTTGGGACAATCCGGAAGCCTTGCTGGTCCAGGATTGAATGATGGTTTTATATGATGTTGAAAACTATAAATTTCATTGGTCAGTATTGGTTGGCTTTATTATTATTATTTTGCAGAAACACTTGAATCTAGGCTTGAACACAAAATCATATTCAGTGTTTTATTATCATCATCATCATCATCATTCTACCCTCCACATCATCATCATTATTTATAATAATTATTATTAGTAGTATAATTATCATTATTATTGATTATATTATTATAATTTTGACATATTTGGATTATGGTATCAATTTATACAGCAGGTCAACTTTAATTACTCTCCAAAAATGGAACCTGGCTATACCTGTTTTGGAGTTTCACTATCTCCAAGCCTTCTGCCATCAAACAAGAATCTTAAACTTGCAGGAGGCATACCCTGAACAACAACATAAACAACTCATGCAAACAAGCAATATCTAAAAAACAGCAATATAATGAAATAATGCAGTCATAGTTTCCAATAGGACAACGTCAAATATTTAAATAATCAAGTATTTACCTGAAGTAACATTCATTTTGGTGTACCATAAGAAATATTAAAACACAAAACAAGGTAACTATAAACATTAGACATAAACTTTTTAGAACCAACAATACCCCAGTGGAAGAGTCTGAATTATGGTGATGTCTTAAGTTGGCAGAGGGTCATTGCATAATTACGCAATGCTAAAAATGACAGTTTTTTACCCACCCACTTTGCAACGTTTCGATAGACTGAGTGTCACATATTTATTTTGAAAAAAACTCAATTGTAGTTTTACCTGAGCCTAATATAGTCCCAGGTTTCAAAATTTAACCTCCATCAATGGTAGATAATATTTAATATTATCTTTGAGCTTCGACTGCACCGCTGCTACGAGGCTAAACGCTAGTTTAGTGCAAATTTATATCCAAGCCTATTAGCCTTATAGCCTGCTTTGCTTGGGCGTTGGGACTGAATTTTGAACTCGGCAGGTGTGCCCTAGTTGTGTCTTTCTTAACTAATGCAGGCATCACTGGACCTCTTTAGTAAGCTGCCCGCTATTTTGCGCAGCAGCTCCGTTCGATTTGGGGGTCATATAACTTGTAGGCTACCCTATTATGTAAATAAACATGAGGTGTTTAACCAATGTGCCTTCAGATGATGTGATTGGAAATAGCGGTTGTTTTAATATTGAATATAAAATTGTTGAAATTTTGGAAGTTAAATGTAGACTTGATTCAACTTGACTTTGGTTTGACTTGAAGCCAACGGCGATCATAATATTGACGCATATATCAAATGGACTTGATTTGCATATTGAATTTCGCCGCACTTTCAAATGGCTTTTAAATTAACCCCTGCCTTTCTGAAAATATTCACATTAACTGAGAAATTTGGAGAAGAACATTTTGTACAAATTTCATTTTGTCAGAGCGTTCCGTTCCTGAGCCTTCATGACTCAAAGAAAAACTTGATCTTTAGTTTATAGTTTAGATTTAGTATTTTTAATCAAATACTAATTTAATTGGTTTTTTATAGTTTTCTATATTACTTAGTTTAAAAACAAAAGGTGTTTCGTAACGTTCAGCTAACCCACCAACCCCGTAACGCTTCGTAACGTTTGTAGCACCCCACCCACCATCAAGCATTACATAATTATGCAATGACCGCCAGAATTGTCACTATTAAGAGACAATTAAGACTTTATTATATTAAGATTTATTTATTCATATTAAGAATTTATTAGGCTGTACTAAAAAGTACAAAGTGCATTTGTTCTGAAACAGATTTAACCTTAAATGACGAGTGTGTACTGAAATGAAAACTATGCAGTTCATCGTTAAAGATTAAGAGACTTTTGAACTATTTAGTCCACTACCACAGCAATCAATAATGCACCAGGTCATCATAAATTTAACATAAAGTCTGTTATGTTACAGTAAGTCAGGTCTACCGACATCATAAGTGAGGAAATTTGCTTGCACAAACCTGCCTCTCAGAATATGATTTCTTGAGTTTGCTCATTCGTGTAGTCATTTTGACTTTAAAATGAACTTCACTTCCATCCTAAATAAAAAAACACTAGGCACTGTTCATTTACTCAATACAGCTTCTCAATATTCAAACAGGAATAGGCAGTTCACAGGAGAATTTAATGCAAAAATTGTAAAGTTTAAGAATTATGGCAAACAGCTTTATAAACAGCAATGACCATGTAAAATAGCAAAACCTAAGTCAATACTTATTAAAATTGGCAAACTTTGATGCGATGTAACTATAATGTGTAGTAGGGCATAAATATTACACCCGCAAATAGCTAAAAATACCTTTTTTTGATAAAATATTTTTTTGATAAAATAATATTTTGTCATCAAATAAATTTAGGACCAATGGAATTACTTATAAGTTATTGATTAATTAAACAAGAAATTAACCTTCCATTGAATTTTCTCTAAAATAATGATGTTAATTTATATAGTTCAATTTCTTTTGGTTGCAATCCGTAGGTGGCAACCAAATCAGTAATTTTCCCGCTTGGAATTAGCTCCACCCACTTTCTGGCAAACAGTAGAGAGTAAAGATGTCATTGATAACTTCATATTTCAAATTTTATGACAAGGTTTACATTTTTTTCATAAATAAAGTTATTAAATAATAAATATATTGTTATAGCCTAGTGTGCGACGATACACTATATGAAGGATATTGCTATAGACTCTGCATTGACTATAGATAGTTCTCCGTAGCTGTGCACATGTTAAGTTAACTACACTTATGGTACTTGCTGCCAGTCGCTGGCCAAATTTGCTGCTACTATTCGGTTCCAGAGAATAGTTCATCCACATCCTTGGATTCGGTACTTGGTGGATATTGTCTACTCGGTAATGCCCTAATGTGTAGTGGCTTGTTGACCATCTTAAATACATTGTAAGGAGGTGGTGTTAAGTGTATGTACTTTATTGAACCGCTTGCAAACGCACAGCAGGCACATCATAATATGGCAGATGAAATTAAATTTTGAGAAGTCTCTCCAAAGCAGAGCCTAATATTTAACTGTATTTCAGGATTTTTTTATGTTGATTAGATAAGTGTTCTAAGTACCGTTAAGGTCATACTGGATGCCCTGATATTCACGATTCCTAATGGCCTCATTCTGTTACACCTAGAGTCATAGCTTTCAGATCTATTGCCACTTTCTAAAAGTGCTTCAGTTTAAATGTCTCAAAAATTCTTATATATGAGTTACGCTATGCTGTACATGAGGCATAGGAAATAAAGAGAACAGTATGTTACAGTAGTCTATGTTACTCACAGACTACTGTAACAACATACCGTAACCATGAGACAACATACATACATCTAGCAATAAAGCCAGACCAAGCAGCCATTAAACTATGAATAAAGAAGTGTAGCATTCTGCTCTGTAAACCTTGTGCAAAGTAAATTCTTAACATCTTAAAGGTTGCTTTATATATGTTTCATTATTTACATTACAAACATCACCGATTTATTTGACGAAGAGAATTCCACACTTCTCCTGTGGTAAGCATGCAGAAGCAACAAGTGCTAATTCAAAACAAGGTAATCCCTCAATGAGGCATGAGAAGAAATGGCTCTCATACCTGTCCTAAAACCCTGAGTCGAATAAATTCTGTACTTTCCTTTTTCCCACATTTGTCAACGGTTTTATCACCATTGTCCTCATCATCTTTGCCAATCTCTACAGGCTGCTAAAAGAAAACATGTACAAGAAAGGTATAAGTCAAACAGCTCAGAACTCGACATCTATTTTATGCAGCAGTTCTGGTGTACACTTCTTGCATGTGAGAGTAAGAACATAAGCAAGTTTCTTTTGGCTAAAAAGTCTTAAAATAGCCAGGAAGGGTAGGTAGGTCTTAACCCCTTTATCGTCCATTAAAAATTTTCAATCTGTCACCATGGCGGCCATTTATTTAAAAATAAAAAAAATTGCGGAATTTTCAAAATCTCCTTCAAAACTTATTAAAAATATGGAGGAAAGTTTATCATTGTCTCTTTCATCTTCCCGGATGTCAGTAATTTGACTTAGTGTGATACACCTCACATCACAAGTCAGAAACAATCTAAAGTAATGTAAAACATCACTTGTATCCGGAATTGCTGCCTTTTGTCCAGGAGATCCAGTGAAATCCAGTCGCGTGGGTTGTTTGCATTGTTTATCAGCCCAAGCAAAATTTGATCCAGCATCGAAGATCACCGTTTCCGTGCTTTCGTTGATATTCGAATGTTCGAAATCATCCTCACTCGACTCTACCTCACTTTCGCTGTCGACTACCGACGATTCATCGCTTCTATCTAAGAGAATTTGCCGAACTTGGCTTGTGCTGTATACTCTCTTCGACGCCATTTTTGATGAGGGTGCAAGATAAATATTCCAAACTAAGTTCCACCTGGCGAATAAATGAATACTAAACCTATATATATCTTTCCCCAAGTCTGATTCGGGCTTGCCGATTAGCTGTCCGCTTGCAAAGTACAGCCCGAAGCCCAATTGGGCTAGACGAATAATGAAAGATAACGCACCCCGAGCGGCACTCGGGCTACCCGGTAAAAAGGTTAAATAAGTAGCAAGACAGCTACAGAGATCATCTTATAGTACCGTATATACTCAACTATAAGTCGATTCAAGTATAAGTCGAAGTGCAATTTTTGGACAAAAATAACGTCCAAAATTGACAGCTCGAATATAAGTCAAACTCATAAAAATAAAAAACGAGTGATAAATCGAGAGGCATAGCCTGATATCTTCAGTCCTTCTACGGAGAAGTTCAGCGGATTTCTCGTCGAAATATATATTTTACTATTGGCAGATCAATATTAATGCATGCGGCCTTCAAAAATCGAGAGGTATAGCCTCACATATGCTGTCTTTCGGCAGAGAAATTCGGCGGATTTCTCGTCGAAATATATATTTTACTATTGGCAGATCAATATTAATGCATGCAGCCGTCATAAATTGAGAGTTATAGCCTCACATATGCTGTCTTTTGGCAGAGAAGTTCAGCGGATTTCTCGTCGAAATATATATTTTACTATTGGCAGATCAATATGAATGCGCGTGGCCGTCATAAATCGAGAGGTATAGCCTCACATATGCTGTCATTCGGCAGAGAAGTTCAGCAGATTTCTCGTCGAAATATATATTTTACTATTGGAAGATCAATATTAATGCATGCGGCCATCATAAATCGAGAGGTATAGCCTGATATATGCTGTCTTTCGGCAGAGAAGTTCAGCGGATTTCTCGTCGAAATATTTTTTTTACTATGAGCAGATCAATATTAATGCATGCGGCCTTCAAAAATCGAGAGGTATAGCCTGATATATGCTGTCTTTCGGCAGAGAAATTCGGCGGATTTCTCGTCGAAATATGTTTTACTATTAGCAGATTAATGCATGCGGCCTTGTGACACTCACAAATAAATTTTTGAATTTCTTCAGTGACGCCCTCCCATTTTGTTAGCTGTCATGAGAGAAGTTCACAGTAATATTTTTAGAATTTTGAATGCATATTTAGAGGTAGCTTAACATCTGTGAAGTTTTCGAAATAATTACCCTAACGAAACCATTATCCGACAGTATGTTATTCTTGCTCATTAGATTTTCTGCCACATCTGTCTGATGCAATATAAACAGATTCAACACAGTAATGTCAACTGTTTTATAAGAACTTAACTTCTAAGAAAATAGATACCAAAACTGCCTTAACAAAGTCACTGCAGCACTCATTTTGGAAGAGTTGATCACTAGTTTTTCGTGACCAAAGTTGCTCTACTCTAATACTGGAGAAGTAGCGACTTGTTGTCCACTATATCGTTGCTGGACTTGGACACAACGTCCAAGCTTTTGTGTGTAAAAGGCAACAAAAGAGGTTCTCTCTCAATCTGCAGATGGTGGAGCATTGCCCAGAAAAAATTCCGTCAGTTCTAACACAGCTTATGGTAATCATCACGCATCTGCTGACTGGAGAAAAGAACTTGCTTTGCAAAGGAAATAACATTGTCTTTCAAGTCGATAAGTTTCATAAGGACATCCACAGACTGGGTCGTCATTTGCAGTCTGAAACTAGCTGCTATCAATTCATAGCCAATACAGTCATCAATGCTTGAATAAGCCAATGTGAGACCCAGAAGATGGACAAATTAGTGTTTGAACACATATCCGACCACAATCTTGTGCACATGATGTGACAACACGCCAAGTACAGCCGACTTTTGCCAAGCCTGGTCTCTATCACACCACAAGCTCCACTTCGTCTGCCAGTATTGGAAGCATTGGTGTCAAAGCACATGGTACTTACATTGTATCTGACCTTCTATCCCTTCACTATTGGACAAGTGTGGCAACAGCATTGCTAGTTACTTCACCTGTGTTATTCTAAAGCTTTGGCATGCCACAGAGGCGGCATACCTCTGAGTTACGGAGGTAGACCTCCGGTCCCAAGTGCCAGGAAGGCAAGATATTCCCCTCTAAGACGCAATAAAAATGCCATGCCTCCCCCCACCTGAAATTGGAGGACTTCGCCTCCGAACCTTCCTATCTGGACGCCCCTGGCATGCCGAGAAGCTACTCCACAATCCACATGCAAACCTGATATAAAGATGGGTGAACGGTCAACCCATGCACTATACCTGTAATATCTGACATCTTGCCGTCTCAGTGCACAATTAAAGACACGGAGAGATAAACGTGGCTTTTAAAGCTTCGACAAATGTTGTTTAACAACAATGTTCATGAGACAAATCTTGCTTTCCTGACTGACTCACTGTTGAATGTTAAGTTAGAGAATTTGTGTCCAAGGTTCTTTGCAGTCTCAACCAAAATAAAGGTTGCAAAACGCTAGCTAGCATTGACTTGATGAACTGCAACACTTTGCTATGTTGTACAGACCCTACCCCCATTTAGTAATCCTTGGTTAGCAGAGTGCTTCCACATTGGACTGCACTGGACTCAACTTCAGCGGTCATACTGGTTCATTCATCTTAGAAGTTAATTCATCATTTGACTGAACTGTGAAATTCTCACTTTTTTCCCCTTCTTTACTTCGTGGATAATCCTTAAATTTCAGTCTCTTTACCTATAAGTCATCTCTTCTAGCTGATGACGTAATCCTCAATGATGTGACCAGCATTTGTCATCTATGGAAAACAGTTTATCCAAATCTTCAACCAAATCAGTTTTATTAGCTATCTGGATCTCAGTCCAGCGATTAATGATCTTCTTCCATTTCTGGCATCGGCTAAACATATCTGTCAGCTTCTCAATGAAATTCCTCTCAAATGTCCGAATACTGCCATTGATCAAATAAATAAATTAAATTAAATAGATGTGAAGAACTCCATGTACAACATATGGTGAACTGTCTCTGATTGTCTTACCAGCAAGTTTGGGCAGATGAAAATGGATAAATCAGCAAATCAGCAAGTGACAAGTATAACGTTGAAAAAAATGCATGGACACAGACAGGTACGAAAAATTGCATATGACGGCAACTTTCCTTGCGTTGAGCTACCAGTAAATATCAACATTAAATGCTGAAAATTTACACAATGATTATAATCCACAGCTGTAACAACTTCAGTGAGTGTCACCAAGAAAATTCTGAACCTTAGTGTTTTCCATTGGTTTGGTTGTCACCCTAATGCGGCCGTCATAAATCGAGAGGTATAGCCTGATATATGCTGTCTTTCGGCGGATTTCTCGGCTAAATATATATTTTACTATGAGCAGATCAATATTAATGCATGCGGCAGTCATAAAATCGAGAGGTATAGCCTGATATATGCTGTCTTTCGGCGGAGAAATTCGGCGGATTTCTCGGCGAAATATAGTGCCAGTTAGAAGAGTCATTCCATGTGAAATCAAACAATGTTTCACAATTTTCAATATTCGGTCCGAAAATATCCAATTATTTTGTCTCTCGAGTATAAGTCGAAGACCTATTTTGCCATCCTGAAATAGTCCTAAATTTCTCGACTTATAGTCGAGTATATACGGTAATCAAATTACATAATTACATTATTTGAAGGGCTATAACTTGGTCAGCTGGTAAAGCAAACAATACTGTTATATTCTGTGACCAAATTTCCTGGTACCACATTTCCAGGTCAACCCAAAACGTGCTTGCACACCATGTGTGGCACAGTGGCCGATCGGTTAGAGTGGTCAGCCCGTAACGTTCAGTGTGCGCTGAGCGAGCGGGTTCGACCCTTGTCCGAGGCGTCATTCACTGTGTAGGGACCTTGAGCAAGTCCTTCGCGCACAATTGCTCTGCAGTACAAATGCAATAGCACTGTCGAGGAGTGTGTACTCACTTCTGAGCAAAAACTGTTGGAAGAAAGGCAGCAGCAAATTTCGGTAATAAAAATAATAGAAGTAGAGTAGTACACGCCAACATAACATAAAAACATACACTAAAATGGCTTTGCTAACTAATTTTGGCAACATTTCTTAGAATTGGAAAGGACATTTGCTTGTAGAGTTTCACTTTTGAAACTTGAAAGTATCTGCTAGTCGAAATGACAATGTTGCCTATAAATAAGCTTAGAAACGATTCTCTGAGCACTCACTGCTGAAGAAAGTGGTCAAAATTTTTAGACAGATAGTGCAGCAACAGCAGCTTCTGAATTCAAAAGATGCAGTCGACTGCCAGTGATCATACTGAGACAATCAAAAACTATGTACCAACATTGCCTCATTTTTTTTAACAATTTCAAGAATCTGAAATTTAAAATTTTAAAATTACTCTGTAATCTCAGATGAAATTACCTACTTCTTGATTCTGACTTTTCTAGGACCACTTTTAACAACATGCCACCTGTAACTCACTTTGAAGTCTGTCTCACCTTAATCGTATTGTTCCAATGGACTTCCTTCTTAAATCACTTAGGGGTCATGGCATAATTACGTAACGCTGAAATTGGCCGTTTTTGTAACGCATCGTAACGTTTCCATAGACCCCCTCCACCCAACCCTCTGAGCGCTATGTATTTATTTTGAACATAACTAGTGTAGTTTTACCTAGGCCTAAATAGTCCCACATCTTCAAATTTAACCTCCATCAATGGTTGATAATATTTAATATTATGTTTGAACTTCGATTTCACCGCCGTGTGTAGGCTATGAGGCTAAACACTAGTTTTGTGCAAATATATATGCTAGGCCTACTAGCCTTACAGTCTAGCTTCGGTCGTAAATGAATTTTGAACTCGGCGGATGTTTCTCGATAGTGTCTTTCTTAACTAACGCAGGTATCACCACATTCACCAGACCTATTTAAGAAGTGGGTCCGCCATTTCGCACGGCAGCTTCGTTCGCTTTTGGTGCTCCTAACTAGTACCGCATTTACATGTTAGTCGTCACGAAGTGTTTAACCAATGCACCTTCAGATGATGCGATTGAAAATGGCGGTTGTTTTAATGTCGATTCTAAAATTCTTCAAATATCGGAAGTTAAATGCAGACGATTTGTCGCGTCATTTGCTCGGACTTGATTTACCTTGACTTTGATTTGCTTTAACTTGAAGCAATCAGCAATCGTAATATTGATGCATAACAAACGGACTTGATTTGCATATTGAATTTCGTCCCGCTTTCGCATGACGTTTTAAATTCACCCCGCTTCTCTGAAAATATTCAGGTGAGTTGAGAAATTGGGAGAACATTTTGTAGAAATTTCATATCACCAGAGCATTGTGTTCGTGATCGAGCCTTCACGACTATAGGAAAAACTTAATCTTTGGTTTTTAGCTTAGATAAAGTATTTTTTATTAATTACTAATTAGTTTAAAAATGAAAGGCGTTTGGCAACGTTCAGCTAAGCCCCCACCCACCCCGTAACATTTTGTAGCACCCCACTCACCCCCCCTCGAGCATTACGTAATTATGCAATGACCCCTTATTGTTCTTTTAAATATTTTCTACCATGTTATCGCACATTTGGCCAACTTGCTGATTTCCATCATGTTTTAAATATGCCATAGTCACTCATCTATGCATGGTTCTGTTTAAACCCAAACAAGTTCGAGGCAATTCTGTTCGGTTCATGCCAACGCTTGCATTCTTTCCATTTGCTTTCTAGCATTCACCTAGCAGGCTAATGCTCACTTTCAGAGACTGTCAAAACACTTGAGCACAGGAGCACAGAGCGAGGCAGCTGATACAGTCGGTGGTGGGCTATTCATTCGCTTTTGCAATGGAGTCACAATTATTCTTGGCATGAAGGTATGCATGAAGATCTTCTGTCAACTTGAAGAGTTAAATCGTTCCCTACAGTCTTCCTCAGAAACAATGACCAGGCCATAGACTTCTTAATAGGCCGTAAGAAGAAGTCTGTGCATAGGCCTATGCTTCAGCTGGATTGATAAGGGGCCATCCACATATTACATACACACAAAAATCGGATTTTCAGACTCCCTACCCCTCTGTTGCACCTCGTACAATTCCCCCATTGCAAATGCTGAATAGCCAAAAAAAATCCATAAGACATCGATTTTACCACAGGCTTATATCTTTGTTAAGCATCATATTTAACAGCTTACATTTGTTAACAGTTATGAAAACACTAACAACACTTGCATTTTAAACCGTTTTAATGCTACATAAAATTGATTAAGCAGGAACATAGTCTGTGATTACATTTACAGTTCTGATTTTCATATTCTGTATTGTGGACGTCATACTTAAGACAATTATATTTGATTACGTACATATTTTCGGGACCCCCTCCCCACCATACGCACCCGTACGCAAAATGGCCGAAATCTGAAACAACTCTCTCCCCCTCGCTGTGTACGTAATATGTGGATGGCCCCTAAGAGAATGCTGCTTAGATGGAAGCGAAATGAAAGAAGGATGTGTAAGCAGAAGCTGGACTGATGAAAAGAATTATGCCTAGGGAAGCTGGATGGATGAAACAAATTCATGCTTACGCCTAAGTAAAAGCCGGACTGATGAATAGATAACCCTCTAATGGAAGCTGGATCTATGAAACGAATTCATGCTTTAGGAGAGATGTATGGTCTCGAGACAGTGTCTCGGTCTCGGGGTAGTGTCTCGAATTTTTAAAAACAGTCTTGAAGTGAAATTCTTGTTTTGTCTCGAACAAGCGGTCTCAATAAGTTTCGAGTTAACCACTTAAAAATTTTGTGCTAGAAACTGAAACCGGATTTTACGAGAAGCGGTAATTCTGGTTAACACGTGAGTCACATGATACTGAAATCAATACAATTGTCTTAAAGTGAAAAAATGTCAGAGAGAGAACCTGAAATTGTCAAGTTTGCGTTAACGCAATTTGAAGTTAGGCCTATTAACAAACAATTGGCTATTAGTTTGTCATTGATGTAAAACCACCCATACGCGAAACGATCGGATCAACTTCGAGTTTCTCAGGGTGAGTAAGGATATGCGCAAATTTATAAATTCGTTTGGTATTTAGTATCGAATTTGCTTGTTCAAAATCATCTAGAAGATTTCAGACATGCTTTCTTGATACTATTCAGAAGGTAGGCCAAAGAAGAAATATCGAAAAAGATAAAACTCGGTAATATAAAAACTGTTGACGGGAATTAGAGCTGTACCGATTAATCGGGCCAATTATAGAGATATCGGCAAGATAATCGGCGTCGATGTTACAAATTACTTTTTTAATTTAATAGTCTATAAAAGCAAACAAAATGACGACAGCAATATCACAGAGTCTGTGAAGGACAGCACTTCGTTCCGTTCCCATAATTATCGTGTCGTCGAGCCAATGGCTTCTTCAGACAAGGGGTGAGACCACCCAGTTTGCTAGTATACACAGTGGGAATGTGTCAACATAGGTCTTGTGCAGAGTGAGTCATAGTGCCTGCTGTGCCTGCTTATGGGTCAAGGAATGGCTGGCCAGTTCAAGCCAATTCAACACAGAAACCGATGAATGTACATCGTGGAGGCATGCCTAACGAACACAAGCTAGCTTCCAATCAGATCTCCCTGACTTGTCAGTCGCCCGCGAGGATGAGACTAGATGGGTGGCTGTGAATAGGACAGCCGTGCCTTGGCCTTTAATTACCCTGGGCACAGTTCGACAGCGGGCGATGTTTCTAATCTGTATTGCCTGCCGAGGATTAGTCACCAACTACATGCATACGTCTCCTACGGGGGAAGTGTTTGCTTGTATCACAACAATAGGCAGTAGCAGTAGGTCTATCTTTTGGAACCGGACATCTTGGGAAACACAAAGAAATAATCGGCTAAATTATCGGCTAAATAATCGGGTAATGGCAAATCAATAAATCGGCATAAAGTTATATCGGTACAGTTCTATTGGGAATTGATACGATATACATTATAATAAAGTTTCAAATTGAAATTAGAAATGAACCTTATTCCCAAAAACTGATACATCAGTAGTTTACAGCTTTTTATATAGGATCACTTGTCTTTTACTGTCTTGAACCTAGTGCCTCGGTCTCGGCACCTCACTGACTCGGTCTCGGCATCTCACTGTCGAGGTCTCGTCTTGAAGTTTAAAGTCTTGCATACAACACTGATGCTTAGGCCTACCTAAACAGAAGCTGGATTGGTGAAAGAATAATGTCTAAATCGAAGTTGAATGGATGAAAAGCATAATACTTAAATGGAATTCATGCTAAGGCCCTAGCATTAGTTGGATTGATTAGAGAATGCTGCTTAGGTGGAAGCAAGATGAAAAAGCGCATTTAGGGGTGGCCATATTGCTTACTTAAAGCCCAAGGTTTGAGAAGCGTGGTCTAATGAATACCTGCCGTCTGCTAGCTACCAATCAGATCTCCCCAAAGCATCTCATCCTCCTGGGGTACAATCTTAACCAAATGGACCGCTTTGGTCAGTCTATCTGAATAGGCTCAGATAGCTGAGAGAAATGCACTGGAAATAATAACAATGATCGTGATTCATAGTAGTCCTTATAATTATATGCATCTACACACCTGTACTTGATATGCCACTCATATGCCTTCGTGCCTGTGTTCATGCCTGTGTTCGTTGTGGAACAGGTATAATATTATTGTAGTTTCATCCCCTGGGGGTCACGCCGACTACACTAAGCAGATCTCGATCTCTCTCACTCTGTATATATATATATATATATATATACATATATATAAACATACACATATATTCTATATATGTATATATCTATATATATGCGGCGTTTGATAGAATTCATCTAGTATTCTTTTCAGTCTATTTCTGACTTACACGCATATCTGTCGTTAGTACATAACCTTTAAATCAGCCTGAAGTCAAAGCCTTGTGAATCCTATGTGCCGATGAAAAGAACACTGAACGAATCATATAAACTTATGGAGAAGCTAAGATTTTGGTAGAAGGTCATGTCTAGATTGAGGACATGAGAATTAGCAGTGCAGGTGTCGGTGCATGAAGAATCAAGGTTTAGGTAAAAGAGGGATGTGGACTTATCTCGAGTTGTTCCCATACAGCTATAGGCTAAGGTATATTTAGGCTACTAAGTACTTAGTCCTCGTGTGCAGGTCTACACATCATTCAGCTCACCTCCTCAATTCGACTCTAACCAAGCCCACATTTAGGCCTCATCCCACGACACATGTGCTGCCGCTGTGCTCATAAGCTTATTCCTACAGGATAGGTATATGTAGAGACAGACAGACAATGCCAGCCCAATTCCAAGGCGTGCAGGCATTTCAACTGAAAGGAATTGACTGGCAGTGGACTTGAATACGGCACTTCTTGACTGTAGCCCCACTCAATGAGTTCAGGTTTGATTGACAAGACAATGGTAGCTGGCTATTCAGTTTATCGCAAAACTGACCGCCCACAAAACTTCGCCTTTACGGGACAGTATTCTTCGCATTTCCATTTTCTTCGCATTTACCTTTATTTAAGATATTTCACATCAAAGGCTCCCCAATATTGGTCAACGCCTCTGCGACCCGATTCTGCACTTTCGTTCGTCAGTTGATAGGAAAATAAGGAATAAAACAACGCGCATGTGCCGAAATTATACGCTGTGCAAATGTGGCAAAAATAAGTTTCGAGTCACAGAAGTCAAATATTCGTTTATATACGGCAGAATATTCCGCCGCAGAAGATTTATCCTTCGGCGCGTCAAACATTTCTTTAAAAAATGATTTCAGTGCATTTAATTAATAAGTGCGAGTCTTGTGCTGAAAATCCATTGTTCAGTAATGTAGTTTTATAGTAGCTTAGATCAAACTGTTGCGGTATTTAATAAGTTTCTTTTAGTCACAAACCTGTTCGGACATTATTTAAATCTAGACACAAAAAGTGAGCCGCTAACGTTAACAACCAAGAGTTTAAGACATCAAAATAAAAATGGCCTCAAGGGAAACTCCAGTGAAGTACACATTGAAGGTAGAAGGACAAATAATAATAATAATAACTTCTGTCATCTCTTCTCAACAAAATCTTCTGGCTCTGCCTACCACTTCCAGTTTGCCTATAATGGTCGCCTAACTTCAATGTGCACTTCTTATTTTTTTAAGGAGGGCATTATGAAATTAAAATTGCATTGTATTAATAAAAATTATTTTCCAGCCTTCAATACCAAAGATGGTAGATTAAAGATCTACTAGGTCGTAGACCTACTATCTCGCTGTGTATTTGGTGATTAAAGCACAAAATCCACTATACCATTCGCTCCGTGGCATGTTTTGACTGTCTGTATACTGACTGTCTCACCTCTACTTTCTGATGATCCGAACCCCACTTGTTTACGCCACCTACGCCACGTAGCGAATGGTATAGTGGTATCTTAGCAACGACAATCGATTCCAAGGTAGGTGACGTGAACATTCAGATCCACAGCAGAGATATTAAGTGTTACATCTTAGTGACTAAGATGGGTGGTAGAGTCGTAGACTAAGACTTAGTCTACGACTCTACCACCCGCCATCTAACCACGACGTGCTACGAGGTCTACAGCTTAAAAAGCAGGGCTGTTAACAATACTGGAAAAGAGTATTGCGATACCAATACCAATACTTCATCAAAAAAAGTATTGCAATACCAATACCAATACTTTTTCTTAAAAGTATTGCAATACCAATACCAATACTTTCACCAATACTTTTTGGCGAGCAAGTTTCCTGTTTATTCACACATAAAATGTACTAAAGAAAAAGAAGTATACTTGCACTATTATTTTTACATACGAAAAATCAGTAGCCTAGTATTACAGTTATTATTTTCACATGTCAAAGATCTGTATAATTATAATAATAATTTTTCATTAAAAAATCAGAATAACTGGAATTATTATAAAAATTATTATTTTCAAAAATGTGTACTACTCAAGCGTGCTACACGAAGGCCTATCGGTAATGCGCTTGCTCGCGTAGCATACGGTTGCGAGTTCGACTCCGTGCAACGACCCTGGGCAAGTGGCTAAGTTACCAAGCAGTAAGCTGGGATGTAAACGGCAAGTCCTACGATATCACTGGCCCCCGTGTCCAGGATCTTGGGATTCGTCCGTGACCGGCTCAAGGGCCTAGGAAAAGGAGATGAGCACCTCTTCAACGTTCCGTATGGAATATGGCTGACTTTACTACTCAATGATGTGCGTAGAGGGGAAACACTATATCCGATCGTGTCCCTATTTATAGATTCCTTATATTCTGTGACGAACTCCCATCCTGACCTAGATTTCCGGGGTATAACGTATCTTGGGTCGACTGCAGGCCAGGAGGCTGATGGCATCCGCGCCCCATGGTCAAGTGGGGACTCACGGCTAGTGAATCCAGGTAACAGCCTAGGGAGTTTTTGCCCCTGCCCTGCATGATGTTCAAGTGGTCTAATAGGGGAAGCACCCCGGCTGGAGCGGAGCCACATTTGATAAGACCCTTTTCTATATATAAGTACACAATAACTACAAATGCAACGATTTGACAATATTAATATATCTCTTTGAAATGACCAAACACAATCTCAGCAATGTCACAATTCTAACTATACTTTAATAAGAGTCAAAGAGCTTATACGCGGCCACTTCAAACGACTCTGAGGCGATCGTCTACCTCAGGCGAAACAAAGTGGACCGTCTGCTAAAATGTCTTACTATACTCTATAAGATTAAGCTAACTCTGCTACTCTAGACTGTATCACCGTATCTGACCTCTCTTTCTGGCACCGGCCGCGCTTCTTCTATCTCTGTCTCTCTCTCTGTCTCTCTCTCTCTGTCTCTCTCTGTCTCACTCTGTCTGTCTGTCTGTCTCTCTCTCTCTGTTTCTCTCTGTTTCTCTCTGTCTCTGTCTCTCTGTCTGTCTGTCTGAGAAATTCATACGTTAACTTGTCCTTTGACAGAATGTCTGATTTCTTGGATAAATTATTAAATTGACACTAGTGAATCAACCAATCGCTCGTTGATTATTACCTCGCATTGTCTCCTGCTTATTTTCTTGTTTAAAGAGAAGTTGGATTTGATACAAATATATTTGGATGTTAGCCAACCGACTTAACCTTAATTACTCTCAGACTCAACTGATCTGGTTTGGAACAACAGCAACTTCTTAAACTCAACCTCCCACTTTTCACGTCAATGTATCCTGATGTCACATTTGCATCCAGTGGACTTAGGTGTCATCCTTGATAGCACCCTGCCCTTCTCTGAGCAGCGCTTGCAGTTGACGCGCTCATGTTACTATCGGATGGAGGGTAGACGAACATCGTTTTTCCGCACTCGGACACCTAATCAGTTTGCAGACGTATCTGATGGAGCAGAACTGGACATTTATAACCGAGTGCCCTTCTCCTGCTGAAGCTTTCGAAGCCTTCTACACATTCACTACCTCAGCCTTCGACCTCTATTTCCCTGTAAAAAGCATTACGATAAAGGAGAGAGACCTTTATAACACCAATCGTTAAACCCTTGTTGCGAAGGCACAACAAATCGTTAAAGACGAACCAAATAGAAGCTGCCTCTTGCCTTTCCTTAAGGATAAATAGAATAATAATGCACTGTAACACTACCACCTTTGAAAGAGCGAAGAGAGGATCTCGTGAATTGAGAAAGGAAGTCAATCGGCTTCGGAGTGGAGGCAAGAAGGATACATTGCATCCAAACTGCAACGTCACGGCAGAGTCCTTAAATCGACACTATGGTTCCATATCAAATGATGAACATTATGTTGCTCCTATCCTCAAGTCAACTGTTGTCGACGAAACAACGGAATATATTGATTATTTTACCACCAGTACGCTCCTTTCATCGGTCGGAAACACAGCTGCTGGCCCTGATGGTCTGACAGCATGGCTTCTCAAGGGGGTTGCCTCAATGCTTGCTGAGCTTATCGCCAGACTTTTTAACATGTCAATCTCCTTTGCTCTGCCACAGTGGAAGACTAGCACAATCATGCCTGTTGCAAAAGTCGCTCACCCTTCAGAAGAAGCCGACTTTCGACCTAGGCCTATATCGGTTACCTCCATCCTCAGTCGTCTTCTAGAAAAGTTTATCGCATACCGTTTTCCATCCATTCCTGACACAACTGCAATACAATCAGAAATTTGAGGATCAATATGCCTTCGGTCCATCGGGTTCAACCACTGCAGCCCTCAGCCTTGACCAACAACCTACAAGAACTTCATGACAACCAATATGTCCATTTGATAGCATTCGACACGCATATCTCGCTCAGCAGTTGGCAGAGTTGTCTGGATAGCATATATGACTGGATCATTAACTTTCTTAGCAATCGCAACCACTGAACCAAATACAATGGTGTCGTCTCGGCAATCATTCGAATTAATGCCAGCATTGTCCAGGGTTCTGGACTCGGCCCTTTACACTTCATTACGGCCATATCCAGATTAAAGACTGTCTATCCTGCAAATAGACTGGTCAAGTATGCTGACGACACATAACTGTTGATTCCTGGTTCCAACAAAGACACGATTGAAATTGAACTAGGCCATGTTTCTGAGTGGGCTGCCAAATGCAACCTATGACTAAATAAAAAAGACACGAGAGATGATTATACGACGTCCTCGGGGGCAGGAAGGACGAGGAGAGGACCCGTTGAAAACTCCGGGACTGCCAAGGGTCAGAAGCAGTGATTGAATTGTCGGGGGGTTGGGGGGTTGGGAGGGTTCAACCCCCAGTTCATTTTTCAATCCCCCCAGTTAATTCTTAATAGCTGTCTTGGGGGGGGGGGTCAAGCAAAACACCCCCAGAACAGATTTCATTGTCCACTCTGTGATTTTATTATTAAGCATTTACGAAATTTGTATTTTCCTTTTTTTAAACCATCATATTACATTTTCAATAACACAACATGCTCTAGTAGGAAATATAATGCCAGCACGATTTTGAATAAACATAGCAGCCTTTGATGATAAAGTGCCTCTATGAGGATGCTGGTGTGTATATCAGCTTGTTCTAAGTCTCATCAGTCTACAAGCTGAGGTCGTCTGCAGACTCAAGCCCAGGGTCAGCGTGAGAGAGGTCACAAGAGGTCTCGGTTTTGGATGTGGTTCTGGCTGACAGGGTACCTGCATGTCAACGTACACAGCAGCTGTATGGAATGATATGATATATGACTATATCCGAGATGAAGCTATAGTGATATGGCATTATATCTTCCACAGACCTCTATTCATGGTGTCTTAAATTTGTACATGTAGGACTATATATACATACATCCATATTATATATATATTGCAAATTCCAGTACGTGTGGGTGTGGGTGTTTGTGTGTGTAGATACGCCTATGTGGCATCCTCTCTGATGGTTTCATCCCTCATTCCGTATAAATAATAGACCCGACTGTAGGGACCTGTTTTCAAACCCATATCAGCATTGCATAATATGAGTCTACTTAAGTTCGGGTTTTCGCGTAAAAACGATTTGGTGAAGAATGCGATGGAGAAATTGAACCAGCGACGACAAAATTCAAACGATGTGACAGTACTGCTGAAGAGGCTGATGAATCAAGTGCTGGTAAGTGTGAATGACAAATCTCGTTCTGACAGAAATTACAATAGGCCTAACAGCTTAGAAAACTTTGAACTTAGCTTGAACAAACTCTCCAATAAAATCATTCAAAGACTTACTCTTTCCAATTTTAATTAGGTACGTGTCAGCTGGTAGATAGTATTTGACGAGGTCTATTAGGATGCGTTGTCAATTATCGTGCAGTAGGCCCTACAGCTACATTTTTTAATGACATGATACTGCAGATGTGATTATTTAGCCTGTTTAATAGATGTTTTTAAATTTCTTGTTCACAGAGACTGTGTTGGTGGCACCCAACCCATTGCCGGATTGTGAGATTCAAGCACTCGCAGAAACATCTTGTTCGGAAGTCCAATCAATGTCAGATGAAAATCATTCACCGAAAAAGACATCTGGTGATACTTTGGATCTTTCATACCCAAAGGTCTGTCGAAATCATGAACAGTTTCAGGTTTGGCAAAAATCGCGCAGTTGGCTAAATTTTGATGCAGTATCGGGAGGTGTGAAATGTTCCGCATGTTTAGAGGTAAAACGTCTCGCTTTGCATACTACACGAGGCCAGCATAACGAATCAGCATTTCTAGAAGGTACAGTTCGAGGCAAGGATGCAAAAACACTATTGAAAAAAATCGACAAACATCGGGATTCTAAATTTCACAGCAAGTGTGGAGAAATCCTCGTAGAACGCTAAAATGCAAGGATTCAAGCTGCTGTAAAGAATTCGGAATCAAGATTTGTGGAACGCCAGAGGGCCAATATAGATGCAACTGTAAAAGTCTTTCGCACTGTGTATGAATGTGCAAAATCGCATTTACCCTGTACAGAACATCCACGATTAATTGAACTGCAGACACTCAATGGCATTAACTGTGGTAATATTTTGTACTCAAATCATGCATGCAGCAACATTGTACATCATGTGTCTGTAGGGATGCGTTCTGAACTTGTCCATCACCTTGTAAGTTCAAAAAGTAAATTTTCAATTCTTGTTGATGAGAGTACGTCTGTTGCAAATGCTCAATCTTTGATTGTTTATTTACGTACTCTTTTTGATGGGGATATTTGTACATATTTTTATTGTCTGTTAGAGTTGAAAAAAACTACTGCAGAAGCGATTGAAAAGACATTGGTTGATTTTTTGCATGAAGTTGGATTAAATGACGATGTTTTGCGCGGTCAGTTTGTGGGTTTTTTTAGTGATGGGGCCAGTTGTATGATTGGGCAGTATAAGGGTGTTGCAACATTATTAAAGGCAAAGTTTCCTCTTCTGCAAACAATTCACTGCATGGCACACAGATTGGAGCTGGCAGTAAAGAACTCAGTTGATGACATTAATGCAGTTTCACATTTTAAATTCTTTGTTGATGAACTGTACAAAGTTTATAGCATGTCACCAAAAAACCAGCGAGAATTGCAATTGGAAGCGGAGGCATTGTCAATCGAGTTGCTAAAAGTGCAGAAGGTATTTGATGTACGGTGGGTTTTTTCCTCGTTTGTTGCTGTGAAGGCTATCTTGCGTGATTATGGTGCACTAGTTGCTCATTTCACAAGATGTTCCTCAGCAGCGAGTGGATGTACACATAAAGAAACTAGCAAGTTTAAAGGACTTGCAACAAAAATGCACTCATGGCTGTTTGTGAGTGAGACATGCATGCTGAAAGATGCATTGCGGTGTCTCAAGCAATTGTCTCTCTATCTACAAAGTCATGAGGCCAATATTTTGAATGCTGTTAGTCACATCAAGGACACAATAAACAAATTGCAAGGGTTGAAAACTGTTTTGGTTGAACGGCATGCTGACATAGTGATAATTGACCATACAAAATTTGTTTCAGATTGTAGCAATACCACATGCATTGTTGATACCACTGTTGTCAATGAGAATGGTAAGAAGGATGAGCAACAGAACAATGTGCAATCAACATTGGGTACATTTTGGAAGAATTTTGAAAAAGATGGACATTATAAGGGAGTGAAAATTGAGAGAAAAGATGGAGATGCTCAAAATTGTAATACATTAAGAGGCCAGTTTTTGCAGTCCTTATGTGACAATTTGGAACAACGTTTTCCCTCTTCTGATTTGTTACAGGCTGCTAGTTGCTTGAATGAATCATCGTGGCCCAAAAATCCTTTAACTAGGGCACTTTTTGGTGAAAAACAGGTTGCAAAACTATGCAAGCAATTTGCTGTTAGTGAAACAGAGGCAGCTGATATTGTGTTGGAATATGCTATGTTCAAGAACAGTGATGGTGGAATGTTAGGCAACAAATTAAAAAGTTTGATGTCACTGTTAAAGGTATTGCCCGTTTCTTCAGCTGATTGTGAGAGAGGATTCAGTCACATGAATCTCTATCATACCAGTGGAAGAAACAGGCTGATCGTTACATCTGTCAATGACTTCCTAATGATTGGTATTAATGGTCCGCCTCTGGCGCACTGGAATGCCGAGAAGTATGTTATAAGTTGGTTGAAGTCAGGCAAGCATGGAGCCCTTGACAAAGCTACAGGCTTGCCTAGGACAGCAGAAATAGCTAGTCATAGTTCGAAATTGTTTGCGTGATTAATAGAAACTATTGCATTTTTCGTATGTTTTGATTTACATCACTTCAATGTTAGTTAATTTGTCTGTTATGGCAATTGTAATCTTCTGACTGTGGATAAATCTATGTAAAAATCGCAAGCTCGGATGATTCTTGTATACTTTGGTATCTAAATTAAACTGAGTCTCAACTACGATAATCATTTGGACAGTTTAAATATGCATGTTGTTTGTAGCATTGCCAATACATGATGTCAGGACCTGTTATAGATCCCTTGGTATGATGTTTTATATAGGCCTATGGCCTCAGCGGCTGTAGTTGCTATAAAATATCATTAAATAGACGATTAAACAAAACACAGCTTGTTTTAACGTATTTGCACACACAACTACGTTGACCCTCTACAATATAGCCCGTATACCGGTTTGAGGCTCGTAAAAATGTTAGGTCAGGAAATCCGGATAAATGGCGGACATGTAAGAATTTTTCAACCCCCCCCCCCCAGTTCAAATTTTACAATTCAATCACTGGTCAGAAGTATGGTCATCCTGGGGGTCACCACGACGGAAAACCTCAGTTTTGAAGCTCATGTAAATAGAATATGTTGTCAGACAAGACAATTAATATATGCTTTGCGCATTATGGTAGCGCATGGCCTCGCAGGACTATTGCTCTTTGACGTGGTGCGTTCAACAGCATTGGCCCTCATGTTGTATGCAGCCCCGGCCTGGCGGGGGTACGTGGGGCAGCAGGAGTGTACCCGAGTACAGTCAGTGATGAACAGATTGATTCGTCAACGATATCTGCCAGAGGATGTTCATGTATTCAAACATTTGATCCGATTGGCCGATACGGGTCTATTCAAAGCATGTATATCTTACACCATGATTCAAAGCAATACTGGAGAACCCTGGTCATGTGCTGCACCGGTTCCTTCCTCCAATAAAGGCGACTCCCTACGACCACATGACCGTGAAATTCCACAGGCAGACAATCTAGCACGAAAATCTGTTTGAATGAGAATGCTGTACTGTTAAATGCATTGCTATTTAAAAGATGATATCCTAACCCGCATGACCGTGTTATTCCCGCATATAATCTAGAGTGAAAATTCTTTTTTAATTAGAATGCTGTACTTTTAAATGTGTTGCTATATAAAAGGCAAACAATCTAGATCGAAAATACTTTTTAAATTAGAATTCTGTACTTTTAAATGTATTGTACACCAGAGTGTGGTTAAGCAGTTGGTTAAAGAATATACTTACTTACTTACTTTATCTGAGGCGTCTGAGTCATCAGATCTATATCCTCTTCTGTATTCGCAACAATAGTCCATGCTTTCATCTGTTGTCACATTGACTACTGCAATTCACTATTTGCTTTGGCTTCCCAGACACGATTATCTTCCCTGCAGTCGGTTCTCAGCATTGCTCGTATACTTCTCTACTCCCACATTTCTATCTACATGACTGATGCCCTACACTTGCTCCCAATTCCCTCTCACATCTAATACAAGGTACTCTTCTTAGTCCTAAGAACTCAGCCCCTATATATCTTTGCGACTTAATGTGAAAAGCCCTGCCTGCTGTCTCCTCCTGCCCTCTCTGGTCTGCAGATCGATTTGATCTTCTTGTTCCACGGACAAGGGTTGCCATGACCCTTTGCCATCCTGGGCCCTTCTATGTCGAATGACCTACCTTTCATAATCTGGAGCAAGCTTTTAAACGGGCTCCCTTCGTTGCCTGAAGACATCTTATTTCCTCGGGGCTGTCACGCTGAGAGCGCATCTGAATAGCTACTACTGTAAGAAGCGTTGTATAAATCATCAGATATAATGTGATTATGTGTAATTTAATAGAATCTAACAAACTAATCACCATCTGTTTATACTGTACTTGTAATCATGCTGCAGTTTGAAATTAAACTAAATATTATGTTGGATTGACGATAAATAAATTTTGCACTCAACCTTAACAAAGGGGGCAATTGTCCTGGGGGTCAATTTGGGCAAATGTCCTACGCAAAGCGGGAAATTGTCCGGGGGGGGGGCAATTGTTTTGTCTGCGGAGGGGCAAATTACATACTCTTCAATGTTATACCTGTTTATGGACCAGATTGCATCACATGCCCTATAGTTATAAAAAAATTATCTCCAATGTTCTCAGTCATTTGACCTAGATTCTCTTAATGACCCATCTCACTTAACTTTGGTTACTCTGAAAGTGGTCACAAGAAACACTGTAAAATGTTATTCCATCTAAAAGCCTTGAGGACAGTTTTTAAGTGGAATAAACTTTAATTGTGTAATATTAATTCTGACCAACAGCCTACTGTAATCATAATAAATACACAATTATATATGAATGTGGGAGAGGGTTTAGGTGAATTGTAACACTCCAGTAAGAAGTGCAGACGATCAGCATGGACATTACCAGATGAATATTAGACAAAATGCTTTGTAGATATGTTTTAATTAATTTCAGCAAATAATCTGGCTTATGTTCAACAGTCTGTACATTTCATGAAAAGCAAATTCATATGATTCCAGAAAAGAAGCCAGATCCATCATTATGGTCACATTAGTTGCACATAATCTTGAATGCTTTACCAGGCACCCAAAGTGTGGAATATCATGGCTGAGGTCTTCAACACTACTGTCATACACCAGTACAAAAGACACAATGTTATCATAATTTAAGAAAGACTTATATTTTGGCATTAATGGCTGTACACCAATCACAGCAATAAGTTAATGGTCAGAGAATCATCTATCTAGTTGGGAAATGATACAATCAATGATCGGAATTTCATCATACATCATGCCTGAGCAAGTAGATGTCAAATCTAAATACCAGATTTCATAGGAAATCCCTTCAAAAATGGGGGAGGGGTCAGCAAAGGGCAAACAAGCTCAGTTGGAGGGACACTGGGGAGAGGGTTTAGGAGAATGGTAACACTTCAGCAAGAAGTGCAGAAGATCAGCATGGACAGATGATCGATTCCTGCAATCCTCCCAAAGGTTGACTCAGCCTCTCATTTGCTTGATGGCATTGGTAAAATAAGCAGTAGGGATGCCTGACATACAGTTTAAAGGCCAAGCCCAACCCTATCAGTTCAAGTCTGATTGACAGGGCTGAGGTAGCTCGTCATTTAGCCGCGAGCAGTTTTCCTGTAAACCGCCATGCCCACAAAACTTGGTCTTTAATTAAAAACTCTTTTAATGACTTGTAATCATCCATTCACACTGACTTGTATTCATACTGCAGTGTGTCAGTTTGAATTAATAATCAATAAAAAAGAATATACATGTATATGTACATGCAACAGGGATTCAGAGTCATTTCTTGCTGACAAGTCATGTCCCCAAAAATGCTTCTGGCTGATATGCTGCATTTACCATTGAATAATAGTAAACACTAAATTAAATTCAGACTAAATGTTTACGATGGTACCCTCTCTTTCACTCTAATCAATTTGCACAGCAGTCTTTCTTCCTGGGTTATTTGGTTTGGCCAGGCCCTGTGTTCTAAATGAAAGATGTAATCTAAACTAAAACTTGGCCATTGTGACATTGCAATAGCCACACTATGCCTGGCACACCTACTCTTTGGTCTCAATACTAGCTTTCTTCTAAACTCGGATAGGGCTACAGCCTGAAAAAATGAACCACATGTCAGTACCTGATCCCACTGCGGACTCTTCCATGTCCTTCCTCTCTTTTCACAACATTTCTCTCAAACAGCAAAGAAATCTTCACTGGCATAACAATGTTATTGCTAACAGAGAAAAAAAGAGTACTAATTTTGTACTTGTAGGCTTGTACTGCTTAATTAATTGATAGTTAACTGGTGAACAACCAACAACCTTACTTAATCAAATGTGTCTCACTTTGATTAAGTATAAAATTTCACTTTGAATTTTGTAATGATTTTCACTAAAGAAATAAACATAATTAAAGGGTTCCGAACATCTCCTCTCTGGACATCTCCCCCGGACATTTCCCCCCAAAAGGACAATTCCCCCCGAATTTTTCCCCGTGATCATCAAACAGGTTTGATGTTAAAACACAATGAGCAACCTTAATTCAACTTGTCTCACGTTGATGCTTAAGGCAAATTTTGAATCAAAAATAAATAGAAGAATAGTTAATCATGCACTTTGATGCTTTAGGTAAATATTTAACAAAGTTTTTATATTTTATATATAATCTGTCATTAATCTGTAAGGTAAATAATTATTAGATGAGAAATACAAAGAGATGGAGGTGGAAACTGTAGCACGCGTACGTTGAAAGACAGTTGCATTAAACGGCTATGTTTATGTTGAACAAAAAAATTAACAAATAACGCCGTTAGCCTAGTTATGAGTGCGAAAGTCGGAGAGGTGCAGGGACAGCTTTAAGTGAGTGTAAAGCAAAGGTGAAATTGAATGAAGATCTTTCGGTCGCTAGTTTGATTCCTTTCAATCAAAAAGATAGCTTAAATTAAAATAAATGCTCACTCGTTTTACTGTCTAATTTATTTGCACTATTAAAATAGTTTAGCTGGGTCACAGGGGGGAAAAATCCTGGGAATTGTCCTATGGGGGGAAATGTCTGGGGGGAGGGAAATGCCCTAGACCCATAATTAAATGCCTCAATTACAGAAAATTACATGTTACCCAATGTCATCTCTTACTATAAATGAATTGAAGAGCCATTGGTGTCCAATGCACTCTGCTTCCAGAGACCAAGCAAGACCACTGCACACTCTCTGGAGCTAGAAGCCCATTGGTGTCTACTGCAACCCAAATCCTGTATCCAGAGTTTGTCTGTCTTGTCTGTGCATTGGATTTCTGTTGTCTTGTTTCTTTATGCACCCATTCGACCAACCCTCCGCTTGTTTCCAAGCTGGGGACTGGATCTGCTGTTGCAATCAGAGGTGAGGTAGCGGTTTAACATCTCTTACCCCTGCTCCTTTCCTGAGGTACCCACTGGCAGTAGGGATCAGCTTAATTGTGATGGCGACCTGATCTCACCATGCCACAACTCCATCAATGGGTATATGCAGTTTTTCAAGGAGGTGGTGTACCCACTCACCACCCCACTGCACCACTGTTAGTAAGTGACTGCCTATTCATTGGGGACAAACTCCGTTTATTCTGTGGCTACCAGGGCTTAAAGTGTGCCTGGACGGTCATGGACCAGGCACTTATTTTCGATGCTGGACGCCATCCTGCCACTTATTTGGCCAGCAGAGCCTGGACGCCGTCCATGAACGTCCATGCAACATTGCAATTCCTCAATATGCGTACGTTTTTATCAACAGGAAAAGGAGGCGAAAAAAATTTTGCGCTTCGTGCGTTTACAAACTTTTTTCTACAACTTTCAAAACGATGCCAGTGCCACTGGCCCCTTGCCGACAATTTCACAAAGGAAAGCAATTCTCTGTAGGCCTTCACTTTAAATTACAACAAATATTTCACCAACAAATAATTGACGACTAAATACTAAATAATGGTTGATGGACAAAAAGCCTAACGAATGATAAGAAAATTCTATTTTTTTTGCCCATTGTATTTGGTTAAATAGAAGTTGGATTGATAATAATAATGTCTGCAAATCCAGCTTCTGGTTCAACAAGAACCATTTTTGTCAATTCAACTTCTATTTTGGCAAATATTTTTTTCATTGATCCAACTTTTACTTCAGTAGGCATTAGGCTATGTTCATATAAATAGCATCTGTTTTGGAAAAATTCTATTCCAGCTTCATTAATATCACCAATCCAACTTCTATTTTAACGAACACAGTGGACCACAGTGCACGAACCATTTGTCGTTGACTTAATATATTGTCAATTCAACTTCTATTTTGGCAAATATTTTTTGCTCTGCCTTTGCAATCTTTAGTTCTTAATTTTTGACACTAGGGGCCGTCTATAAATGACGTCGTGCGCCTATGGGGAGGGGTCACAAATTGGTGACGATGTGTGACACGGGGAAGAGGGTCGACAAAATGTGACGTCGCATCATCACATCAAAATACGTAATTTTATTATAAACTTACACTCATTTAAACAAGTTCCACTTAAAAAATTAGCAGTAGTTGTTATCACAATTAAAGAACACTCATTATGATAGTCTTCCATCCTGAGGAATGCATAAGATTGTGATCATTATAGACTACTTAATTTCTTCATTTTTTCTTCGTTCTAATATTATAATTTGAAATATTTTATAATTACAATAAAATTTTTGATAATTATAAGAAAATTTGCGTTACATTCTGAACATCTGGTTTGATTTTTTTCAGAGGTCAGAGCCTTGTGACGTGCCGTCATATTTTAGAGGGTTGTGGCATTTGTGACGACGTGTAACGAAGAGGGAAGGGTCAAAAATCGTCCAAAAATTGCGTGACGTCATTAATATTTTATGGACGGCTCCCCTAGCGTCCAGGCACTTCTTTTTTTACACTTTAAGCACTGGCGGCTACCCTACATCGGAAGGGCATTCTACTATCCGTCACCTGTTGACGCACTGGGTTGGAATACGGCTCTGCAGTGTTTTAGCAATGCCTCAACCAGACCCAAAATCATAGTAGCAACAAATTCAACATTCATAACTTAAAACAAATTTTTATACAATTATAAAATAATAATGTAAATCAACAAAGTTTTAAAATATTGAGCCCATAGCATTTATTTGCCATCAAGAGGCAATAGAAGTTGAGCAAGCTGTCATTATGTTACTCAGCAAAAGATGTAGATGTTTCAAGTTTTCTTAAACATTAGACCACTCTCCATTTCAAGTCGAGACATTCGGTCATATGTATTTCGTGCAACTTCAGGATCAAGATCCATCTAAGCAGGCAACAAAGACTAAAATAAAAATATTCTCAATATCATGTAGGACATGTATGGATTCAATTAAAACCAGAAAATGTATGTTTGATAATGTTTCCACATCAAATGCCTATCTTGAAGAGGAGCTATATTAAGTTTCATTGATTGAATTAAATCTAGAAGAGAGCAGTGGTAATAAAACCAAACCAGATTAAGTCTTTGAAGTAATGTCATTGAAGGCTGCAGAAATATCAAGGAAACAGAGACAAAAGACTTGTTGATGAGAGATAGCAGAGACAAGTTATTGTAGATGGTAGCGAACAGGGTTTCAGTTTGGTTCCAAATTGCATCTCTGATTCAGTTTTTACATGCAAAACAAGTCAAGCTTTACACTCAATTGATATTTTGGACAAGTTATCAACCTTTTTGGCAGTCACATAGCGCTGCCCACACAAGGACACTTTGCTGTGAAATTTCATCATTGGGTCCAGAGATGGTGGCTTCTGTTTTGTCAACCAAAACTAAAAATCAAGCAATTAATAACTAGTTTAAAATAAATAGTTGGAAATATTATTGCCATATGTTATTTTTTAAATTACATTTTACTGATCAAATGTTTAGTTAAGTCTTAAGTTTAAGTGCCTAGCAGCAAACTGATTAGAGACAGGCATATATATTCCTTCATGTCAATCTGGGTTTCATAAGGGTCACTCGACCGAGTCCCTCCTACTTTGTCTCCTCTCTGATATATATGGTGCCATGGACAGATCCCAAGTAACCCTTCTGACCTTACATGATGTCAGCACTGCATTCAATTCGGTAGATCATGATATCCTCTTGAGGCATCTCTCCTTAACTTTGGGATAAGAGACTTACTTACTTACTTACACTTACTTGGATCAAGTCTTATCTCTCCGAGCGTTCTACCTCTGTTGTCTTTCACTCATCTCATTCGCCTTGGAGCCCTGCCCCCTTTGGTGTCCCCCAAGAATCAGTCCTTGGGCTTCTTCCCTACATTCTTTTCACTGCAGATATAGAGTCTTGTTCTGTTATGAGCCATTCTTACGCAGATGATGTTCAATCGTATGCACATTGCTTATCATCCCAGGCTTCTTCTGCAGTCCAAACAATGTCTCAAGCTATAGATGCCCTAACTGCCTGGATGTCATCAAATCAAATGCGACTTAATCCGCAGAAGACTCAATATATTTGGCTCGGTACCCACCAGCAGCTGAATAAGCTAGACTTGGGGGTCTCTGTTTTCTGAATTCCCTAACTTTGTATTCTCCACCTGTGTCAGAGATCTGGGGGTAGTTTTGGATCACGAACTGTCTTGTGAAATATATTTCAGCATAACTCGTTACTGCTATTATTTCTTGCGCCATTGCGGGTTGTTTCCCGCTCTCTCCTCATCTTCTGCTGCCACCATGGTTCATGCCTTAATCGTTAATCGATTAGATTACTGTTCCTCTCTCTTCTCTCTTCTGTGGGCTCCCTCAGGTTCGACCGTAACACTTGGAGGGGGTTCAACGAGCCGCAGCTCGTTTGATTGGCTGTGTTCCTAAATTGGGTCACATCTCTACGTACATGATGGACGTACTTCACAGGCTTCCGATTCAGCAGAGGTGCTATATAAATTAGAGCTGTACCAATTAATCGGCCGGCCGATAAATCGGGCCGATTATAGAGATATCGGCAATATCGTATATCGGCAAGATAATCTGCGCTGATATTAAAAATTATTTTTTAATTTAATAATATTATTTTCAGTCTAAAAAAGCAAAATGACGACAGCAACATCAATGGGTCTGTGAAGGACGGCATTTCGTTCCGTCCCCATATCGTGTCGTCGAGCCAATGGCTTCTTCAGACCAGTGGCGAGACCACCCAGTTTGCTGGTATAGACCATGAGAACGTGTCAACATAGGTCTTGTGCAGAGTGAGTCATAGTGCCTGCTTATGGGTCAAGGAATGGCTGACTAATTCAAGCCAAGGAACGGCTGGCCAATTCAACAGAGAAACCGATGAATGTACATCGTGGAGGCATGCCTAATGAATACATGCTAGCTGCCAATCAGAACTCCCCGACACATGTCAGTGGCCTGAGAGGCTGAGACTAGATGGGTGGCTGTGAATAGGACAGCCGTGTCTTGGCCTTTAATTACCCTGGGCACAGTTCGACAGCGGGCGGTGAGTCTAATTTGTATTGCCTGCCTAGGATTAGTCCCAAACTACATGCATACATCTCCTATGGGGGAAGTGTTTGCTTGTATCACAACAATAGCCAGTAGCAATAATCTTTTGAAACCGGACATCTTGGGAAACACAATGAAATAATCGGCAAAATAATCGGGTATCGGCAAATGAATAATCGGCCATAATCGGTATTGGCATAATTGGCAAAAAGTGATATTGGTACAGCTCTAATATAAATTGCATTGATTGATTGATTTATATGTTCTGAAAGAAAACAATGATGCTAACTAGAATTGGACCAAATCTTGATCCAGAAATCGGTTTTCACCAGACTGCCTTAGATCAATTTACCGGAACTGGTGCATCTCTATAGTCTATTAGACTACTAATAAAAATACCAAAAGAAGTAATATTTTTTACAAAAAACAGTATCCTTTTTCATTAATACAAAAAATATTAACCTGTTTCAGTGACCTCATGCAGTAATCTTAATCACTGTGAATCCATGTGAATAAAATTATGAGAAGAGTTGCTGCATCAACAATTATGGTGAGCAGTTAGACTTTTTCTTAAGCCAAATGATTTAAATGTAATTTAAAAAATATATAACATTAATCTTTCCACCTATTTATTTTAGTTCAGAACACAAACACTCATTTGAATACTTTTCACAAGAACATATATGAATGTGCATTTATATTTCTCTGATCATGGATGAACAAAGTGTCTAGAACCAAATAGAAATAAATATTGACAATTAATCGGATCTAATCCAGAATCTGCAAACCGCAGGTTAATAGAAAATCAGAAATTTGCAAAATAATGCAGATCAGTCGATCCCTAACCTATTTATTGCTGGGATGCCTGATGATGACAAAAAGCACAGAGCATATCACTCATAGAAGTAAACCCAACAACTTTGAAAAAATGCAATAATTTTACAGACAGTCTTTCTTCAACAAACAATAGTTCAGTCCAATCAATTGTTCTAATAAACATTGACAATGTTAAAAATACCTGTGTGATAATAGGAGTAAAATTGTAGTGGCAGCACAGCAGACATTTGAATGTTATGAAATAATTTAAATACTTTCTATTTTATTACAGTTAAAGAAAATAGAAACTTTTCACCGATGTTACCGGCACATCCCATTCTAGCCAATCTTTTAGGGAAATAAACCTGATGTGTGCAACTTGCATCACTTATTGATGATCCTGATTAAGAAAAGTACATTTTAAGAGACTCAAATGATAGTTTACTGCTTCCATTCACCAATTAAGACCAAGAGCATAGAACCATATTATCTCACCCAAAGACAACTTTCAATTTATCCTCATACCATTTTATACAAATATACTAGTTTGTTCTTCAATTCTAGCTATTTTTATTGTACACTGCCAGTGTCTGTCACTCATGTTAGCAATTTGGTAGTTTTGTCTTTCAAAATAAACAAATATACTACTACTTGTTGATGATCCTGCCTAAGGTAAGCTCATTTTAAGTGTACTCTCAATAAATGATAGTTAACTGATTTCCACAAGATATTAAATAATAAAGTAAAGCACTTGTAGAAACTGTACCACAAAATGTTTTCATAAATGTTTTGATAAACAAATCTAGTGAACATTTATCTAGTGGTAGTTTCAGAGCTCAGAAAATCAATCTCATCGCCGTGTAGGCCATGGGCTGACTACCAGTGATTAATGCACTGCACACAAGTGCAAATGCAATACAGAGTATAACAACTCACCAGAGCTTCACTTCCATTGTTGGGTGTCACAGTCACACTTGGTATCATAATTCGCAACTGCAATTAAGCAAATAACCTGCCCTTAAAATACATAGATTAAGAGTAATTAATTTTTAAAGTAACTGCCCGATTTAGACAAACTAAACTGAACTGTGGACAAATTAAGTCAAGTTTATGTTAGGACGGTAATAAAAACCAACTGAATTAGATTGTTAGATGGGAATTAGCCATAGAGTAGTCCAGAAAATCAAAGCCTAAGTGAAGAGCTTCAAGTTCTTTAGCAAGAAAATGCTGAAGGAAAAGGATCTCGAATATAGCTGGGTAGTCCTCAGCAACTTGAGGGTATTGATCTGTTACAACTTGCTGTTCATAATTCTTATAAAGGGCATAGATGATGGGACTTATCAAAAAATTATAAGTTTGTAAACTAAACAAAACTTCGTTGAGCAGTGGGTGATGAAGAACTGGAGATACTGAAAGAAGCTCTACAAAAGAATGTTCAGATGGTCAACAGTAGGTAATGAAGGTAAGTACTGATTTGGGAGTGGCTATGGACAAGGCAATGTGCTGAAACATGAAAGAAGGCTAACTCAACCCTAGGTATGATTCATCATGATTATGATTAGGTATGATTAGAAGGGCAGAATACTGAGACTATGCAAATACTGTGTTCAGGTGTGGAATGCATATCTGAAACATTACACTGAAAAACTAGCAAAAGTGCAAAGAACAGCTACAAACATGATTTGGAGCTACAAGAATCAGAGCTATGCATAAGGTTAAAGAGCTGTGTGGACTAACAACCTTAGAAAAAGGAGAAGTAGAGGAGAGTTGCATCGATATCATATTTTTGCCGATCATGGCAATACAGCGTATGCCAATAACTATTGCAATGCAAGCACATGTCTTGCGCTCACCATGATAGAAATGCTCAATGGTGGCAGTGAAATACTACGCAGAGGAACATCAGAAGGTGGATGGCAAGCCATCAGTAAAATGGTATTGTCAAACATATGCACATAAAAAAATCATATTTCACACTGGTGCCTATTATTTTTATTGACATTGATTATGCCAATTGTTCTAATAATTATATTGGCCTAATTATGAGTATTGTAGCAAAATCGATGCAGCTTAGAGCTGAGGAAGCTCAATTGAAGTGTATAAGATTTTTACTGGAAAGGAGGCAGAGTAGTGGAGAAGTTCTTTGCATTTGTACAAACAAGGTAACTTGAAAACACAGGTATAAGTAATTATTTAAGAAACCGAAAGGTTTCTGCAACATACTGCAACATTAGACTAACAACTCTGAGCTTCTGAATACCCAAGCCATCTGTCAGTGGGAATTTGTTGGTTGGTTACACACCTGTGCGTGGGCCCACCACTGGTGACTCTTTTCAGCTTACTGTGCACAGTTTTGCTAACTGGTGTATTATATTCGCTCTTAATTACATCTAACATCATATTGGACAGCACAGAAAGAACTTCTGAGTAGATTTCTTGTAAAGGCGCCACATAAAGTTTCATTGATTCAATAGGCAAAACATTCTTCAGTGCAAGAGTTGTGGATTTGTGGAATGGTTTGGATGATAGTACTCTCTCAGCAGATATTATCACAGCGTTAAGAGAAAACCAGGGCAAAAAGTTATTAAGCATTACAAGTTAACTTGCAGTGGTTCCAACACAAGCGCTTCTGAACTTTTACTGCACACCTCCATCATCACCAATCCTCAGGCCCGCCGACAGAAATTTTGGGCCCCTAGGCAGTGCTGTCACGGGCCCCCCAGAAGAAAGTACTAAGACGGAATTGCATGAGCGTAGTATTATTATACAATATACATAATAGTGATAATACCACATAAAAATGATAAAATGGTAAATAAGTACGGCAATATTCAGATGCTTGAAGTTTAATCTGATTGTAATTAAGTTCAGTTAAGTTATATTTTAAAAAGGCATAAATAATACACTTTTTATAGCTGATCATAATATTTTCAAAAGTTCATTGCGGGCCCGGGCCGGGCCCCTAAAACTCGCCGGGCCCCTGGGCAGTTGCCTCCCCTGCCCCCCTCTCTCGGCAGGCCTGCCAATCCTCAAAAAGGTTCTAGGACAATAACTCTGCAGACAATAACCCCGCCGAAAAATAACCCCAGGACAATAACTCCCCCTCATAAAAATAGCCCCTGGACAATAACCACCATGCAAAAAACCCAGACAATAATCCCTTGAATAGTATAACGGTAAGACATGAAAATCCCCATACACCACTTATGCAAATAATTAAATTACTTTACAAATAATTTTAAAAACCAGACAGTTAAAATGATTTTATTAGACATAATGAACCACTCATATTGAGTATTAAATTTACACATTATTAGCTAACATGGGACAGTATGGCAGCTCGTTTCATACAAAGACTGGATTTTATGCAAATAACTGCCCCCCCCCAAGCGTGAACTCAAAAGCTATATAAAGGAAAAGTGTCATTATGTGATATAAGCCTACTTGTGTCTTGCCATAATTGTTGTTTGAAGTTTACCAATTATCTGCAACCTATCTACTAATTTGAATCTTATGGTATTTATGTGACATTTTCTACTTAATTCTTACGACTATACTATTTGGGTGGTCATTGCCAGGTTGTTTTTGCATGGGGGTTATTGTCCAGGGGTTATTTGTATGAGGGGTTATTGTCCGGGGGTAATTGTCCTGGGGTTATTGTCCGGGGTGGTTATTGTTCTGTCACCCCTCAAAAATGCATCACTGTGAATTGAAGATCTTTCAGCTGAAATAAAGTCATGGCCTGGCAGGGAATTGTCCAATCTAACTTATTTATCATAAAACCATTATGACGATAAACTAATCTTTTAACCAAATGGTCTACAGGACATTTTCTGAAAGTCTGAGGTGCTCAAATGTACTTAAAACATGCTGCTGTACTGTGTTGGGACACACATAAATACCGTCATACCTACACGGGCTATGTAAATTTATACAAGATTTTGTTGATTAACTGTTGTGAACTTACAAGCCAGAGTATTGGCAGTAACATCAGCCAGATCCACCATGGCAATATCCCATAGGTCAAATTGGTCAATACAAGTCCTGGACATGTAACATGTGAGTAAATACCCTGTAGTAAACAACAAGTGGCCATATGAGTGACAAGTTTGAGGAAAGCACAACTAAGGTACAAATTTCTTAATATAATGAAATCTAGCTAGTAGCTATTGAATGCAATAAACTTCAAAACACTAATGAAGTGTTACACTCTTGATGTGTTTATTAGAAGTGCTATAAAGATGCTATATAAATGTTTTGTTCTATTACATTCGCTACATTAAAATAAAATTCAGTAGTTAGTGCCAGAAGTGACTCTAGAAGGGCAATCAAAGTCATTTCTGAGTTCTTTTCTTACTTATGAATTAGGAATGCTATCTCGTCAATGACTGGTTCATAAAAAACAAAAATATCACTTAAAGCAGAGGTGTCAAAGAGCAGGCCTGCTAGCCATTTCTGGCCCAACGACAATATATTACTCATCTGCAGAGCGTTGTCTAAAGACAATACAATTGAGAATGAAAGGTCTTGTTTGTCATTTTATGACTTTATGAGTTCTCTGTGATGTTTGTAATTGATAATGCATATCAGAATCACGTTTCAAAGGATAATTCAACTGTTTGTATGGCCCTCTGTAAGCTGAACTCCCTACCCCATTTTCCCCATGCACTTTCGGCACTCGGGCCCACCACTTGCTGGAAAATATTGCTACTGGCCCATCATCACAAAAACTTTTGACACCCCTGACTTAAAGGTTACTATTTACTACTCTGTTCTCACTGCAAATGCCTGCCTGCTAACAGTGGAGAGCCTATATAATTACCTAAATCACGTGACCTACGTGTCTGTCATATTCAAGGCGCATTATTGGACAGCGCGTTATATGACAGCGCACAAGCGTTGCTATTGACCCCACATAGGCTATTGTTTACGAGTTAGTTAGTTAAACATCGTGTTTGAGTATGTCCAATTCGAGTTTCAAAAACGTTTTATTCACGTTTCTGTAACTATATTTGCAGTTATTAAAATTAAATACATCGTGTAATGTAAGTATATTTGCAGTTATTAATATGAAATGTACACTTATGCCGTTACAAATATAGGAGTGGTGTAAACAAGGTTGTTCAGAGGGCGCTTCACGGGTAAACACTGCGAGGGCCGCTCGATTTCGTTGCCTTTGGGGCGCAAGTTGTAGCCTTTCTGTGCAATTGGAGAAAACAGATTGAATCGTGAGCTATTATATTTTCCGACCCATGATTCTTCACGGGTTAACAGCTAGTTCTTAATAATAACCAATTCAGTAAATCACAGTATTTGTTAAACACATGCAGCAGATATTACCACCACTTATTTAAAATATGAAACCTTTCAACTGCTTTGCTCATCATAAATCTCACTATTATAAAATTATTAACAATACTCAGTGGGGGCTCCACAGGGGGCCCCCAACTGAGCTTGTGACCTCCCCACATTTTTGACTGAAGTGCTGTGAAATATGGTGTCATCAGGTATGATGCATGATCAAATTCATAATTTTTTTCATGGGCATTCTTAAAGGCACAAAGTACTTTACTTAATGAAATCTAAAATCATTTTTTCTTAACATTCCCTCAGGATCACCTACTTACACACTTAGAATTTTTAGTAATAGATATGGTCAGGGATCAGATAATAGAAGAGGTCAATGAGTCTATATAGTTTTCAATCCTTGATGATGGGACAAAGGATATTAGTTGCAGAAATAGCTATTCTTGTAATACTATATTTGTCAACAAGAAAGTCAATGAATATTTTCTAGGTTTCAAATCTGCAATTGAATTAGATGCAGTCATTGTCATGGCTTATTTTAGATACTCTTAGGTCACTTGGGGCAGACATGGGTTCAGGTTTAGCTGGTCAAGGTTAGGATGGTGCAAGTGTAATGAGCAGTGTTAATAACAGTATCTAGCAGTTAGAAAGCAGTTGAAGGGCACTGGCCATTTGTTTCCCAATTTCTAATTTAGTGTAATTTCAGTTAATACATCTATTCCAGAAGATAGAGCCTTTTGCATTACTTGAAAGGTTAAACGTTTTTGCTTCAAGTTCTTTTATGCGTAAGAAATGGGTTGAAGTACATATTGAGTTACATCCTAGGGATCCAGCAAGGCAATTCCAGCAGATCAGTGATATTAAATGGGCTTGCCATATTGTTGTATCAATTCAACTCCAATCTTCAAGCGTTGACTTATCTGAAGCTGCCAATGTTGTCAGACATAAAACCGCATCTTTCAAAGAAAATAGAGAAGAAACAGGGGTCTTGTAAAGGCAGAAGAGTAAAAATTGTTAAATTGACCCAGTATTACTAAGCAACAATGGTCAGAATGTCCTTTTAATGCCTATCTGTTTTCTAGCTTGGCAGCTGATGAAACCGTGGGACCACGTTCTCAAGTGAAGAACACACAAGCCACATTTAGGCAGCACATTTCTGAACTAGATAGACGATTCCCTGACCATTCACATACTGCTATGATAGGCATTTATGCCAAAATATATGTCTTTCTTGAAATAATTATAATGACGACCAGTGCTTCTTTCTGGCGGAACGTGCTGGAACAGCGTTCCGGCACCTTTTTTCAATTATTTAAAAATAAAAATTGTAGTTGTGCAAATACCCCAGAAATTTAATATAATAAAACTTAAAAATTTAAATTATTTGCATTCTAAAATTTATAAATGTGTAGATTATGATCATTGTATCCTATAAAATTTATTGTATTTGGTAGCTAATTTCAGCATAAGCCTAATTCTTTCGACAATACAAATGCGTTCCGGCACATTTTTTCCAAGAAAAAAGCACTGATGATGACATTATGTCTTTTGCACGTTTGTACGACAGTAATGTTGAAGACCTCAACCATGAAATTCCCCAAGTTGGGCGCGTGTTAAAGCATTCAAGTTTATGTGCAACCAATTTGACCACAACGATAGTTCTGGCTTCTATTCTGTATCCTTACAAACTCGCTTTTCATGAAATGTACAGAATGTCGAACATAGCCATTGTTTCACCAGCAGCATCAACAGCCTATCAGTAAAGCTTTTCTGCTCTGAAATTATTTAAAAGTTTTGAAACATATATCTACGAAACACTATGTCTGATATTCGTCTAAGTATTCTGACAATATTGTCGATTAAATCTGTTGGTGCAGAGTCCATTACAAACTGATCCTTTGTGGATCAGTTTGACTTTTAACATGACAATCATAAATGTGCTTTTCATTAAGTATATGTATTGTGCATAGTTAATGCTTTCCTTTAAAAAGTCATTTTATTTCCAAATATCTAGAGGTCATTGATGTGAAGAATTCATGTTGCTCTATAATGCATATGCATGTATCTGGTCGATGTCACTCAGTGTGGGGCTATACCTAGCACTCTCAATTTTGACAAATTCGGGAATCCATTGTCCCACCACCCGGGTCCTCGGCCATCTTGGCCCCCCCTGATGGAGAAACATAGAGCTGCCACTGACAATACTTTCATCGCTACCAGCACTTACAATATTACTTTTGAAACTCACCTTGCTATTTAGCTGTTCATTCATGGCATAGCTGACTAGATCAGATGCATATTTCGATGAACTGTACGCTTCTCGGCTAAATTCGGACACATCGGAACAACACAAATTATAACTTGCCAAATTATTTAACTAATTTATGTAAACCACTCATTACAGGCACAAAAGCAGTAAATCTTAATCTTAGACATGTATCGCCATCCTAAAGTAATTAATATTAATATGAGTTGCAATGAATAGCAGTTTTGCAATTCAATCAAATACAAATAACCGAATAATTAAATCAAAAACAAATATGAATAGTTTGATAAATGTAAACATAGAAAATGCTAAAACATATTTTAAATATTGATTAAAAGCCAATCATAAGTATTTTTAACGTAACTTACCTGCTCTACAAAAATCAAGTTTAATGCAAGTCGTATATACATTTTTAATGTCTTTAAAATGTTGACCGCAATGGGACGTGTATATACAGTCACGTCCCAATTTTGGTTTGCTGGGATGCTGGGGACATTCCTTAAGCAACTGCCGCTCAGAAGTTATTCAGAATGGCAGTAATATTTCCTATTGCGTATAAATGATAGTGGACATGTGCTGCTACGTACTGAATGCATGTAAGATTATTCTAGACTATTTTTGGCACCGTCAGAGTGACTACAAACAGAATGAATGATGTGTCTTTGTTGACATCGGCCATCCTAGTTTTTTTGGCTTATGGCACTATGTAAGAATAATTTCTTATTCCATGTCTTGCGGTAAACATAATACATCAAACACATATAAAAGGTTGGGTATTTGTCAGGATTTTAGGATATTGTCAGGATAGTTTGAAGGAACTGCAGAATTTATTTTACATAGCGCTTATAGAAATGGTGGTTGCTAGATTGTGTTGCATGCTAACAAGAGTTTGCTAGGGCTGTGGCTTAGTCTTTCCTTGAACTGTTAATCGGATGCTATCCCATCAACTGCAACCAAAGAGGGACCTTGCAAGCCTCAAAGATGCAATGAAACATGTATTTTTGGCAACACTTGCCCCTAAGAGCCTACTCTCTGTCAAGGAACAATGCTTCAAACAGTTTCAAAACTCAGCATCGATTATTCTGGGCCCCTATAGTGTGGCATTTACACAAACACACAATTTTTTTTATTCCTCAGCCAAAAGAATGCAGAAAAACATGAAATACAACATTTCTAAATTTTAGGTTTAGGCCTATAATATGCTGCGCCTGGCTAATAAATGTGTCTGCAGTCAAAGTGTTAACTGTCATTTTACAAGAAAGCAATCATCGTCGTCATCGAAAGTTGTTAAAGCTCGCTTTTAAAAAGGCTAAACATGTTCTGAAAAAGTAGCTAAAACAGTATTTTACTGGGCATATTACATATGACTTGAGCAAATCTTCAGATCTGTGTTTACGCACCCATTCTGATGCCACAATATATCCCAGGTGTGAAGTTCATCACTGACAAGGCTCCAGTAGGCATCTGCAAACTATAGCTTCCAGGTGTGTATTTATTTTAGCCTTTTTACAAAAACCCACTTGAGGGTGACAGGAATCACGTTCTCCCTTAAAACCAGTTATCTACAGAACTTTGTAGGCAGCATTACTTTTTGGTGATCCTTTGAAGCTTGATCCATGTCACAATTTATAGAGAAACATAATCTAACTTTTGGCCACTTCTCTGCAGTCAAATGCTTTCAATCATCAGCTGGGTTCAAAAATTACAATTATATCATGCAACCAATGTTGCAACGTATCAAAAATACAAATCTTGAATCAAATATGTTCGACCATGTAAAAACTTGGGATTTGAAGACGGTTCGCATTGTAATAATAACTTGAAGTAATTGATGCTTCAGAAACGGACACTTAGACTAATTTTTAATAACTGACTTCTTAAAGTTCATATATCAGCTTCGTAATGGTATCAGCAAAATCGGCCATACATGCTACTGGTGTAATCAATAAAAATGTGATATTGGTACAACTCAAGTTAGCAGTTATGTATCATGGCTGGTTAATCAAAATGTTTGCATTATGGACTCTACAAAAATGCTCAAAAAACTTTTTGATTGAAATTAGTATCTCAATTTGCTGTGAAACTATTATATACAAGATATTTTGAAACACCATTAGAATTGCCAGGTATTGCTCCTGATTTAGTCATAATTGCACTTTCTCATCATGATTTATGATGATGTTGTGCATTCACCAATGTACATATTGTGCATTACAGTCTCAACTGTATGAAACATAAACGAAAACTGCAGGTTATGTTCACAACAGCAGTTAATATATACCAATTACTTTCATCATTTCAATGTTTACAAGGAGCTACAGGTAGTTTAAAAGATCAAAATGAAAAATGATCTAGAGTGAAGCTCCATCGTCAAAAATTAATATAACTTTTGTAACGTTCGAATATCAATGTTGAGGCTTTTAATGCTTCACAAGTCATTACTGACCTATATATGGTGATTGAAAATTAAAAATAATTAGTTAACTGGACACCAGTCCAGCTGCAATGAAAAAATTATCCTGAAAAGGTTGTGAAGCGCTGTATTAAACTACGAGCAAAACAAACTACGAGTAAAACAAAAAACTGAGATGATTTTCTCTCACCCATATCGATGCTGGATATCATTAAGACTGAAAGCATCTTTCTTGGCATTGCTGGAGGATGTCCAGATTATCTGGGTTGTACCATCACTACCACCAAGGATGTCTTCAAGTTCTTTGACCTAGAAAAATAGAAAAGACATGTGATCCACTCTCTGACAAACAAGTCCATTCATAATTATTTTATTTTCACATTGTTATTTAAAGAGATACATCGCTTATATAAATAATCCACATACTTTCCAAAATATACAGTCAGTTGACCACACAAATTTAAATACGTATTCATTGGTTGCATGCAACTAGCAACACTGCTAACAGAAATAATCTGTAATCATTATATTTATATAAGTAGCATAATATTTATAACAGTTACAGCTTACATTATTATCAAACGACTTTTCTATAGAGACAGAGAAGAGAGAGACAGAGAGAGAGATTTGGTGTGCTGATAAAGGTCATGACAACCCCTATACAGTCGATCAATTAATAAACTTTAAAAAAATACAAATGAAGTCACTTCTTACTAAAACAAAGTGGCCAAATACATTGGTGACAAATATCTGACGTAGACCATCAGTCGTAGTCTGATCATGCTGCTGTAGAAGCCCCTCTCCAGTAGCAAACATGTGAATACACTTGCTGCAATATGACAAAACCAAGTTTCCAAACTGAGCTGAATTCTCATGTTTTGTGTGAATCTCATGATTTCATTCATGCCTCTGCACTATTTATCATTATGAAAATTTTGTCTTTTACTTGCCTATTATCATTCAATCATATTCACAATAAAATAGTAGCTATCAGAATCCTTGAATTAATTCTAGTATTTTGACTATCATAGAATTTTAGTGCTTTTTGAGACACCTGTCTTATAAGCTCCTTCACCTGTCTCATAAACTTCATATAGATTAACCTTTGACTATAAACCGTGTGAAAATAGACAACAACAAGAAAAACATGAGAAATAAACACAAAGTTCAGAAGAAGTTCATCATTTGTGATGACATCAAGTTAACTCAGTCCATAATTATTTAAACTGGGGAAAGAAGAAGAATAAGTGGATGAGTCATCTAAAAGACTTACGCAGAAAATAACTGTCTGAAGAAATTTGACCAGTCGACAGTTGTATCAGGCATAATTCCAGCATTCAGAAACAGAAAGTCTAAATGATGATACCTGGATAACATCAAATTGTTTTCGAAATATCAACTTGATAGTTGTTTCATTTGATGGCATAGAAACTGTAAATGGGTGTTTCACGTGACAGCAGTTGCCATGTTTTACCATACACAAACTCTCAGAAATAGCAAATGCTTCTGATTGTAATTGCAATTGAACATTCATTTAGCACCACTCTATCTAGAACAAGCTGATCAGGTCCATTCCCTGCGTTAGCCTATATGACGTAAAATCCAACTAACAGCTGAACTTCCATCAGATGGTAAAACCAAGCAAAGAAAACCAGAAGAGTCACCACAGGCAGGCCCATGCAGAAACAAATAATCAGTCTGGTACACAGGCTCCATATTACAAATTATTGAACAAATTGACCCATGACATGCACACCCACACATCTATTCCTGATATACATTGGTAAACTGAAACCACTGGACATTAAAAACGTTCTAAATCTTCCCTCAATTCTGTTGGACCAAATGCAGTCGATTTTAACTGCAAGATCAAAAAGAAACTGCATGGTAAATAATTAATCAGCTAAACTTTCATTTCAATTTATACCTGTTAATTATAAGAAATTTTGTAACACCAAAAATCCCTTAGGAAAATCCACCTAAGGCTTAGGTGGATTTTCCAATGGCTTGCTAAAGTTTGAAACACAGCTGTTGGCTACCTGGTACATTTTTTGCAAAATATATATCCAGCCATTAATATTTAATAGTTAGTCATATCTGTTTGACTATATTCAAACTGACAGCCAAGCAAGGTACCCTTCATTATAACCAACCGGACCACCTAGAAAATGAAGGTCTAGTGAATCTTATGGGTAGCGGGAATTAATCTCCTCCATATGATGCTCTTTAGTCTTCATGCCAGAATGCTATCCATTACTTTAAGGCCCACTCTACAGTGGGGCCGTAATTGCAAATCTGGTTCTTGAAACTTGATTCAGTCAGTGTTATTGGTTACAGGCTTTTCTTGTTTTTAGGTCAGTCAGTCTATGGTTTTTGGTTTCATCTGGTCTGTCCTGGTCCAAGGTCTCCTTTGGACTTCAACAGGATCCCATATTAGGGCCTCTACTTGACATCTTTTATACTTCTGATCCGAACCAGGTTCTGCTGCGGGGGCTGTGGCGCGTCAATATGTTGATGACACCCTACTATATATGTCTAGAGCTCAGCTTCAGAGGCCATCATCCTAGCGTGGAAAATGCCTATGACATAGGGGGTGATTAGGTGCATCCAATCATCTGAGTCCGAACCCTGAAAAAATGCAGTACACCTGGGTTGGGAGTCACAGGCAGGCTCCAAAGTTGGTCTACCCAATCAACCTTTCTCTTTTACTGAGCATGATTTAGGTGAGAGACCATGGACCAAGAATTGACTCTTTCAAGAACACATGAGGAATGTATGTTGCACATGCCTCTGTCATATTCATTCATTCATTATTCATCATGAGAATTTTTGTATAGCGCCTCTTCAAGGCGACTACTTATAGGTGATCCCATCGTGGCCAAATAAAGAAGTCTCAGGATGAGAGAGGAATCCATAAGAAGGGGTTCTAGGAAGGGATTGGAGCATCATGCTATAATCGGCACAGCTCTAATGATCTGATAGAAAAATGAATGCAAAAGGCAGTCTCTACCAAGGATATGTTTCGGCTTTCACTTTCACCTGGATTCTGTGCTCACCTGGCATGGATCTCATCAGCTGCTTTGTAAATAGAGCCCAGGATGCTAACATCCACCAACAACACTGAGATGCTGGCCTCTGGTGATGATGCCAGTAGATGTCTCCGGGCGGATTCGGCCTTATATTCACTGCGACAAGCGAGGCACAAGTGTATGTTGACATGACTTTGTATCAATCGCTCAGCCAGGGCCAGTCCAATACCACTTCAACAGAGAAACTCCACAATATCAGCAACACAGACAACTAAGCGAAACCCTTATTGTAACTAAGGCTGTTAACGGTGATTTCAACTTTTTTAAATTGTGACTAGATAAGCAAAAAAATTATGGACATTGTTGCTGTCATCACTATCATCGTCGTCATCGTCATCATCACCATTCTACACGGTGATTCATTAAAAAACGTACCCCTAGATATTTAATTGTAACTCCGTCAAATATCGGTTTATGTCAAAAAAATTTTAAGTGAACATAGAGGAATCAGTTCTGAATAGGAAGAAAGTTACAGTTTATGTTCAAATTGACCCCCTCGGGCAGTAACACACGCGCGAAGACGCCTACGCCACTGCCTGACTGACTCATCAATGATGCGCTGATCCATTTCATCCCATACCTCCACAATTCGGTGACGCAACTCGTCGACATCATGTATTCGATTTCTGTAGACTTTTTCCTGCATGACGCTCCATATCTTATAGTCCACTGGATTCAAATCAGGGCTATTAGGTGGCCAGTAATTAGGCGGGATGAAATCAGGTGTTTCAGTTTCGAGTAACGCAACGGTCTCCCGAGCTCTGTGCGCAGGAGCGCTATCCTGCTGGAAGATGAAATACTCCGTTATCTCACGAATGTCAGGCAAGAGACCCTGCATTAGTAGAACATCTCTGTAATATTGTCCATTAATCTTAACACCTGGTTCGATGAAATGGATGTTCGTACGACCGAGTGCAGATACCCCGACAGATACCATAAGGGACTTGCTGAAAGTTGGTCGAGTCCGCAAAAGACGATTTGCTGGAACGTCTCTCTTCCTTGTACCGGCTGAGACATAAATACGATCATTCTGACTGTTACTGGGTGCTGCCACAGTAAACAATTTCTCATCAGTAAACCAAATGAAATTCACTAAGCTTGCAGGATACAACCTCAGTAGCTGACGGGAACGTGTCAATCTTGCTTGCTTGTTGGCTGCTGTGAGTTCTTGAGCGTGTCGTTTCTTTAAACATCGCAAATGTAAATCATTCTTGACAATTCTCCAAACTGATGTCTGACTGATTCCTATTTCTCGAGCAATTTGTCTCTGTGTGCGATGCGTTTGCGGCATATCTTCCTGGCTGAGCACCAGCGATTCAACCTTTTCAGCATTGTCGGTTGTTGCTGCCGTACGCGGGCGGCCGCTGCCTGGTCGACGATGGAAAGACCCAGTTTTGTCGATCTTTGAAAGTAACGCATTTAATCCACCAAGAGTCCACTCTTTATCAGGAAATTTCTTTAGAAAACGTTTTGCACTGTACTTTTTATTCTTTCGTAAGAATGTAACAAATTGTTTATCCTCTTCGGTAAACACCATTTTTTCGCGATATTTTCGTGACGTCATTAGTTTCGTCAATCGCGTTACGTCATTTTAGCTTGGTGTGTCAAATGATTTATGTAGCACTTGAATAGAATATCAAGCATCATTATTCTGAAATTTCATTAAAATTAATGGTCATTTACCTGAGTTATGCTAACCTATGTAAGGTACGTTTTTTAATGAATCACCGTGTACATTCTCTAACTAGATTATTCTTTGTTAAAAATGACAAAAAAATTCACTCCACTTCAAATCAACCATTGATTCTTTGTGTTGCAACACATCAAATTATCTGTGCGTTAATTGCTGACGTTTATAAACTGTACCTGCTTCCACACAGTGCTTCAACAAGGGATTCAGACATTTTAATTAAACAGGAACTATAGTGTTCTGTATGTTTTCTAGCAAACTATAATTTGTATCGAAGGTTTTTGTTTATGTCATTGGTTCTGCACTGCAATTATTCACCTTAAATAGACACTGACAACATATGCCTTGAGGGAAGTGTGTAATGTGATGCATTACGTCATCTTGAAATCATGATAAGACGAATTCATTCATTTTTATGGATGAACTGAACAGGGCCACCGACAGAAATTCCATGCGCCTGGGTAGAACAGTCACGGGCCTCTAAACAACACGTGTCATTGAGATATGTGGAAAAATTAAAAAATTAAATTGATATAATAAAGTACGGGTACAACCACACGATATCTGAAATACATATGTATAATTTTTGCAATACACATATATATAAATACAACTATGATAAATTGAAAAGCATTTTAACCTTCTCTTTCTGAATTAATTTCTAGAACAACTTTCGGGCTGCATACTTTGATAAAGTCATTTTGAGAATCTGCTGAAAGATAATGGGCCTGAAGACATTGTCAAGTTTCTTGAGATTAATTAACTTTAGATGCATGTACTTCTAGAATTTGATCATACTGGGCTAACAACTGAATAATTCCAAGAAAATTTCCGTTACTCTGATCATCAATTTTTTTGAAGAGCCTCTGAAAGCAAGTGCTCTATTGTCGCAAACAAAAGCAGTGCTCAAATTCTTTTTGAGTAATTCACTCCAGTAGACTACTTCACTTTTACAGCAATTGAGACTCTATAATCTTCCCTCAGAGAAATCTTCTTTCTGAGCCTTGCCATTGTATATAAAAATTTTAATGACGGTCATTTTACCCGTGAGCAGGTACTTTATCGTACAGCAAACGTTTTCTTTTTTTGTGTATGTATGGGCCAAGGTGGCAGAGTGCCTACATCAATTCCAGGCCTTACTACATCTTCCAAAAATTCAGAATTGTCATCAGTTACATTTATGCTGTCAATTATTTTATATCAAGATATGACTACTCACTGAATTTTATTTCATTCGGTTATGTTCAGTTGTTCACGTGTGCTTAATTCCTTAGAATCAACCAATGTAGAAGTAATTAAGGGCTCCGATTTGTCTCCGTTGAAATTCCAAATGATGTGCGGCAACCGAGTTTTGTTTTATAACTGTTTAATTTTATTGTTAAAAATGCACAAAGCATAATTTTGTAGAAGAAAGTTATTTATTTTAGACAAAAGTGGGTGTGTTCCACAGCAAAAAAGATAAGTAAGATAATATTTAGATGGTTGGGGTTAAAATATGGAGTAATTTATATTTCATAAGTTGATTGCGGGTTGTGCGCGATGGGCCCTTGGTCAGTTGCCTGGCATGCTCCACCCATCCGAGTATCAATTTCTTGCCGAGTTCCAAGTTTTACGAGTGACCTGTACCCAGTCCGAGTCTGAGATTCGAATATTTAAAAAGTCTCAGTCTCTTGATTTTCAGTTTGGCAGTTTTCGTAATTTTTACGACTTCAGTAACCTATTGATGATTTATAAGCACACTACACACAGCGCTCAGGCATGTTAAACACCACTGTCGGCCATATTGGATGAAAACAAGGTCAACAATAACAATAAATAATTGCATGAATTTATTTGCTTTGTAATTTTCAGTTTTTCACTAAGATAGTGATTAAGTGATAACAAAATTAAATGTGATTGTCTAAAACAAAGTGCAGTCTGTCGGGAGGTCAGAGTCTGGTCTCCAGAAGGTCAACAGAGGCATAGCAGTACTCAAGTTGGGTGTCGTTTTGGTCAAGGATTGAAAGGTGGAAATCAGGACGATGAAGCACAGAGTCTGGGTAAGAGTTCTTAAAAAGATGAGACTCACGTTTTGAATAGAAAACCTGAGGGGTGATGAACAGGTTAGATTATGACAGATGATGTTGGCAGTGAACCGAACCGATGGTGGAGGAACCGAAAAATTACGGTATTCAGGAGGCAGATCAAAGTGTTGGATATGGCTTGGTTGAAGAACTTTAGATGAGAAGTTGCTGGCGGTCAACAAAGGTGAGACAAGAGGATGCTCAGGTAGAGTGGGTTGGCTGAATGGTGAAGAGTTAACGAAGATATTTGGGTTGGAAGTATTCTTTGGAATTGTATGTTAGTGATAGGACCTTGACAATGAATGCATTTTGAGATTTTTAGCCAATGGAGTGATATGAAGTACGATGTGATTAATTACCGGGGTATGCCTAAGCAAAGTACTTAAACAAAAGCAAAAAAAATGAAAAATTTGCTATTCCACAAACAATGCACAGCTAGTCATGATCTTCCTTTTCTCGGACTCCGTCCCTACTTGGCTGCCAACTGAAATCACCATGGATATTGGCTTGCACAATGATTTTGCACAGCAGCAATCATTGACCATTGAGCGTTATAATAATAATAATAATTTTCGTCTAATTTCAATTGACAATCTGCAGTATGATTACAAGTACAGTATGAATGAATGATGACAAATTATTACAGGAGTCGAATTTAACAGTCGGCAGCCACGCAGGGCGCTCATTACGCTACACGTCTCATTTTTAACAAACGCCGAAGCCTAGAGAAAGAAGGAAAGAAGTCAACCTTAGGGGGCACTGGTCTCGAACTTGGTTCCTCAGCGCTGCATACCAGTGTGTTCATCCCTACTCTACGGCCTCACCCCGCAACTGGTGCCAACCGAATTCTCGGCTCAGATTACTTCCAGCGTGTCACGTAACGGAAAACACAGAAAATAATGTTTGAGCAATGAGCATTAACATTTCGGTATCGTCACTTCACAAGACATCGGCTGTTGACAGTGGCTGGTATCGGACTATCCGGTCATCACCTGATCGTGGCCTGATACGATGTCATTGTTAGTACTTGGATCACTCAAAAGACCAGCACAAACACAGTGTAAAGACAATTCATTTGCAAAAGATATATTATAAAACAATCGAAAAGTCCTTCTACTTACGAACTAGCTCCCGTAATTAGCGCCACCTTCATTTCTACCGCCCGTCTTTGACAACCAACCATTCAGCTGACAACGTCGATTTACCTTATGAATATTTATCGTGATCTTTAACATTCTTACCTCCTAGAAAGCACAGAAACCATTCTTCGACAGAAACCGTGAGCCGCGAAGCAACTCTATGCTTGTGGTCCACCTGGTGAGTGGTGATAGTTCTTTAATAAAACTAGGCCTACATTGTAATAGCAAAGTTGGTATATAGGCCTAATAGGGTCATGCGCTTGATTGCAAGATGCTTCCATGGGCCTATTCAGAAAAGCATTTGCGTAAACTGACACCGGGATGCCACAATCTAGCGTAGAACTGAACAATGCTCTGACCCTATGCCATTGCAAGGCCCAAAGGCAACCAAATCTGATCTTACATAACTAACTGCTGTATGTTAGTTTGTCTAATAAACGAAGATGTATTTATAGGAAGGCTCAGACACCTATAGATATCAAGTGCTCGCGACTTCAGGCAGTCGTCGATCCTTTGGCCTTGAAGCTTTTTTCCTACAGATCATGTGCATCATAAACTCCAAATGTCGTCGATCTCGGCGCACTGTTTCTTATTAAGAATGCTGCCTACCAGTGGCGTAGCGAGGGAGCCAAGGGGGCGAACCGCCCCAGGTGGCACTTGTCCCAGAGGCGGCATTTTCGGTAAAATATAAATGATTGTTGTATGATTTTAAGGATTGGATCACGGTTCGTAATACATGAAAAAGCATTTGTGTCAACGGAGCAGAGATCAGTTATGTAGACAAGTTAAAATATCTGGGCTGTTTTCTAGGTTCAGGGAAGTCATTTAAACTTAGTTTGCATGAAATGAGAGTTAAGTTTTATAGGTCTTTCAATTCATCCTATAGCCATTGCTATAAATTCAACCATTTCTTCTCTATGGATTGGAAGCTGTCTGTCCTACCAAAAGTGAGATTAACTCCCTAGAGCATACTTACGGCTCGGCAATGTGCAAAATTTTTAAAATTTCGCATGCGCTAGTATTGAATCCGTGCTGCACTTCATGCACGAATCGAATGTGAAAGACTGTTGGTTATCAAGCAGACTGCGATTTCTTCATAAATGCTGTTCTCATGTCAATGATCTCAGATTTTTAGAATGTTTCACTCAAACCAAAAGTGATTGAGTTCATGCTCTTTTTCTTTTTTTTGTTTTGCTTCATATGTATGTACTGTGCTACCAATGTTTGGTGAAATAAAGATTGATATATAAGTTGCATTCTTCAAAATTCTTGCTGCCCTTGCAATGTATAATTAGCACAATGCTATTTGGCTTTATCTTGACATAAAACTAACATATACGATATACCGAAGTACCATCGAAATGATCGAATGGCGCCTAGTGTTTGCAAACATCTGAGCAGACCTCAGATAATTTGGCGCCATATTCATATATACAAGAGCACCCCATGTGAACAGTTAAGATGTGAGAAATATGGGGTCAGACACACACTACACGGGGCACATAAAAACCTTTCAAAATATATAGACGATTCTGGCATAGAAAAATTAATAGGGAAAGAGCGGGAGAATAAATGAGGCGTTTGGAGATTGAATATCGTTGTTGGAATTAGCCTAAAATTAGTCTTTAATAACCAATTCATGAATTTCTTTTTGTATCATCGTAAAATTTTATTCCTGAAAACATAAAAGTATTATCCCTAAACTTCGGTGCCCCTGAAATTTGGCGCCCTAGGTGACTTGCTATGTCGCCTATACCAGAACAGACATGGCGCAAAAGAGAATTTTATACATTATTATTATTACTTTTTTTCGTTCGATTGGTGCTAAATTAATGGAGATATTAAATTCACTAGCGTCCTCTTGCGATTAATATAATACAAACTTGTAGTCGACAAGATCAACTAGCTGCGTTGTTTTTTTTATATTTATTACTTTCATCTAAACTTGATTTCAATTTACCGGCTAAATATATCTACACTTATTTTAGTCATAAATAAAAATAATCTATTTTGTGATTTTATTACTTTTGTACGTTTATTAGATTAAATTATCTGCGTTTTTGGCGAAATTATCCAGGAAGTAGAACTGCCCAGCACGACCAGCAGTGTCCCTCTAAGCTGGGGCCGTGGAGGCGGCGCACACAAGAATTTAGTGTGCGCATACAAGTGTTTTTCTCGTAAAACAAATAGACCTAAAAAGATGAACTGTAAACCAATACAAATAAATTGAAGGCTAATTACAATGACGTACAATCCTTGCCAACATGCCCATATTGAGCCCATCTCCAAATTAGATGGGCTCTTGGGCTGGTGCTAGCCCATGTCAAGCCCGTCTGGGCGTGAGACGATGAGCCTATTATCCGGGAAAAAAATGGGCTGAATGGGCTTGTGGGCTGGGGCTGCCCACATCACACCCGTATGGGGTTGCCCTATCAGCCCATTAACCAACTTTTGCAATATCCGACTTTTGGATGGGCGAGGAGTGGGCTCGTGGGCTCGGGTTGCCCACATCAGGCCCAGATGGGATCACGCTTAGCAGCCAATTAGCCAAATTTTGCAATATCCTACTTTTTGGAGGACGATGACTGGGCAGATGGGCTTGGGCCGCCCACATCACGCCAAAATTGGATTACACTTAGCATTACATTAACCAGTCTTTGCAATATCCAATTTTTGGGTGGGCGATGAGTGGGCTCGTGGACTTTGGCTGCCCACATCACAGCTAGGTGGGATTACGCTTAGCAGCCTTTTAGCCAACATAAGCAATCTCCAATTTTTGCGTGAGCGATGACTGGGATCAAGGGCCTGGTCTGCCCACATCACACCCATATGGGATTACGCTTCGCAGCCCACTAAACAACTTTTACAATATCCAATTTTTGGGTGGGAGATGAGTGGGCTCGTGGGCTTGGACTGCCCACATCACACCCAGATGGGATTACGCTTAGCAGTCATTTAACCAACATTGCAATATATGACTTTGGGTGGGCGATTAATGGGCTCGTGGGCTTGGGCTGCCTACATCACGCCCAGATGGGATTGCATTTAGCAGCCCATTGACTAACATAAGCAATGTCCAACCTTAGGGTGAACGACGAGTGGGCTCAAGGATTTGGGCTGCCGACATCACTCTCATATGGGATTACGCTTCAGAGCCCATAAACTAGCCATTGTAATATCGAATTTTTGGGTTGGCGGTGAGTGGCCTTGTGGGCTTGGGCTGCCCACATCACACCCAGATTGGATTACGCTTAGCAGCCCATTAACCAACATATGCAATATCCAACCTCAGGGTGAGGGATGAGTGGGCTCAAGGGCTTGGCTGCCCACATCACACCCATATGGGATTACTCTTCGCAGCCCATAAACCAACTTTTACAATATCCAACTTTTGGGTGGGCAAAGAGTGGGCTTGTGGAAGTTCTTTGAGCGCTTCCTAGACTGAACAGAGAAAAGAACGAAGAGTCCCGCCCTAAGGTACGTGGAGCGGAAGACTATTCCAAATGGAGGGGCCGATAAGCAAAGCTCCTTGTTTGGGCCGTAGCAGTGCGCACACGGGAGACCAGCAATAATTAGGGCTGTAAATTATTCAGGTCGTCGCGGGATTCGCAAAGTTCGCGAATTTTTCGGTACTACCGCGAATTTTAACGTTTTACCGCGAATGACCGCGAATTTGATAGCTTTCTGGTTTTGCTAAATTTGTGTTTTTGATGTGGACCATGTGGTAAAGGCAAAGGTTATAAACATTAGTTACGACGTCTTCGTGTGTCAAAACATTCGGTGGCTAGAGGAAGACGTTCAGTTTAACCCGGTACGTTTCAGGTGATCGGCGAGCGACAATCATTGTTTTGCAGAGCATGCAATGTGCACTGTGCACGTCGAATTTAATCGGAGGGACAGTTGCACTAAGCACGCGAATAATCACCGTTCACAAGCGCAAAGCACAGAATGTAGATAGTGGAGAGGCGAAATCCGCGAAAAGGAAATGATTGCAACCCGCTCTTTCAGCTGTGTTTACAAAGCAGCCGTCGCAGCAACAGCACCCGCCATTATTGGCATGAAGGATCGTTGATTATGCTCTGTTATTGACTTATTTATTGTGTAATTTGTGTACCTAACACATTTGACTGCGATCGCGCCGCGAATTCTATGTTTTTGGCAACGAATTGGCCAGCGAATTTTTCAATTTTCGACCGCGAAAATTTTTTTACAGCCTTAGCAATAATCCATGGGCAGATGAACGGAGAGAAGCCCGTTGGGGAAATGGAAAACGTTCTGGTACATATCGAGAGCCCAAAGGTACGCCGCAGCAGAGCCAGTAAGACAGTTTCGCATCAGAATAAGAACTTTAAAGTGTATGCGTTGAGGTGCATGATGCCAATGAAGAGATCACGGATGAAAGATGAGATGTGTGAAAACTTAGAGATGCCACCAATTAGTCGACGAGATGACGATTAATTATGATTACCGTCTTGTTCAACCTGATCATCCTTCTGTGAAGTTCTGTCCAAGTCTTTGTCGAACCCGCGGTTACTACTTATCAAGTCCTCCTACAGAGCCATAGCCTATAGGCCTATCAAGCCACGCCTCTGCAACGATCCACCCTCTGAATTCCGCAAATTTACGATTCATCCTTGATGATCAGGCTATCATTCAATCACCAAGGACCATATATGCGCGCGGCACACCGGTTGAGAACCACTGATTTAGCATATAGGCCTGCGTACGCCTTTCATGTTGTCCAGTGTACTTTAATGAAACCAAGTGTACCCTATGCCTAAAACATTGTTCCTGTTTGAAATAATATTTATTTAATTTATTTTAATTTCAACTAAAATTTCAAAGAATAAGTTTTAAACTTAGCCTACCTTGATTGTCAAAAGTTTATCAGACGTACAGAAGCACATCGATAGCACAGAGTGCTGTTCAAATATTTAGAAGTTCCAATAAAAATTAAGACTGCGAAAAAATGCGTAAATCGCGTAATTTTCGTGTGTGTCCTCTTTTTTTCCTGAGTGCCCCTCATCTGCAGAGTGCTGTGCTCAAAATTGCAGATAGGGAAGAGCAGAGCTAAGAAGGCATCATCATATGTAGACCTACATGTAGAAATTCTGCGGCTAGTCCTGCAAGTAGAAGCCCGATCTCTATTTCTCACCGCCACCGACGGGTCACCATAATCCCCGTATTCCCGTACCGAACTGTCATTCATTTTTTTCACACGATCGGACTTTACCGCACTCTTGAACGGCACCCAGACCTGTGAGCATTTCTCACGATCGGTCTCTCCTCTTTCAGCCTCTTAACCCCTACGATCAGGGCAGGGTCTTGCGATCAACGGCAGAGGGGCCCATCCCGTCAGATCAGCCAAAAGCAGCACCGGCCTGACCGCGAGAGCGGCTGTCACTAGGGGTCGGGAAACTTTACGATCACTCAACGATCTCTGGAGCGGTACGAAAACCACTCTACGTACGAAGCAGTACGAACCAGTGCTTCAAATATATAGCAATGCACCGCATGCCAGGCTATACTCAAGCCTATTCATGTATCTGCAAGCTATGCGCTGACTTACAAACGCCGATAGGCCTTCCCTCCTATACCGAAGTTGCAAGGCGCAAGTGCTATAGACTCCCTTGGTGGCTGGATGTCGTCAAATCGGCTTCGGCTGAACCCATCCAAAACTCAATTTATCTGGCTTGGCGCCAAACAGCAGCTGGCGAAAAATGAGCTCTGTGTCTTCGCTGCCCAGTTTCCCCTCTTCACTTTATCCGCCTCTGTTCGGGATTTAGGGGTCACTCTTGACCTCACCTTTGCTCAGCATGTCAATAATGTCTCTCGTATTTGCTTTTACCAGCTTCGCCAATTGCGAGTAATATTTCGCTCTCTCACCCTTAGCGCCGCAGATACTCTGGTTCATGCCTTTGTTACCAGTCGCCTTGACTTATGCTCCTCGATATATGACCCAGACAGCAATACCCGTTGGGCCTGAAGCGGATTACTATGGGAAAAATTGTGGCATACTTTTGGGGTCGGCGAAGTGTGGTCCTTCCTCTACTTTGCCACAATCTCAGTGACAGTCGCGCAAATCCGTTCCTTGGTATTGCCCCAGCGGGCCAACACTGACCCTAGCGAGATGGAGGCCCCACAGTGGCCCTCGTTTGGCGCACACTAATGAACTAAAACGGGGCGCGTTCGTGTCAAACACAGCTCGGGTGGGAAGTTTGGACGAGTAATTAGGTGCAGCCGTGATTCGAAGGGGAAGCAAGTGATGACGGCTGCATGAGGGGGAAGTGAAGGTTGCCCGCAGAGCTGTTTGGCCGGACTTCAACAATGGAGTCCCAATATATAGGCCAAAGGCTGTTGTTAGACATGCGTAACTACTTGGCGCCAAGTGCGACTATACGATGGTTTTCGCGCAAGTAGGAAAGTATAGATGTAGGTCCCATATTAATAATTCACCAAACATTAGTAACATAAAATAAAAAATGAATAATGAGAAATACTAAATCACTCGTGGTCTTTTATAAAAAACACACAAAATCTGACAAAATTATTGACACGTGATTTCGCAGTTTCCATATGTGAAAGGCATTATTTTGTGATGCTGTCATAAATTGATCATGCGTACGTATTCAAATTTTAAAAATTACTTACTTACTTACTTGCTTGCTTGACGTACGTTCTTACTTACTTATTTACTTACTTATTTACTTACTTATTTACTTACTTATTTACTTATTTATTTACTTATTTATTTACTTATTTATTTACTTATTTATGTACTTACTTATGTACTTACTTATTTACTTGCCTATTTACTTATTTACTTACTTACGCACTTATGTACTTACGTACTTACTTACGCACGTATGTACTTACGTGCGTAAGTATGTAAGTAAGTAAGTTACTCACTCACTCATTTACTTACTTACTTATTTACTTACTTATTTACTTACTTATTTACTAATTTACTTTCTTACGTAGGTAAGTAAGTAAGCAAGTAAGTAAGTAACTTACGTACTTACGTAAGTAAGTAAGCAAGCAAGCAAGTAAGTAAGTAAGTTACTTACGTACTTACTATTTCGCCACTATACCTAATATGCTCAATCACGTAAGCGTAATGGACCAACGCTTGAAATGTAATCATAATATTACCTGGTAAAAAGTAAGTAAGTAGACATTCACTTTATTGAACCGCTTGTAAGCGCACTACGGGGATATCATACATTTACAATCAAAGATTGTACAATCACAAAAGCAATCACAATAAGCAATTAAAAGCGGACGTATTCGGAGCTGTGAGAACACAATGAGAAAGTACGCAATGAGAATAGTCATTTGTTTAGCATTCGGGTATAATAAACCACTTCGGATAAAAGGGCTAGCGAACTCTAAATGGAGACGTAACCAAGACTATCCTGAGAATGTAATTTAAAACGATGATAAGGGTGTCTGACATGTGAGCCAAAAATTATTTTTATAATGACATTCTTCGTTCAATTATTTTTATTTTTGTGTGAAGAAAGTACCGAACGTTGGGTTGCGATATGTACAAAACACGTTCACGTGCGTACTTACTTACTTCCACTGCAAGAGGTGTATATTAGTCCTTTTGTGCCTGCTGGAAGGTAAAATTAGATGAGAACCAATAAGTTCGTTGAACGCAGATGCTGCGCGCGAAGCATCGAAATTTCAATGGCCGTATAATTGTTCGTATTCATTTGAACAGCCGTAAGTTTCTTTCTATATTTTATTTAGCTCTTATCATCCATTTTTGGCATTCGTCGCAAAACTTTGTTCAGTAAGTTTATTGCAGTCTACTCAGTTTATTGTTTAGCGGTAATAGCGGTAATAAGGTAAACAATATGGCTGCCCCAGAATGCTTCACAACTAGAGCGTTGAAAAATAAAACGCTGCTGTTGAAAACGATAATCCAACCAGTGTGGACGCAGATGCACTCTAGTGAGGCTTACTTCAGGCCTTACTTGAGGCCGACAATAATACCATTAACTGCGAGAAATGCAAACGACTGAACGTCAAGTCTTTAACCAGACTTTTTTTTATTGACAACAAAACAACTTTAAGTAAATGAAGTACCTAGTGCGCACCAATACATTGTATCTCGAGATCATTTGAAAGGAAAACTTTTTCGTCTAGCCTACTTTCCCCTGATAATTAAAATAGCTCGTCACATTTGTGCTTTCGGCCAATTTAGATTTTAAGTTAAGTTTCAGAACTTTGATAAGTGTCTAATTCCTTAATTGCTACGATTGCCTGTACTTTGCAATATGTTGTGTTTTTATTTCAAGAGGCGAGGACAACTTGGGCTGCAGCGGAAGAGATGGATAGATGAATATTCGCCGTCATCAGAAATGGTGCGTATTTTAGCTTTTATATCCCTGCCAGGATACCTTTTTATCGCCATTAAGGCGGAAATTTGGTTTGATAACCAGCTGCTGAGCATAGTTGGGATGATTAAATATATTTTGGCTCCAATGTATTGTAATAAAATGTAATGTAACATTTTATTGCCCTTCGTGATGTGCTGGGAATGTCCTCCACATTTGCCAAGTGCTGCTATTGGTTGTCAGAAGAATGCTCTGTGCAAATCACAGATTTGAGTAAGTCATAAAGTTCATTCACGTATAACCTTTGCCGGTTGGCTGAAGCCTTCCCTCAGTTTACTTTTTCACTTACAGTTTGTGACCTTGTTGTGATGATTGATCAAGAGCTCAGTCTTTTGCAGCACGTTAACTCGGTTAGGCGAAGGTTTTATTATCAGCTTCATCAGTTGCATGTTGTTCTGCTTTCCCTCTCCCATGATGCTGCTGTAATCCTTGTTCGTGCCTTTGTCACCAGTATCAGAGGCGGCAACAAAGTTCGTGAGCCCTATGTAGCGATGTTCCTATTAAAACCCACATTTCTTATGTATTATTAACATAATAATATGCAATCAATGTTAATTAGTTTGAAATAATTCAGAGTTAATTAATGCCAGCCTATAAATATAATGTAAAGGCGCTATAAGATTAAATTAGAGTCCTTAGTAACAGTGTTGTTGGGAAGAACTGGTCGTTGGCAATTTGACATTCAGGAAGCAATGTTAAAAGGTCTGATTTTGGCCATCGGTCGACTGCTGGGAACTGCACGGCGGAAATGAATCATCCGGGCTGCGAGATTTTGGCAATAAGAAGTTCAGTGGTGTTTTGCGATACCCAAAAAAAAGGCAACACGTAATTCTCAAGTTGTGAACTCTCAAGGAAGTTTTAGGAGTTCGGACAGTTACTTGACCCTGGTTCGTCTAGAACTGCTGAGGGGTGCGAATGTTGTAATAGCAAACAGTACTGTGATCGTCGAGTAATGATGGAAGTATTCTCCGTGTGTAATCACGAGTTATTTTCGTTCTCGAACTATCGGTCATGAGCGGTGGAATGCAGAAACTCTTTTCACGTTAATATAGTCGGACTGGGAGACGAATATCAGCATCTATAGTGTGTCTCTTCTGACACACTTGTCAACGGAATCGAGGCTGTGCAAGTATCACAATAAGTCCGATTCATCATACGGATGTGGCGAGGACGAGTGGAGGAAGGCACAGAAGCATTTGAGGTGAAGAGGCTAGAGACAACAATCATCCGAGAAGAAGCAATCTACAGAATTTATACAAAGAAATAATCCAAATGAACACTACAGAAATCAACGGAAGATCCACTCCATTCCCCGTGGGAGGTAGATAATCTGATCTTAGAGGCGCTATTAGCTAATCTAGGCCGGCTAGGTAGTCATAAGTTAGATTAGTTCATATTTCGATTTATATCTTAGTATTCTATTTAAATACTTTGTTGATTTTGACTATTGTTGCAATATAATTGACGATGCAAAGCTTGCAGTAGTCATTGATTAATTAATGTTCAATTGAACTTATGAATATGTACATGAAGAGGCGTGATGGCCAAACCAAGGCAGAATAAGTTGAAATGTGTATATGCATCGTTACACCCTAGTTCCTCTCAGTAGGCTCTTGGACAGTTTGGGCGATAATCTAGAAGAAAGTCTTGTGGACAAAAGGAGGTAGTTGTGATGCACAGCGAGCAGAAATCAATGTACTGCAAAGTGTCAGATGTGAATGATGGAGAAAGAGGTCTTTTGTAGTGACTTTCATCAGTCAGACGTCTTATTCTGATCTGCCATGAGATGTTTAGACTCTGTTGCAGTCACCCTGCACTTATCCGGTTAAAACTATCGGTTCTGGTGAACGGTTTCATGTTGGTGTTGCACGTGACCTGGAATTGGTGCTTACCAATATGGACTTGAGTTTAATCCATTTGGTCTATTTACAGATTAACCCTGATGGTTTGTCATTAATCAGATTCTCAAATTGTTAGTTTTGGTCAATTTTATGTGTAAAGCAATCACCATTGAAGACCCATTTGTTGCTGTTTTATTTTGTAGCAATTCTAAATCCAATGTTTGTTTCTTGATTGAGTCTGTGATGAGGTCAGAGGCTTAGCGGGCAATATTGTTGATGTGTGTGCACTGTGAGGGACCAAGATGGATGTTTTTTGTGCTTAATTTCTTTTGGATATAAGTATGAACTCATCGTGAACAGAATTTGCCTGGTGATCAGACTCGTCGAGAGCAAAGTGGGGGCCCGGTACAACTTATAGTTTTAAGTATGTATGAAAGTCTAATTGACAGTATACTGCAATACACAGTACTAGAAAATGTTGCAATATTCCAAGCACTAAACTTACATCATACATGATACATCACTCACTTTTCAAAGTTTCATTGATTCATCGCTATCAGTCAGCCTGCCTTGGCTAAATAATAATGAAAATAAATATTTTTCTATTTTTTTGTAATTCCTTATTTTAAGGAAAAAAGGTAACTGAAAAAATGAAAGCCTACAAATATCCAAGAACTTCGGTTAATGAGACAGTTTTACTTGTGAAGTCTGCAAGGGATGAGTTCAGAGATGGGATATTTTATCCGATTATTGATTCCGTAGTAACTGGACTTAAAAAACATTTTTTTCCCGGTCAAGTCTTTGCAACAAATTTGAATTTTTGTGGAAGTCTCTCCTAGAAGATTATGACTAAAGGCTAATTTGTGAAAACTTTTATGAAAGTTGCTCTGCAGACACCTGCAAAGATTTAATAGACGAGGTTGACTCATTAAAACGACTTTAACAAGAAAATATTGGCTCAAAAATTATTCAACCTTTTCAGTTGTTGAATAAACTTCATGAAATTTTTGCTGCAGAATCTCTTTCCCAATTTAATTGTTGCCATGAGGATTGTTTTGTCTTCCAGCTTCCGGTGCAAGTGTAGAGAGAACATTCAGTGTATTAAAACAAGTCAAAACTATCAGAGGGCAATAATGTGTCAAAACAGAGTCAATGGATTGGCAACATTCGCCATTGAAGCTTTTCAAGCAAAAAGACCAGAAAGGCCCGCCTATGAATTAATTGAGAATATTAAAGTAGAAATCTTGTTAATAAAACCAAATGTGATTTTTTAATAATTACAGAAAAAGTTTACAAATAATGAAAGGGTGGGGCCCCATATTTATTTAGTTTGGGGTAGGGGCCCCTTATTTATTTAGTTAAGGGTGGGGGCTTGGGTCATTTTCCCTCCTCTCAGTGAGCCTGCTGGTGATTCTATTAGTTCTTGTGCTAAGTTGAAAGTTTCCTTTACAATTTTACTTCTTGTGCATTTTTCTTCAAAAATGTTGTGCTTTTGCACTTTATTTGGGTGCAGACTGCTATTTCTAAATGGTGGATAATGACACACAATGGTTTCCAACTGGACAGTGTCGAGCACTAAACTTGTATGAGTCACCTTCTACAGGGAATTATGAAATTCAAATGATGAGCCCTCTTTAGAGTCCTTGGCTACTTTGACCTGAGCAGACATAATGGCTAGTGATGCACCGAGTTTGAATTTCTTGCGGAGTACTGAGTTTTATGAGTCAAATTTTGCCGAGTCCGAGTTTAGAATGTTTTTAAAAAGTTCCTTTGACTTTTAATATGGCAGTTTACACGACTTTTATGAATTTTTTAAATTTTGCCTTAGTTGACACTAGGAAGTATTAACTATTAAGTGCTAATAGTAACAAAATTTGTTTTTTTTTGTTAGGTCGATTTGTCAGTTTGTAAATAGAAATTCCAGTTTTTATGTCTTTAGTTAGGTCGATCGTCATTTTGTAAATTATAAATCACATTTTTTCAAAACAAAAATTGGAGCGATACGAACAAATACACACCTTTGCTCATTAAGGTTCTGGCACCTTTTTTCAATTACTGATATTAAACTAGTAGTTTGCAAAATTCTTTAATTTGATATGACACTTTACAATTTCAATTTTTCACATTATAAAATTTATTGGTGATTGTGATCATTTTGTCCTATGAAATTAATTTGATTTGGTAGCTAATTTTGATGTCATTTTTTTCAACAATACAAATGCGTTCCGGCTGCATATCAGCTGATTTTTTTCTCAAAAATACCGAATAACACTAATAAAAAATGGATTTATCCATGTGTCACTTGATTCCATTCTAAAAATTCTGTTATAATTGAAAATAATAATTTCTGACCTTGTGGCGGGTCATGTCCTCAACTAAATAAAAGCGGCCTAAGTCGAAAAAGGTTGAGAATCACTGATGTAGAACAATGCACAAGCGTAATTCAAGTACATGAGCTTGTAATTTATTTGCTGAATGAATTATATCGAGCATGTAGAAATAACATTGAATGTCATTTTGTTACATTTGCAGTTGGCCTTTACAACAAATATTTAATCTGTTTTGCCCTCCCATTTAGTTGTCCTATTCGGAATATCATCACCAACAGGCAGCAACTTGTCAATGAAAGTACTGTGGCTTCTGTGTACTTAGCTCTGTGGCTTGAGACAACTATTAGCAGATACTGTTTCTGTTCTTCACTTGTATTGAAGCAGAAGTCCTGTAACAATTTTGCAGCTTGAGCTGCTCGGTCATTTGCCTCTGCTTATAGAGAAGGTTGACTTAATTTTTGTGTAGCTGGAAATCTTCAAAGGTCTTTTTGACTGAAGCTTCTTGTGCAACCCAAGTGCGAATTAATGAAATACACATGTCTAAGACAAATGCGTGTGCTCTGTATATGTACAAGCTGGTGCATATCAATTCATTTTTTTAGGCATATGTAACTGGTTTGTATTCTGACAGGACCACTCCCAAGCCTGGAGAATGGAGGGTAACACGGTCATGACGCAATGCGTTCGCCGGCAACTAACTTATTAGGTGATTTACAGTTATACTTTAAGTTTGCGGCTCAATGGTTCAAGCTGGTGAGATAGCGTTGCTGAATTGTATATGAGTCAAAACATGGCTAATGCAAAGTTACTTAAATATTTATGTAGAAAAAGTTATGATTTTATACCTGGATTACCTTTTGCTGTTTATCAGTCATCTGGACAAAAATCACTGCTTGCAACAGGGCCACTTGCAAATGTTTGATCTTCTACATGCTAGGGTGTATTGTAATATGTTGCTTTTTCAGATGGGTTGTATCATGAATGTCACTTGTATAGAGCTGCTGTTTCCTTACTTTTATTGTGACTAAATATGTTGTCACCATGATTTTTGGAAAATGATTTTACTTCGTCATCATAATTCATATTTTGTGATCATGATCTTGTAGTCTTTATAGCATTGTATCAAGGAACTTCCGTAGCACTTTGCTATGAGCATTTCGTATCTACTGCTTACCATAGAGCACAGACAATTTTCTTCTTAAGCTGATATTTCTGGATGTTGTAAAAATGTAAGTGTAACAGAAGTCTGTAGAAGTGTGTACTAAACCTTGTTAGGAAAAATTGTGCCTGTCGCTTAGCCAATTACAGTTTTTAACGATGAGAAAAAGAAGGTGTAAAGATATATGCAAATAAAGGAAAGGATGCATGCAGCCAGAAAGTAAAACACAGCACAGGATAGGTGGTAGATGGACATGCAAATCATACTGCATTCCAATAATCGTATGTGATCTCCTATAGCCTATAACATAGCCTAATTCATGTCTCATCTCATTTAAAAATTTTGATTGTTTATATATATATATATATATATATATATATATATATATATATATATATATATATATATATACAATCAAAACGTCAAAACTTTCATGTTGTGTGTGAAAAGTATTTCTGAATATTGACTTTTGTAATTGTTTAGATATTTCAGAAGTTCTAATGTTGACATACTTGGACTTTGTATTTTACTGGTATAGTTGGATGTTACCATTTTTTCTATTTGTGATACAATGAATGGTGCGATCTTCATTAAAAATTATTATCAAACAAGCTTGCTTGGTTTTTTCTCTTTCATGCATTAGCTATGTTATTCATTCCAATCTCATAAGTGTGCAGCATAGGTGATATTATATACTTTTGAGATCAGAAATGCCAACTATACAGAAATTGACCTGACAATCATGTGCAACCAGATTTACAGTTGGTGGTAATTTTCCACTAGTATCAACGCCGACGCTCTTTATTCGTAGAGCCCACAGTGGAATTGTTTGGGCATACTGTAGGCAAAGTGAAGGTTTGATACCGATAGTCCTGCATAGCGCCCACAGCGGCCGATGATTTGACACTAGAGCGGCTCCAATTACGACGACGCTCCTCACTCGTTGGGCCTATAGGGGAATGTTATAGGCTTAGCCGGTGTAAACACATACCTCCATCGCGCCCACAGCGGGCGATGATTTTTCACTAGCGGGCCAACGCTCCACAATCATAGAGCGTACAGTGGCATGTGTGGGCAGACTGTAGGCACAGCAATGGTTAAAGACAGATATACCTTCATCGCGCCTACAGCGGGGAATGAATTCCCGCTAGCGGCCCTACATCATACCGACGCGCTGGTTGCATTGTTCTTGTCTGCGCTGGTTCACAATGGGTCATCCAGTTTTCCTCTAGGGGCGCGCCCTGGGCACCGCTTAGGGCATTATAAGGCGGAGGAAATAATGCCAGCAGACGTCGTCGTTCAGACGCGGGCCCACAACATCGGCCCTCTACCGCCTAGATGAGCAAATCGATGCAAAAATCGTGTTGACAACCCGAGAAGGGTCGATGTGGAGAATAATAATCGGCAGATACTGGGCCCTGCGAGTCGTGGCTGTCTGGGGATGGCCTCCCCAAGTTCGGATTTGGCGTTTGGAGCGGGTTTTGCGTGCGGCCGCCCGACTGATCGGTGGGATTTCCAGAACAGGTCAAGTATCAAAGTAGGGCCTACATGCGGAATATCCTGCGCTGGTTGCCTCAACCCCAGCGCATCTTATTCAGGGTATCTGCGTTAGTTTGGCGCTGCCTTGGCGATACTGCACCTGCCTATTTGCAGGAGCTATGTCGCCCGATCACTGCCAGTAGTGGTCGAGGACCACTTCGCTCTCCCATTCGTGGCGATCTGATCGTCCCTTTTGCACGCACTTCCATAATGCAGAATCGGGCTTTCTCAGTCGTGGAACCTACCATCTGGAATGGACTTCCCATAGAGCTCCGCCACCTACCTAAGAACTCATCATCTTCATTTTACGCCTCTCTTAAAACTGTCCTTTTCAGCCGAGGGTAAAGTCGGGAGCGCCTCTGAGTCGATATCTTGAAGGGGCGGTCAAAATCAAGTATTTTTTGATTGATTGATATATGCAGGTCTCAAGTCAAAATCACGTTGATTATCCTGGTGCTATGTGTAGTATCTATCTACAATTCTGATAATTTGCGTATAGGTATTATAGGCCTACCTATTCCTATAGCTACAGGTCAAGGTGTATATTGGTCCTTGGTTACAGGTTGTACATCGGAGTACGAATCTTCAACATCCACCTGAGGGAGCGACGAGGGGTGGGGCGCAGAGCTAGCGAACCGAGTGAGCAGGGCCGTACCGAGGGCGGAGCCGTGGCACAGGGCGCAAATATGAAGGGGGCGCAAATTTCAGTATGACATAACTTTTATTATTCTATAAATTCATTCTTTCTTCAAATATGGCCCTATTTTCATTCAAGAATAAAAACTAAAATTACAATTACAGTTAAAAAGTGCAACTAAGAAAGTTTTTTGTTGGGAATTATACCATCTTTGGTTATGCCAGTTAAATCATTTCTAGTGTATTAATAAACTTTATATAAAGAATATGCTTAATTTACTTACTTATCATATTCAAAATGCAAAATATGGGGGCGCCAGATTGATGCTAGGCACAGGGCGCAATTATAGCTCGGTACGGCCCTGCGAGTGAGATCATTGTATATCTGTAACGTTGACATGTCCTTCTTTCACTAAGCAGCATTGTTGGTTAAATAAGTGTATAACGTATAACAGGCGCCTATTTATGTCATCATAGAGCGGTCTGAATTTAAGCGAAAATTATTAGTACCGTTATTAAAGAATATGCTTAATTTACTTACTTATTTATAATATAGATGAACATGTTATCTATGCTGGACAAACGAAATGTCGTCATGGTTGCGTCAGCGTCTTGACCTTTAGTTGCGGCGTAGATCCACGGCCATTCTTAATATAGCACAGGCCTAACACAATGTAACAATCTATGGTTTGAAACGCAACAGGAGGCTTGACGAAATTTCTACCAGACTTGCGATAAAAATACTCAATACTTTAAATTTAATGGTATTTGCGGTAAGTATATTTGTCACACATTTTAATAAATGTATTATTTATCTTTCTTGTTGACTGGATTTAGATTATCATTGAACATATTCATGTTTCGGATGATTTAAGAGCACCCACAATCATCGTCGTATGATAGTACTGCCGTTATGCCAGTCGGCACAACTAAAATGGATAGTTCACTTCTTATCTGAAAGCCATAAGAACTGGATAGGACTGTAAGGATCCAGCCTCACAACACCTGATTGATAATAAATGAATATAATGATGATATTCATATGCTAGAAAAACAGTTAGATATTCCACAAGTTTGGGACGTTGTGCGAGACTATTAATTGTTTATACAAGTGCAACCTTGTGATCTAAAAGTTATGGTCAGGTGTGGCGCTGTAAGGGTCGGTTAGAGTCAGATTAGACGTCGTGACGGTCGGTTAGGGTCAGGTTTAGATAGATATAATTTTTGCTCTAAACTTCATAGTTGAAATGTTTGTTTTTAGTTATGTTTGTTGTTTGTCTATCTATTTGATGCTGCAGGAAATGCCTAGAAAGTGCTGTGTTCCAGAGTGCTCATCAAATTATAGAGGAACGGATTATGTCACTGTATTCCGATTTCCAATTGACGAGACACAGCGGACTAAATGGATCCGTGCAATTCCACGGAAAGATTTCACTCCTACCAAAGACGCTGTTGTATGTATAAAACATTTTTCAACAGAATTTATTGTGACAGAAGATTGTGTCAAGCGTCCAGATGGATCAATGTTATGTGTTAAGACAACTATTCCTAAACTTTCGAAAGAGGCGTATTTATCTGTTTTTCCAATTTTGCCATCTTACTTGTCATCCGAGCCACCAAAGAAGCGTCGGACTCCAGAAGACAGGCACGCAGAGCTGGATACACTGGACCAAAAGGCATTTATGGACTGAGATAAAAATGATGCCATCAAGTCTTTCGACGCGCTACGCTCAGGGATTTATGCTCATATTGGACAGGATCCTCAGTTGGTTATTTTTCCATCAGATACACATGTATGCATATGTATTCTTGATACTATCTAGTGCCCTAAAGTCAAAGTTGCTGTCAAAATTGGAAATAATTTAAAAGTTTCTGGTTTTTGTAACAATGTGCGTGTGTCTGGTGATCGTTTGGCGTGAATCTTGGGATCTGATGAATTGCTGGACCGTTGGTCAAAGCTGGATTCACTGGTAAGCCAATTTTTGAAGGGTGACATCGAGTGTAGTTCAGAGTCTAAAATGGAGCAAGCTCTTGCTCTTCTTCAGGAGTTATGTGATGAAGGTGACAGCATTCAATCGGATAACCGTTCATTTTCTTTGAATTTTTTTACTGAGCAACTGCACATTCTTTTGATATCACATAGAACTTACAGTGCAAATATGATGCTTTGGGCTTGTAAACTGTTTCTGTTTTCTCTAAAGCATATGATTTTCTTAGGAAAAGTGCTTTAATATTGCCTCATGAGCCATACTTACGTCGTTTATCTGATATACATATTTCATATTTGAGAAACAAGGCTTGAGCCATATAAGAAAATTGTTTAATTGATGTTGGATGAGATACTTGTTGAGCCTATTGCAACTTTTAAAGGTGGTAATATTCAAGGCTTTGCCAGCAATAACTCGCAACATTAGGCATTAACAGTGCAGGCCTTCTTGATTGCATCTGTCCTTGCTAAGGACAGAGATGTAGTATCTCTCGTTCCAGTTGTCAACATATTGTCAACACGACAGCAGCATATTTGAAGGAAATAACATTGAGAGTGTTGCATTGTGGCGATTTGCCATGCCGCCATGGGCCCTTTGATCTGCCTGCTATATCTGTTTGCCGCTAAGGGTCATGGGGTCTGCTGCCGCTAGGGACTCTGATCTGCCCGCTGCTATGGGTCCCTTGGTGCAACGGCCGTTGACTGCTTGCCGCCGACGAGGGTCCGTTTGATCTGCTAGCGCTATCAGTTCTTTGATGTGCCTGCAATCGGCCGCTTGCCGCTATGGGTCTTTTGATCTGCTCGCATTGACGAGCCCTTTGATGTACTCTGTAGGGTCCGGGGGGACTCTGTAGGGTCCGGGGGGACTCTATAGGAAGGTCCTTGGCTATAAGTAAGAGCGCATTTCTGTACAGTCGGTTCCTACGACGCGCGAATGGCTGTCTACACGGATGGAGCCAAGAACGCAGCAGGTAGGGTGTCGTGCTCATTCTACGTGCCCTCTAGCGGCCACCACGAAAGCTGCCGAATGAGCGACGGCTCATCGGTCCTGGCAGCCGAACTGGAGGCCATAAAGAGGGCTGTGGAATGGGCCGCCAGCGCAGATGCACACCATCTCGTCATCTTCTCCGACTCCCTCGCCGCGATCCAGAGCGTTGAGCGACAGCAGTCCGCTGCCAGACCACAGCAGCTCACGGAACTGCTCCACGTGCTGGACGCATACGCTCAACGCACCCAGTCGACCCCAACCCTGGTCTGGATCCCCGGACATACCGGCATCGAGGGAAACGAGACCGCTGACACCCTCTGCAAGCGAGCGTTACACAATGACATCATCGCCATTCCGACGACGCTCGAGCTCCAGGAAGCTCGAGCGAAGTACAAAGACCACTTCCTCGGGAAGTGGCAAGCGGAATGGACCACCTCCAACACTGGCTCGCACTACCGAGCCCTGGAGCCAAACGTCAGGATGGCCAAACAGTATAACGATCCCAACCGGAGTAAGGAAGTCATCATGACCAGACTCCGGTTGGGCCACTGCATACTAAACCCACAGATGAAGCTGTGGGGCCGCCACCCGACCGGGAACTGCGACGAGTGCGGTGACGTCCAGGAAACCGTGCGCCACTTCCTGCTGGAGTGCCCGGCCCAGCTGGGCCTCCAGGACGAACTCATCCGGATGTGCGCACGGAAAAACTGGCCGTACGAACTGAGCACCGCGCTCGGTGAAACCAGCTGCTTGGACACCATCTACAAGTGGCTGGCAGTTTCTGGTCGGAAGATCTAGGACTACTGTATATAGACAATGAACACTACCATACAATATCATATTACTTATAAAACATTATTGCATATGAAACATTAAAACTAGAAGAGAGACACACATAAAGACACTTATCGACAATGTAAATATGTACTCTGTATAACTGTTCGTGTTTGACGCATATCATCATCGTTATGGATGCGTCGTTAAATAAACTTATATCAACAATGTACAGTCGGTTCAGTCTGAGTTTGGAGTTCAGTCGGAGCAGTGTGTCAGTTCAGTCTGGAGTAGTAGGGCAGTCTGCTCGAGTTATACTGTAGTATAGTCGATGATGTACGAACCTTCCGTGTATTCTGTTCGCTGCTGTTGAGAAGAAACGTTGTAAAACTCTTCGGACTGTGTTTGTTCTTCTGTCGAAATATACTTCCTTGCCGTCTGATCCTGCCATCGACTGTCAAGGGGCTGTCGCTGTTGAAACTGTTGCGAAGACCCGTGCCAAAAAGCCAGGCCTTACTACGCGGACATTTAGCAAGAGGGAAAGCTTCCAATTCGGCCTCGTGTGGGTACCAGAGAATAGCAAGAGGTACTAGAGTCTTTCCCGGGGCGTGTCGCCGTATCCTGCTGCTGCCTGGCAAGCGCCCGAAGTCGAACGAAAAGGAGGTTCGCCACACATGCTACAGAGTTGTGTATCATCTCTGATAATAATCGAATTAATAGAAACAGGTTTACACTGTTGTGTGGCGGAAACGAGCTGAAGCCATTTATTGATAACCCGTTTGACAGCACAATGAACTTATTTTTCTTGTTTGACTCTGTTCACTTACTTAAATGCATTAGGAACAACTGGATGAACCAAGCTGATGCAAGTCAAACATTTACGTTTCCTGATCTTGATGACAAAACTTTGATTCACAGAGCCTGTTTTGCGGATATGAAAAAATTGCATAGCTTTGAAGAAACCAGAGTTGTTAAGCTGGCTCCAAATTTAACATACAAGGCTTCAAACCCAACTAGCATTGAACGTCAAAAAGTCAGCTTGGTTTTGAAGGTATTAAGCACTTAACTTCTTTCCTACAATGAGTTATTCAGTGAATGATACTAAAACAATCCTTGAAATAATTTTGAAATTATGGAAACTTTTCAACGTGAAAGACCCACTTAAAGGGCGAAATTTGCGTGACAGAGACAGTGACCCATTTCGATCAGTCAATGATGAACGGCTGAAATTTATGGAAGGGGTTGTTTTGTGGCTTACCAACTGGGAGGCAATGAAGTACAAGGGCAGGCTGTAACGATGCATAAACACATTTCAACTTACTCGGCCTTAGTTTGGCCGCTCCGCCTCTTCATATGCATATTCATGATTTCTGTTGAAAATTAATGAATCAACAACTGCTGCAAGCTTTGCATCGTCAATTATATTGCAACAATAGTCAAAATCAACAAAGTATTTAAATAGAATACTAAGATATAAATCGAAATATGAACTAATCTAACTTATGACTACCTAGCCGGCCTAGATTAGCTAATAGCGCCTCTAAGATCAGATTATCTACCTCCCACGGGGAATGGAGTGGATCTTCCGTTGATTTCTGTAGTGTTCATTTGGATTATTTCTTTGTATAAATTCTGTAGATTGCTTCTTCTCGGATGATTGTTGTCTCTAGCCTCTTCACCTCAAATTCTTCTGTGCCTTCCTCCACTCGTCCTCGCCACATCCGTATGATGAATCGGACTTATTGTGATACTTGCACAGCCTCGATTCCGTTGACAAGTGTGTCAGAAGAGACACACTATAGATGCTGATATTCGTCTCCCAGTCCGACTATATTAACGTGAAAAGAGTTTCTGCATTCCACCGCTCATGACCGATAGTTCGAGAACGAAAATAACTCGTGATTACACACGGAGAATACTTCCATCATTACTCGACGATCACAGTACTGTTTGCTATTACAACATTCGCACCCCTCAGCAGTTCTAGACGAACCAGGGTCAAGTAACTGTCCGAACTCCTAAAACTTCCTTGAGAGTTCACAACTTGAGAATTACGTGTTGCCTTTTTTTGGGTATCGCAAAACACCACTGAACTTCTTATTGCCAAAATCTCGCAGCCCGGATGATTCATTTCCGCCGTGCAGTTCCCAGCAGTCGACCGATGGCCAAAATCAGACCTTTTAACATTGCTTCCTGAATGTCAAATTGCCAACGACCAGTTCTTCCCAACAACACTGTTACTAAGGACTCTAATTTAATCTTATAGCGCCTTTACATTATATTTATAGGCTGGCATTAATTAACTCTGAATTATTTCAAACTAATTAACATTGATTGCATATTATTATGTTAATAATACATAAGAAATGTGGGTTTTAATAGGAATATCGCTACACAGGCATGGCTGCTTGTCACGAGATATTCAGTTTGCTCTACAACATACTGTCAAATCTATGAAGTTGCTTATCCATTATTTGCTGGCTGAATTAAAATTTAGCTATGTACTTCCCGGACAATTTCAAACTCATAACCTTGAATATCGATTTTCTCAGTACCGACAGCTGTCGGGAGGAAACTATCATGTTTCAATAAGGCAGATTATTGAATCTAAAAAAAGTTGAAGCTCATCAGTGTCTTTCATTTGAAATCTGCCAAGTGTGGTAATTTTCATTTAATTCAATTTCTGTCTGATGTTGATTGTCAGGAAAGTCTTGCCACAGATGCGATTATATCGGATGCATTTACTGATGCTGTCAGTGATTGCTGTGATGGCTGTATTGATGACAGGGACTTGACGTGCATTGTTTTTACTGCTGGCTATATTGCACACAAAGTTTGTAAATTATTTAGTTGTAAATTGTGCCAGCATGAACTCTGTACTGACAGAGAGCTGCTTTGTGAATTCGGTGATAGCTTGGATGACAAATTCTTGTATATTGAAATTTTGAACAGAGGGAAACTTAAATAGCCAACCCAATTTTTGACTGATATTGTTTCTGATGTGTTCGCTGTATTTAGAGGTCTTATTTCACAAAAATTTGAGAATGAATTTTTGTCTGTTACAAATCAGAGAGATTTAGTGGTCCGCATGAGCTTGGATTTTATTAATCATTCAGATAACACCTGTGAATGTGGTAATGCAAAGTTGAAACTTGTACATAGATCTGTTTTCATTGCTGCAAACATTATGTTTAACAACTATACAAAGCTTGTAAATGACACAAAAAAGAAGCCTGAACAGTCGGGAAAATGTAAAAGGAAATGGACTACACTTGTTAAAAAATGACCTGTATTAAGCAACATTCATAGTTAAATTGTACATTTCTATTTAATGACATGTATAGTATAGGACAGTTATTCAACATTATTCTAAGAATGAGTGAATACATGATTTTGTCGTTGTAGTATGAGTGCATTCTTTAAAATCAATGGGTGATAGCATGAACAACATTAAGCAGTCGTTGACTATGTAGCCATCAAGCAGTAGCAGTTTCAGTTTAACGACACTGTGTCATATCTAATATCATTGGCATTGCCCTCCTCCTTTATCCAGACTTGGGACAGGCACTCCTGGACTGCATTTAGTGACTGAGTACTGTCTGTGTCTCAAAAACTTATAGTGGCAGTTTCAATTTAACGACACTGTAGGATAACTAATATCATTAGCGTTGCCCTCCTCCTTTATCCAGACTTGGGACAGGCACTCCTGGACTGCATCTAGTGACGGAGTACTGTCTTATGTCTCAAAACCATGTAATAGTGGAGGCAATAGTTTCAGTTTAACGACACTGATAACAAATATCATTAGAGTCGCCCTCCTCCTATATCCGGGCTTCCGACTGGCACTGTCAGAGTGCAGATAGTGGTGGGTTATGTTGCTGTCAAAGAAATAAATAGAAATAGGCCTATCAGTAACCGATGTCTATCAATTTAACATTGCAATAAGCCACAAGTGAGCCTCAGGCTAATGACGTCATGATGTCTTGGTAGTTGGCCTGCAGTTACTAAATATAGCCGGCCGTGGTAGATCTCGAAGACGACGTCGAATTCCGGATTTTTGCGAAATTTTCGCAAATCTGCATCGCCAACTTTTGTTTCGATTGAATTTTCGTCGAGAAATAGCAAGTAGACTTAACAAATTTCAAAACAACGATTTCTTATCGAATGTTTTCAGTTTGGAGATCGAATTACCGATCTTAAGCTACAAATTTTGATACTATTTTGTTATTTGCCATTTAGACCTGTCGATGATAAGTTTATAACTAGGCCTACTGGGGTAGGTCTAAAAAATTATATTTGATATTTTACTAAACGTTAAATTTAGCAAATTTAACTCTTCTCCTTAGTTGGTCTGTTTTCTGTTGTGAAGGCCTGTTGTTTTCTCGCTTTCTCTCATCTTATTTCTACATAGATGTGTTCTCGTCTTCTCTTGTTTTCGAGTAGCCTAGGCCTAATTAGATGTTCGAACATTAATTGTAGATTGAAGAGAAGATTGAATTGAACATATTTTTGGTGCCTAATGGGCTATTGATAATAAGTTAACTGCGCTTCCAGTTTGATAATATATATGTTGATATTAAACAGGTCAATTTTCATTTTACCAGCATTACAGAGGTCAGGTTAGAAATCCTGACCATTTTTGAGATGATGAGAGCCTGGGTCACTGGATCCTTTAGTTTGTATTTGTCTATTTTGTAATCCTCTGTCGCTGGTCACGACTTTTGAAGACCTGGTGCTAGGAACTTACGGCATTGGATTCTATGACTGTTCATCTGAGGTCGTTTTATTCTAACCATAACCCAAGTATTTTCATACAAGCAGCCATAACAAGACAGGCAATTTGAGTTTCAGAGTGCCAGATGATGTTAGCTCCAAGTTAGCAAAAATAAGTTGCTATACTTGACCTAATTTAAATGCATTACATTCTTTACAATGTTTCCATCGAGGCCTGTACGTGATGCCGTCGACCGCTGGTCGCGTGAAGCTCTTCATTCGAAGGATCTCAATTCCAGTCAGGATCAACTGCAATGATTCGGTTGACAGACTGTCCTACAAGCAGCTAGGTTAGTTTCAATTTCTACTTTCTATGAAGGTTTGCGACTTATCCGGAGTTGATAGAGATGGGCATGGTCATTTAATTGGCGATGGACAGACGATTGGTTGCTGACAAAATCGTCAGGTCGTTTGGAAGATGCTAAGTAGCAGGATGTCAATTAAGATAATGAGACACACAGCAATTTCTGTCTTGTCTGCCTGTCTCTTTGTTATTTCTCTTCCTCTTGTCTTAAGTTTGCTTATAGCTATAGCTCAATTTTGTCTCTTCTTTGATCTACTGACCCTATTTTCTCTCCTTCTTGTACCCAAAATTTTGTCTTAGGTCTGACTGAACCAGATTTTTTACAAAAGCTTTTGACAACATATCCCTATGCTTTGCCATAGAAAAATTTTGTTGGCATATTGCAGCTCTGTTAAGTAATAAAGTTACTGTTTGCTCTCTTTCAATCTATCCTAGGCTACTCCAGGTCATTCTCTCACTTTCGTCTAGCACTCTCTCTTGCTTTGCAACGTTATGCATCACTATTTTGTCTTTTAGAACTTGCTGGAAACCATCAAAGACGACTTATCACCTCAGATGTCGTGGAACGAGGCCCAGAAGGAACTGGCAATGCAAAGAGGAGACGAATGGACGAGGGGTTTCGCTGCCCAATATGCAGAGGTCTATAGTATACTGTTTAAGTTTTAATCTTAATAGTTTTAACTCTTTCAACTGGATTACCCAGAATTGTCCATGAGGAAGGAAAGCAATGGGAAACCACCTCATTCTTCTCAACCCCGGGCAGCATATGCAAGCAGAGAAATCATCATCGTCATCGGATTGTTTTGTTGCCTTCTATCTCCATTCTCAGTGCATTCTGTGTTTTTCACTTCATTCTCACTGCCCTACTCTCCGTTTTATTCTAAATCTCCTTTCGAATTTTCTTTTCTGTCTACTGTTCACTTACTTTGGTCAGTTTCGGTATATGTCAGTTTAAGATCCTCCTTTGGTTAAAATCTGATGACTAATTGCCTACACATGTAAACAATTCAATACGAACAAGTATCATCTGAATGCACATACGAATGGCACACCGTATAAAAATCTGCTGTAAACTCTAATCGTAATCGTCAACTTCTCAAAACTTCTAAAGCACCACTCGAAATCCAAATGCAGGAAACCAAATTATCCAGGAACGCTGCATTGTTTCAGAGGCATTGAATGAATATGTTGCATTTAGTCTGAAATGAGGAGACAAAGGTGTTTGAAGATAGATAGACGTCGACCTCAGACCTGATCAAGTCAACACAGAACTGCCTTCCAATGGCTTGCTAGAGATAATGTGATTGTCCAAATGCATCACATTTTCTGTGTAGGGCCCTGGCTTTGAGATAATATTAAGTAGGATACACTTTTATTTGTGTAGTCCACTCATTACAAGTATCTCAGGCAATTTGTTATTTTCATTGGATTGTATGGATCCAAGACTGCCCCTCTGAGGTCTTTTTATTCTAGCCATAACCCAAGCATTTCCATGCAAGGCCGTACCGAGCAACAATTGCGCCCTGTGCCTAGCATCAATCTGGCGCCTCCACATTTTTAAGATAGTGCATTTTATGGAATAATAAGTTATTCCATCCTGAAATTTGCACCCTTTCCACATTTGCGCCCTGGGCCAAGGTCCCACTGGCCCCCCCTCGGTACGGCACTGTTTCCATGTAAGCAGCCAATGCCATAGCAACGCAGGCAATTTGAGCTTCAGAATGCTAGACGATTGGTGGCACCAAGTCAGCAAAAATAAGTTTGCTATTTTTGAGCTATAGGCCCTACATTACATTCTGTACAATGCTTTATCAACTTAATAAAATTTGCTCAATTAAGGCACTGTTTAGATTTATACAGTATCAGCAGGTGTATAAATTACACAGGTCAGCGAATTCTGGCTGTTTTGGCACCGTCCATCCTGGAAGGTTCAAGCCAGAGAAGTCCGGCAGTTTTGGCACCGTCCATCCTGGTAGAGGTGCTGTGGCATCTGACATGAAGCGCTACCTGTCTTCGGTTATCGAGACCTGTTCGTGACCGCCGTCACAAGTTTTTATGAAGGTTTGCAAAAAATCCCATAGAGTGGTTGCTAATAAAATCGTCGGGTCGTTAGGAAGATTCTAATTAAGTGGCAAAACGTCGACCAGGATAATTAAACACAGAGCATTTTATATCTTCTCTGCCTGTCTCTTTCCTAAATTTCTCTTCCTCTTGTCTTAAGTCTGTCTACAGCTCTATTATCTCTATTTCCCTCTTCTTGGGTCTGCTCAGGGGCATCAATGCCCTCTGAGCGATGGAGGCAAACCCTCTGGTCCAAGATGTCAAGAAGGCAAGATATTCTCCTCTAAGACTAATCAATTATCCCCACCTGAAATTCCCTTGGACCCTCCCTCCTATCTGGATGCCCCTGGGCTTGCTGACCCTATTTTCTCTGGTGCCCAAAATGTTGCCTTAGGTGTGGCTGCCTCCCTGTTGTGGATGAATGGAACGAGATTTTTGAAGAAAGCTTTTGGCAACATCATCCCTATGCTTTGCTGTTAAAAAAAAAATTATTTTGGCAGGAAGGCAAGATATTCTCCCCTAAGACTAATCAATTATCCCCCACCTGAAATTCCCTTGGACCCTCCCTCCTATCTGGATGCCCCTGGGTTTGCTGACCATATTTTCTCTGGTGCCCAAAATGTTGTCTTTGGTGTGGCTGCCTCCCTGTTGTGGATGAATGGAACGAGATTTTTAAAGAAAGCTTTTGGCAACATTGTCCCTATGCTTTGCTGTCCCAAAACAATTATTTTGGCATATTGCAGCTCAGTTAAATGATACATGTATACAGTTACTGTTTGCTCTCTTTCAATCTTTCCTACTTTTTTCTTCCTGTTGTCTAGTTCACCCCATTTCTTAACTTTATGACATTTTGCATTATTGTTCTGTCTTTTAGAACTGACTGGAAACCATCACAGACGACCTGAGATGCCTGGAGAGTGAAGATGTCATGGGACGAAAACGAGAAGGACCTGGACATGGACAGAGGAGACGAGTGGAGGAGGAGGAGATGCGTTGCTCAATATGAAGACCTGCACGGGAAGGACTACAGTAAGTTTTAGAACTCTAAGCTACAGAATTAATTGCTTTATACTAGGTTAGATGAATGTGGGATGCAGTGGTGTAGCGATATACGTTCTATGCCGTGTTAGTGGAAGGTCGCAGGTTCGAATCTACCTCAAGTCACTCCCTAGTGACCCAGGTCACTGGACAAGTTGATTGCCCAGAATTGTCTGAGGAATGAAGGCAATGGGAAATCACCTTACCTTTGTAAAACCTGGGTGGCATATCAGCCAATTAATGGAGCTGTTTGAGGGCTAAGGACTCATCATCATCATCATCATCATCAGACTGTTTCATTACTTTCTATCTTCGTTCTCAGTGCATTCTGTGTTTTTCTCTTTCGTTTCACTGTCCTACTCTTGAGTTTTTACTCTAGATCTCCTTTCTCATTTTCTTTTTTGTCTTATTCTTCACTTACTTTGGTCAGTTTCGGTACACATTAGTTTTAGATCCGTCACTGCATTCTCCTTTGATTAAGTTCTGATAATTGATTGCCTCCACAACGACCACAAGTAAATAATTCAACACAAATAAGTTCCATCTAAACGAAAAGAAAATGGCGTACAGTATCAAAATTATGCTGCTACATATAACTAATCGTAATCGTTAACTTCTCAAAACTTTTAAAGAGCCACTCGAAAGCCAAATTCAGGACACCAGTTTATTGAATGATTATGTTGCGTTCAGTCTGATATGAGAAGATTAAGGTGTTCGAAGATAGTTTTGTATTCAGCTCAAACCTGAGGTCAACGCAGAACTACCTTCCAACTGCTTGCTTAAGAAAATGTGATGGGCCAAATGAGTCACATTTTGTCTGTAGGGCCCTGGCTGTGCATAATATAAAGTAGCTTACATTTGGGTAGTCCACTCATTACAAGTCTCTCAGGCAGTTCATTATTTCCCATTTTGACGTAGTACTCGTTAAACTGACGTAGTTGTCTGTGATTGAACGTTATTAGACGTTACAATCAGAGGGGTATAAGACTATATAATATTTTTATAAGCAGATACTCTAAACAATATAGCCTACATTATGCTCTCAATCTCTCACTCACTTTAACCGTACTTCTCGCTCATAAATATGTACCGTCTCTGCTGCGTCCATATTATTTCAGTTTCGATCTTACTTTCAGTCTCATGTTTGTCGTGCTTTTCCTCAACCAAACGGCATATTTTCTTCATCGCATGAAGTATATTAACCAATTTCTCTCTGCGTAGGCCTATCTAATAATAATTTCCTCGATACACTTGTCTATCTGTCATCCTATGTGTCTCCTTATCTATCAATTGATGTATAGATCTGTTTATTCATGCATCTATCAATTTGTCTAATATTTCTTTCTCAGTCTTATCTATCTAGATATCTATCTGTGTATGTAGGCCTACATATTGATCAATTCAGTTATCTATATGTGTATCAATTTATCTAATTATCAATTCATCTATTTCTCTATCTGTCATTTCTCTCTTTCTCTGTCTTATCTATCTATCTCTATAGATCTGTCTAATATTTATCCATCTCCAATTATCATCTATTACTCTCTATTAATCTATCTATCTATCTGTCTATCTATGTATTTATCCGTCTATGCAGTCTTTCTTTATGTATCTGCCATGTCTATCTATCTATCAATCAATCTCCATTTAGGCCTAGGCCTATCATCTATCTCTCTATCTCTTACACCCAATCGCTAAACCTGTCTTTTTGTTTTTTCTCAATCTTCAAACGATGTGTATCTTTTTCACTCTTTCGCTATCGCTGCAGTGTCTGTTCTCTCGCTCTAAGTTTTCTCTCCTTCAGTTTTGCTCTCACGGACTTTGTTTCGATTACTCATTGACTGATAGGCTTATGCGTGTGTAGTAGGCCTATGTCGTTTCCGAGCCTTCTCTGGCTATAGTATATTCATGCGCAAAAATGCCTTTGATTTGCGCCTTTTCGCGTTTTGCCCCAGCGCCAATGTCTGCCTTGCATTTCAATCCAAGTAAAAGGAAATAACTCTAATTGAAAATTTCTAAAATTGGCGTATTTGTGATGCCAATCTTGTGACGACTTTCTACTGCCGGAGAGCTGCAATGAATGACCTACGGTGTTCTTTGCCAACATCTCCTCGTGGTGGTCTCTGGGCGTGCAGTTAATCCAACTGGTTGACTGCATGGCGAAGATTGGCAGCAGCACGTTGCCATTCTCTGTTTCCAGGATAGTGTGCTGTGCTGTTACTGCTGTACTATCTGATGACCAAGCTAGCTCTTAATTTACAGACTGTGGCGACAATATCTTATTTTGGTAAGCTTACTTCTATGCGTTAACGTTTCGCAGCAAAGTTATCCACTGTAATGACAATAGGCCTACTAGTAAGTTACTAATTAATATATATATATATATATATACCTGTAAGGCGATAGCAATCAATAACTCAAACAACGCACCATTATTTGACTAGGCCTACTGGGTCCCATCAACACTCCTCTTCATGAGAATCTTGGCAGTTCATGTATCTCACATAGTTTAAACAGAAACACGTACAACACAGGTCTAGCATGTAATATTCGACAGCTGCTTTCAAAAACATTCTGTACAATCATGATCAATTTGTAGATCAAAGCTGAAGATCACATGATACTGCTTATCTTCTAGGATGACATTTGCATAGGCCTACATTGCACTTAACACAGACGATTCGCCGTTCGCCAGTTTCCTTGAATGCTTTAGCAAACTAAATTTCAATGAGCATGGTCATGCTTCAATAGGAATAGTCATGGTTGGTAAAGTATCATTTTCATTTGTAAACACATTCTTCAATCTTGCTTATTGTTGCCAGATACACAGTGAGAGTCCAAGGGGGACACAGACAGCTGGGAAGGAAGACAAGTGATCATACAATGCATCATCTGCTCAAACTGCTCAAGACACATTTTAGACAAGGGACTTTTCGTAGGTTATCAGAACTTATCACCATGGATAGACTTTAGATCATTTTGTATGGTCTTGATTTAACTATAATCGCATTCAGGTGGGACCTGCGCACAAAAGTATGAACCATTTATAAAATGTTGCCCATACGGTCTCCAAAAAGTTAGAAGGAATATTGCGTGCCCAGTGCGGCAGTGCCTACAGCTTATATCCATTTTGTTTAATGTTTTAGGAGGAATGACAGCATGAAACCGTACCGTGTCCGTAATCTGTATGGTAAGTTACCAGTTACTAGTCTATTCTAATTAGGCCTACTATACTTACTATAGTCCATCATGATTAAATGATGTTAAGGTTAAATGATTGCGTCGTCGAGGTTTGTGTGCACTTCTGAGCAAAGAAAGTTGGATGAAAAGCAATATCAAATTTTAGTTGTATCTAATGTAATATCATACTGTAGGGCTCATTGTTGTATGCAAGACCTTAAACTTCAAGACGAGACTGAGACAGTGTGGTACCGAGACCGAGACACTAATTAAGTTCAAGGCAGTTCGAGACAGTAAAGACAAGTGATCGTATATAAAAGGCTGTAAAATGTATTAGTTTTCAGGTATAAGGTTCATTTGTAATTTCAATTTGAAACTTAATTATAATGTAGATTGCATCAATTTCGAAGAACAGTTTTTATATTGCCGAGTTTTATCTTTTTTGATATTTCTTCTTCGGCCTATCTTCTGAATAGTATGAAGAAACCACGTGTGAAATCTTTTAGACGATTTTAAACAAGCAAATTCGATACCAAATACCAAACGAAATTATAAATTTGCGCATGTCCTTACTGATAAACTTGAAGTTGTTCCGATCGTTTCGGTTAGAGTTGTTTTACATCAATGGCAAACTAATAGCCAATAGCTATTGTTTGTAAATAGAGCTAACTTCAAATTGCGTAAACGCAGACTTCACAGTTTCAGGTTCTCTCTCCGACATTTTTCCACTTTAAGACAATTGAATTGATTTCAGTATTATGTGACTCACGCGTTAACCAGAATTACCGTTTATCTTAAATTCCGGTTTCAGTTTCTAGCGCAAAATTTGAAGACCGTTTACGCGAAACTTATCGAGACCGCTTGTTCGAGACAGAACAAGACTCACTTCAAAACAGTTTCTAAAAATTCAAGACACTACCTCGAGACTGAGACCGAGACAGCGGATTCCGAGACAGAGACACTAAAAAACTGTCTCGAGACCAAGACACTGTCTCGAGACCATACAACTCTGGTAGGGCTTAAATTATTGAAAACACTAAAAACAGGCGTATTATGCCTATCTCCCCTTGTGCATCTCCGGGATATGCGCACGAAGAAAATGTTGGAAAAGTATAGATAGGGGTGGCATTTTGTACCTTCGCCCCAGCTGGGCGGCGCTTTGCCTCGCTACGCCACTGATACATACTCACTCGTTTGCGCAGCCGTGAGATACCGCGTACTGACGCCAGAGTCCTATTTGTCAAAAAAAGAGGCAGAGAAGTCGAAAATCTATGGAAATAATAAAATTTACTACGCCCCAATAAATTTTGTGTTCGCGATTTAAAAATTACTCTTTGCATTCGTATCTGCAATTCTGCATCGGCATCGGCAATAATAAAACACTTCTTCTTCTGCATTATGTGACCAACAAATGCCAACAGTTTGCTCCTTTATCAAGACATTCATGATCGACATAAGTTGCAGTAGGCTACATAATATGATGGGCTTATAGAAAGATCATTGCCATCTTTTTTCGGTGTTATGCGCACGATCGGCAATTCTCACGAATGAAGACTTTTCTAGTACTAGTAGTTCTGTAGCATCAAAATTAAACTGTCAAATACTTCAGTTAACAATTTATTTAGCAATAACTTAATTGCCGTGCTCGTTCGTACTGAAATTCACTCTGTATTGCTTAACGAATCATTTATCCATTTTACAATTTGTAAGCTACAATTAACTGAATAAAATAATGCAAAACTGACAACGCCAATCATTACGGACATGATGTATAGGCCCTATGGCGTTGTTGTTGAATAAAACGTTTTCAAAAGGGGTATAGTTAATTAAATAAATAGGCTTACATTTTGTACTGCAACGCGTAGGTTACCTTATAAGCAAATGGTGTTTCAGTCCTGCTGCCTATAAATCTTCGTCCGTTCTGTATCTACAGACCTAGTTCGAAGGTTCGATAGTCCGAAGGTTCGATAGTCCGAAGATTGCATGGTATCCGGTCGATCGGTGATAGGATTGTGGGTTTAATGGTAGCTGAATAGATTAAAGAATTATGCTTGGCTAGAAGCTGGATTGCACCATTCTTTTCATAGGCCTAGCCTTTTCATAGCTTCCGTTTAGGCATGATTCTTTTTACACAATCCTACTCCCAGTTTTACACATCCTTTTCATCAATTAATTCAGCTTCTAGTTAAAATAAAATGGGAGTATACAATCTTCGGACTATCGAGCCTTCGGAATATCGAACCGTCGGATTATCAAGCGGACACCGTCTTCGTCAATAAAAGCAATAAATAATTCCATTGTCTTACTTCCTCATAACAACTCGCACTGACTTCTAACCTCATAAATTATTTCTGTATCCGTCACTTCTTCTTTCATGCGGTGACATAAGTTTAAACCCTGGGTCAGTTTCTGCATCTCACTTAAAACTCATACACAGGCTTATTCCCAACGAAAAACACTGCACTGCGTTACGTAACCTCATTTCATCCTCTATATATCCATCGTCCTGTCGACGCATTCACCTTTACCAAAACTTGGATGACCTCATCTGCCACTCATTATCAACTTTGTGGCTGTTAACGAGACGGATATGCTCTCACAGGTTCACCCCGACAGTCTAACAATTCATAAATAAAGTTCACCCTCTAATCTTGTAGGTGAAATTGTCTACTTTATCTGTGAACCAGTTCTGCTTTTGCATTGCCCACCTACACGTACAAAATCTTCAAATCATCATCAATCACTATCATGGTATTTACAATACCCATTAATAGACTAACATGCTACAATATCCACCAACTTACTACATAATAGGCTAACTCAGCAAAATTTCAATCCTTACAAAATTTTATTTCTATCTGTTGCTGTCGCCACACAACATGAATAATGTCCTTAGGCCTATAGTATACTGGGGAATTTAACATCAACATCGACAATTTTGCCAATCCATATGCATCCAAGTTTCTTGCCTTCCTAAGTGCCTTCAATCTGATCCAACATGTTTCCTTCCCCACTCACAAATATGGCTAAACTCTCGACTTAACCAGTCCTTCTGTCTCATCCGGCTTATCATGTATTTTCAGTAGTACACTCAACTTACCTTCAAATTTTCACTAAACTCAATGTTGAGTCATCTCCTCGACCCCATCCAAACCATTTTCATTCCGTCGTGTCAGCTCCATAGTCTTCCCAACGTATGTATGTCCGCCGATACACCACATAAGCCATCAGCCAGACAAAGAAACAGACACACACATACATACGGTGTACTCAACCATTCACGCTGAAACAGAGCCACGCAAAATTATGTGCAAGAGTTGACGGGTGACCAGTGGCTGCTGCTGATTGGTTCCATGGCTCAAATAAATAATAGTTTGCTACTGTTGTCTGTAGGAATATTACAAGTAAGGCCGAGTGTAGGACAATTGCCCCCAGGACAATACCCCCGGACAGTTTTCCCCTCCCGGACAATTGCCCCCCCCCCATTTTGGGTATTACAGATGTGAGTGACAGTTGTGAGTGACAAGTACGACTGTATATATGTATGTATGTATGTATGTATGTATGTGTGTATGCATGCATGCATGTATGTATGTATGTATGTATGTATGTAGGGCAATTGTCCGTGGAGGCAATTGCCATGGCAGCAAATGGCAATTGTCCGTTCCCCGTAAGGCCGGCTATGCGTAGCGTTTTCGAAGCGAAGTTGTTGAAGGCACTGAGCAATCGGCTACTCGTCACGTACTTTGTCACAAAAAACAGACAGTCTTTTCAGCATTCCTGCTGCTATTGCCGCCGATACAAGCAACATGGTGTCCTGTGGAGTGTTTCTGGGAGCACAGTCGTAAGACGGCAATGCTGTGGTCCCACCGGACGAGGCGTAGGTCACCAACCTTGGTCCGTCATCATTTGCTGCGTAGATCAAACGTGTTCCGTTGCTTAAGTTAGGCGGAGCCAGATTCTGTCCGCTTGAAAACTTCGAAGTTGAGATTTCAGAATATTCTGCAAAAACGACAAGTTTAAAACTGTGAATCCTATACTGTCCCACTCCATCATATTATATTCCATTGTTTTGGGTACGACACGAATTTTAAGTAAGTACATAAAAATAGTCACAAATTAGGCCTATCAGCAACCTCCCCAAACCATATTCATTCCGCTGTATCGGCCCCATCGACCCTGATATGTCCGCCGATACACCATCATCATTTTCCATCATTTTGCTATCAATTTCCGGTTGCGTAGACGGAAGTGGGCGTATTCCATAAAAAATGATGAGTACGGTAATACCAGATGCTTGAGAGTTTTAGCTGATTGTAGTTAAGTGTCGGTTATATTATTAGGCGGCTAGCTTATTTAAAAAGGCATAAACCAAAAACTTTGTAAAACTGATATGAATATTTTTCATTAGTTGATTGCGGTCCCCTAAAAATTCCCGGGTACACGAGCATTTGCCCTCTGTCCTTCTCGGCGCGCCAATATCATGAAGCTACACAGAAATAAAGAGAAAACATTATTGACATAGACATGGCCTGGTCCAAGATTTAAGCAAAGGAGGCCAAGTGTGGAGCGTGAGTCTATTTGTAAGAGAATCTGTGAGCATAGGATACAGGAGACGAGGGAATGGATGAAACAGGGCAGGGATTCTTGCCAGTGAGAATCTGTATTGAACTGGAAAGTCTGGAGGCGGCAATACAATACAACTGTAATTTGATATCGGTCTTCTTACAATTAGTTCAGAAGTGCACACACGCCTCGATGGCGCAACCGCAGTTGTAATGCATAGCAATTGTGCGCTCAAGCAGCTCAACTTGCTACACAGTAACTCCTCGGACGAGGGTTGAATACGCTCTCTGCGCGGTGACCAATCGACCACCATGACACACAGTATGTGTAGTATGTGGATCCGTTGTGAAACTTGAGATGAGTATTTACGGGGCACGGGAAAGAGTTAGGTATTTGTTAGTTAGGTGAATACTTGTCTATATGGTAGAGCGGCATGTCTGGACGGTAGGCTAATGAGCTAGTAAAGGCACTCTGGCTGGTGCGTGGAACTGTAGGTAGGGATGGGATTCAAAGAGAATGCATCAAGGAATTTTCAGCCAATAGAGATGTTAAGGATGCGATTGATATAAAGTCATTTTTGAGTGTTCTGGCGACAGCTGTCGCGAGGAAATTTTTCATGGGTTGCAGACGATAGTTTGGGCGGACAATAAATTGAGAAAACTATAGCAATCTAAGTTGGAGAGGACAAGAAAGAAACTGGTTCCAACTTCAAATGATAGTGAAAGCAATGTGTTATCTAGCATGAATCGTCATGAGACATGTGCGCGAGTCTTTGAAGATGTGACTGGAGAACATTCGGGTGGTAGAATCCTAGATGGTAGAATCCTAGATGGTAGAATCCTAGATGGTAGAATCCTAGATGGTAGAATCCTAGATGGTAGAATCCTAGATGGTAGAATCCTAGATGGTAGAATCCTAGATGGTAGAATCCTAGATGGTAGAATCCTAGATGGTAAAACCAAAATTTCGACAAAGGAATCGGAGGTGAGAGTGAGAGACGAGGAATAGGTGGACAACTTGATGGAATATATGATCGATTTCTTGTTTGACAAGGAGGTTATCTATTTGGATATTAAATTAACGATATTATACAATTCACAATTCAGCTGCAGGAGCTGAAAAGGAGCTTAAGGAGAATAATATGACGCGTCGATTCTCGTCTGCATAAAGAGAAGGCTCAGTGATATAGTGCATAAGGCATAGAAAAGGGCCTATGTCCGTGGGTTTATTACGTCTATGAACTACCTTGTACGGATGATGAAAACTTTAGATCAATAATAGCCTATAATTGTCCACCAAGGACAAGTTGAAAATCCAACAGTCCAAACATTTAGGATAAATCTTGTAGATATATTATCTCCAGCCACATCTTATTTTGTTAGCCTTGATGCGGTTTGTCGCCTGGTATGTTACCTATAACAAACGATTATCCTCGTCAAGTAAGAATACACACTCTGTAACAGACGTACAAGCTTCGATCGGGCGCCGATGCTGTTCTCGGCTACGATTGTATACGTGCGAAAACTGTCGTCTTGCACATTTCGCAGGTAAAGCTCCGACTCCAGAAGATTGTCGCTTATGACCTGAAATCAACCGTACATCAGTAATAATAATAATAATAATAATAATAATAATAATAATAATAATATTAACAATGATGATGATGATGATAATAATAATGACAATCTGCATGTATATAGCGTGCTAACGCGATCATGTAGGTCTATTATAAAGCGCCTCACAAACAACTAACTTCCGGGAGAAGCCTTAGAGAAGAGATGAGTCTTGACTCGTGAGCTGAGACAGCACGGTCACCGAAGCGCGTCTGCAACAGATCGGATATCAATGGATATCGAACTCAGTTCGTCATCTCTGCGCCCCAGTGTGTTATCCATCACTTTACACCAGTGTTATTTTAGTTCAAGAAATCATTTTCGTTTTGGTTTTTAGTTCATTGGTTGTGGGAGAACCTCATTGTCTTGACCAAAAGTAGTAGAAGGTTAAGTTCACCTCTGGCCAGAAGTCCACACAATTCTCACCTTGTTGACCTAGACCTTCCATTTTATTCTCATCATGATTTGAACCACTTGTGACATAAATAATTCATACATATTTCAAACTGAAAATGTGCCAGTGTGTTATCCATCACTTCATACCAGTGCTATTTTAGGTTAATAAATCATTTCTTTTATAGTTCTTATTCGGTCTTGTTAGTTTTTTTATTCAGTTTTTATTCAGTTGGTCTGAATCATTTCAGCTTAGTTCCAGTTCTAGTCCCATTTCTGATAATCATTTTAGTTTTAGTTCAGTTTTTATTCATCAATCATTTTAGTTGTGGTTTTACTTTACGATTGTCTAATCTTTCGATCTCGTTTTAGAAAACCGCAATAAATCAAACCCTCGTCATTCACTGTCCATGAGTGATCAGGAATGTTGCTTATCGAGTATTATTATAAACCATTCAAATTTAGCTTAAGAAAAGCTCGAAGCTTATAACATCCTGTTGCGTCTGCCTGCGGTTAAAAGTCTACATAAAGGAAAGACCCTTTCAACATTAGCCTGGAAAGCAGGAGCTACGAGAGGATCTTCAACTATATAACGTTGGATAAATCATTCTTTGTTTGGACCAGAATCTAGAGGCATTGTCTCCGCTATACTTTGTCACCTCTGATAAATATCTGTCCATTTCTTCTTGGATATTTTTCCCATTTTTGGCATCAACATTATGTCTAGTTAGTAATAATGTCTCGTTCATTCAACTTTGCTGCCTGATATTTGAACATTTTATTGCTCCAGATCCTCATGCTTCATTTTAGATTCGACCTGAATTAGCACGGAAGGAAAGAAATTGATATTTTTAATTTTTATAGTTTTATAGTTTTCGTTCAAGATTTTAATTCCGTTTTCGTTTTTTCTCTACATGGAATTTTTTCGTTATTGTTTAGTTCTAATTCGCAAGTTCTTTCTAGTTCTCCTTTTCGTTTCCGTCAGCGCGTACGCAATCAAATTCGTTCTAGTTCTAGTAATTAACACTGCTCCACACCCTACTCTCCACATATTGTCTCGTGTTGCTCATGCCTCAGAACAGTGACTACTGCAAGAGACTCCTTACAAGAAAATGCCGAATAAAAAAAATAATCCTACGATAAAATGCATACCCTGACTAGAGTCCAGAATTCGGTTTCCGTTGAGTCTCCGTTCTTGACGGTAGTGGTTCTGTTGACGTCTACGATCCAGTAGAGGGTCGATACTTCCGGTCTCGATTGAATCTCACAGCGGAGGAAAGCATTTCCATCGCCTGTTGCAGCAGTGCTCTGGGAGCAGTTGATGATCGGACCATCTACAACGTCCACATAAATTAAGACGTCGTCTATTCATATTCATCTATATATACCTCCAAAACTATAAAATGCTGGTGCTTCATGATTAATCAAGTCCAAACCTGTGACTACCATAGGCCAGTGTCATAACACACAAGGCAGACAGCTGCATTGATGGTCGCTTTCAATAAATCGTCAGCATTCTTGATCCGTTGATGCAGCCTGAGTGAAATCCGATATTCGAGAGATCTCAATTTTGGAACATAATTATGGAAGGCTAGTCGAAATAAATGAAGTCTAAAGTATAGACCGGAACGACTTAAACGAGCTGAGCGAACAAACTAAATTGGTCAAAAAACTCCCAAGCTCTGGTCTAGCCACGACGAAGGCCCGAGAGGTTCTCGACGAAATAGCCCCGACAAAATAGACCCGACAAATTAGCCCTAGACAAAATAGCCCAGACCAAGCACCCAATGAGTTTCATAATTAGAGGATGTCACAATCAATACGATACAAAAATCATGATTATCATCGATATTAATTACCTAGTAACTGATTGGTGGTTTCGTAAGCATTAATAGCAAAGATTAATTAATAACGAATTCATAAATATGAAATGACAAGTAGTATTTTATCGTTAATTAATAAGTAACGAATGACTTCATTAGGTAACGACTGAATAATTATTAATTGGTCCGGACTCTTTTGTCTGGGGCAACTTTGTCTGGGACTGTTTAGTCGGGATACCAGCCCGAGAGTCCAAACGGTTCGGTTATGGACCACAGCATCCGCGAAAGCAAAAAGTGTATTAGTGAGCAGAAACAGAAATAGACCAACGCTGTTAAATGCAGTAATTAAATGCCGTTGAGGACTAACACAATAGACACATTTTAAATCGGATCATTTGCTTAACTATAGACTGCCAGAGTAACAAGAGCAATCGATATCACCATGGACTCCTGAATCGAACAGTTTGGCTCTTATCTTGGAAAATCATATAGCCTAACTGACAAAAGCGTTACTATGACTGCTTGTCAGAACATAATTTTTTATCACTCGTAAATTTTTATTATTCTCTAATAATAAATATTCTCTTTAATATCATCTCTTTAATAATTCTTTTAATATTATTCTCTATTCAGTCGTATCTTACTTACTGTGATCTTATATGGGCATCGATGTGTCGCATCTGGTAACCTGTCAATTCGTGACATACGCAATGCACATGCATGGAATATATGTTTAGATGTAAGAATGCCACCCTTTGAGAGTACCAATAAACTACAGTGGTGGGCAACTGGGCCTGTTGATGTATAGATCCCATGAGCTCTAATTGCCGGAGGGCCTTGACACGTGGTCAGTTATAATCAAGAGATTCAAGGTCACCAAAAACATTCTTGCACGAAGATTTATACGTACTAGAATTAGACAGGCTAGTATCGGAATTTATGGAACGGTACCCTGGAACAGAACTCTCTACCTGCTGAGATCACATTAGACAGAGACGCTTGATATAACCATATACACATACAGTAAGAGTAAAAGTGACGATACTACTTAATCAAAGCATCATGGAACAGACCGTCAGATCTATCAGACTCGTATATTGCGCTAAGCAACATGTTATACATATACGCTACAGTAGAAGTCAGTAGACAGTGTCAAGGAAGACTGAAAAGAAACGGAGGAAGAGAATGAATAGAAAGCGTAGAAGGATCCGAAGAAAAGGAAGAAGGATAAATAGAAGAAGAAGAAGAAAGTGAAAGAGAAAAATGGTAATAAGAATGAGAGGAGGAAGGAGAAAAAGGAGGAAAGAGAAGAGAAGTAGACCTACAGAAAACCGTAATTTTGGACTGGACGCTGACTGCAGGTAATCCGGCAACAGTGACCAGGCAGACCAGGTATTGACCATCGTCCATTGGCCGAGCGTAGAGGGTGGCTGACTCTACTACGGTGACGTAATCGATGAGTCGTAGTCCGCGGCTGCCTGTCATCGTGACGTTAATGGTCTGCGTAAACTGGTCAGTTATATCGCGCTGGCCAAGACGAATGGTCACCGACGGAGCGAGATAGCCACTGTGGCTGATGCAGAGCACGTGACCAGGCTGATGCTCCACGAATCGGAGGCTGTCGCCCCCACCGGACGATGACACGATGACCGTCTCTCTAGCTGGAGCTACATCAATGCGTTGCCATCATTATCACCACCACCATCATCATCATCATCATCACCACCATCATCACCCCCCCCCCATGCAGTCATAACATTCATTCTTATCACACAGCTTATCGTTTGATTCACAAATGCAACTCCAAATTCGTAGTATGTTCTTTTGCAGTTAAAGATGTAATATATGTCCTACATTTCCCATTAGATTATATATATATATATGTGTGTGTGTGTGTGCGTGTGTGTGTGTGAAACTACGCAATGAGATGATTTATGGTCTGTTCTGTGGAAAGTAAACCGCGATATATCAATGCGTAGATATAGTGAATCAATATCATGTTGTCAATGAATACGGCTAAACGTATCACCGAAAGCAGGATATAGGCACACTGTGTTGCCTACAGATGGCGGTAGAGTTAGACTGACAAAAGTCTCTTCCAATCTTGGCGACATTTTCTATATACAATAGAAACTTCATGCCGCTCCAAACATCATCATCCTTATGGTAATGATGATGACGTCGTTGTGGTCGTCGTTGTCAATATCGTTGTCATCGCGAGATTTGAATAAAATTTGCAGCACCTGTCTGCATCGGTTTGGACGAGGCATTATGTGCACACTTGAAGAAGCGAATTGCCCTAAAATCGCTGCTTGCGTCACCTGTGTCGGAATGTCTAATTTTGTAGACGGCTTCATTAAGGCGCTTGTCCAGAGCTTAAAAGAATTGAGTCTGACGATTATCAATATAATTCGCTGATCTTAACGAATTCATGTCATTACGTTGCGCTGCTGTATTCGTCCACAGAGCGTCGTCGTTTATGGGGTGATTATCCTAATGGCAACCGATGCAGTTGATGGATGTTGTAGGTCTAGTGAATGTGATGATAGTGGAACTGATGACGATGGCACTTCAATCATCTAGTAATAATTGTGAGCAATTCTGACACTTTCGTTATTGACTATCACACATAATCGGGTCTGCAGGAGCGCATGTCCCCAGGACAAGCAATTATGTGCATAAAAGGCACATATAAAGTATTAAGAAGAAGACGAAGAGGAAGAAGAAGAAGAAGAAGAAGGAAGAAGAAGAAGAGAAAGAAGAGGAAGAGAAAGAGGAGGAAGAAGAAGAGGAAGAAGAAGAAGAAGAAGAGAAAGAGGAAGAAGAAGAAGAGGAAGAAGAAGAAGAGAAAGAGGAAGAAGAAGAAGAGGAAGAAGAAGAAGAAGAGAAAGAAGAGAGAGAGGAAGAAGAAGAAGAAGAGAAAGAAGAGAGAGAGGAAGAAGAGGAAGAAGAAGAAGAAGAGGAAGAGGAAGAAGAGGAAGAAGAAGAGAAAGAAGAGAAAGAGGAAGAAGAAGAAGAGGAAGAAGAAGAGGAAGAAGAAGAGGAGGAAGAGGAGGGAGAGGGAGAGGAAGAGGAATGAGAAGAAGGAGAAATAGAAGATGTAGGAGGACGAGGAGGAGAAGAGGGAAGAATATACGACAAACCTTGGAAATTGTTCTCAAACGATCTTTAATACGGTTGCGTCTAAATAAAACTATCTTCTGACAATACCATAGACTATTAGACATTCCAAACGGCAATTTCTGCTACCTTCAGAGGTTCTATTGACTGTGACAACTGCATACGAACTCCATTCATATAGTTTGGTGTTCTGTTCATATAATTTGGTCTTCTGTTCGCATGGGCGCCCATCATAGGTCAAGGGGATTGTATGCACCAAGAGTTGTCAAAGGGTATGGTCGACCCGTTTTTGGGTCGGGTCACGAAAATCTATACATTAGGCGGGTCAAGTCCACATCCTAGTGGGTCGGTTTAGATCGAGTCCAAAATCTGGACCCATTTCGACCCGACTATGTTTTTCGCAAAGCTTAATTTTCAACTCTGTGATTTTCATAGTGATTCGCTGATAGGCAGCAAGACTATGAGAAAGCGTGCTAATGACGTCGTGGGTACGTGTAAACCCGCGGGTACGAGTAAAATCGCGGATACGGATCGGGTAATAATTATGAGTATACGGATCGGGTAGTCTACGTGTAGCGGTCTTGTGTGACGTTTACGGGTCGTGTAGCAAAGATGGTAAACCCGCAGACATCCAATTGGCTCCACATTCAACAGCGTATGTTGTTTAAAACCAGATCCCTCATGCTCAACTGCCTAGTTGGGGTGGTCCCGACCTACACACGGCTTTTCTGCACTCTGTGACCTCCTCTTTATCTGCAAGACCTCCTTGCGATCTTCCACTCGTGGGCCTTTTGTTGTTCCGCGCATGCAGTTCATTCACTCTGACTTTTGAATGAGATTGTAATCTCAGGCCTTGTACCCTTAAATGACATAGCATTCATTCAAACGGGCGTGCTATCGCCCGTTTCGGCCCATAGTCTGTTGATATTTAATCGGTTGTGAAGTACTCTCCTCTGATGCCTGTTCTCTAGTAAAATTCAACTTTACAATAATTCGGAATGGAGTCTGTTTGACCCCCTCAAATTCATTACCACAGTGTAGAGTGGGACTGCAGCAGGCGTATTTGCGATTCCCTCTGCTGTACAAGGATATCATTAATATTCATATGCTTCATTCGTATACCTATGCCTATGGGCTTAAATTAACTGGCCACGTGACGCCAGCTATTTCTGGCTCAATAATCTTTGATAATGCATAACAATAATCGTTAACAATGGCATAGGCCTACGTTAGAGTTTGAAGTTTGAGATACCGCTTTGGAAAGCGATTCGAACATGAAACATTTTAAGGTAGCATGCATGCAAACTTGGGTAATTTATCGTTATAGCGTCTCAAATTCCGACCACTATCCTAAAACACAGCAGAAGCCGGATTTATGAAAAGAATCATGCCGATAAGGCTCCTGCTTAAGTAGAAGTTAGATGTGATGTAAACAATTCTGTTCAAATGCATGGGAGTTGCATGGATGTGATGAAAATAATCATACTTAAATTAATAGAAGCTGGATGAGATAAAAGAATCATACATAAATAGAAGCTGGATGTGATGAGAAGATTCCTGCTTGACCCTTTAACGACCAGCTACGTTTTCCCGTACATTATAGTACACGCTGGTCGTTAAAGGGTTAAGTAGAAGCTGTGATTAAAAGAATTCTGTTTAAATGCATGGGAGCACTGGAATGGTGAAAAGAATTGTTTAATTGGAAGCTGGATGTGGTGAAAGGAATCGTGCTTAAATGGAAGCTGGATATTACACGGCCCACAATGGTGTATTGGTGTTGAATGTTAGGCCAACATAATGAATATGCATAATTATCCGGAAGAGATGATTCATGCATATTAAACATATTTCAACGCATTAGGTTCATGCATATTAATTATATCCTTGTACAAGTGTGGGAATCGTAAAGACGCCAGCAGCAGATGACTGCATTTGCTGCACGCTCGGTTTTCATTGATGCATGAAAACAGAGCGAGCAGCAAATGCAGTTGCTGGCTGCAGTCCTACACCACATCGTGATAAGGATGGTCAAGCCGACCCCCTCGGGGGTCGGTAAGAGGCTGGAAGCATAGGGGTTAAGAACAAGAATTATGGGGTACACCCCTCTGACCCCTACGACAAATCGGACACTGCCGAGAGGATGGAGGATGCTGCATAGAGCAGAAGTGTACAGAACAAAAATAAGATAGATAGATAGATAGATAGATAGATAGATAGATAGATAGATGGATGGATAGATGGATGGATAGATAGATAGATAGATAGATAGATAGATAGATAGATAGATGGATAGATAGATAGATGGATAGATGGATGGATAGATAGATAGATAGATAGATAGATGGATGGATGGATAGATGGATGGATAGATAGATAGATAGATAGATAGATAGATGGATAGATAGATAGATGGATAGATAGATAGATAGATAGATAGATAGATAGATGGATAGATAGATAGATAGATAGATAGACAGACAGACAGACAGACATATGAACGGACACACAGACAGGAGAGAGAGAGAAAAAAGAGAGACAGACAGACAGAGAGAGAAAAAGAGAAAGAGACAGGCAGACAGCCAGAGAGGAACAATAGAAGAGCAGACCTCTGATATGTAGATTGTAGACTACGGATGCCAGAAGAGTATTATGAGGACCATAAACAACGCACGAGAAATTACCGCAATCCTCGCGAGTTGAATCTGCAACACAAGTCACAACCGAATTATCGTTTAATTGCGAAATTCTGTATTCTGCTCAAAAAAAGTCTATCTATACCATTGTTATAGACTTATAGTATAGTTAGCCATTGGTTCACCTTATTAGGCTTTATATATATATATATATATATATATATATTAACCAGTTTTTATATCGCACGTAAGCCTAAACTGGATCGCAGAGCGCTAACAGCCCCGTATCAAATGCTTCCAAAGGCGCTTGAAGCGGCTAAGATACGAGCTAGACCTTATAATCGCGAAAGCGAAGTAAGGGGTGACACTATCGATTGCTTTCAATTTAATAATTTGCAAACAATTTAATCAATACTTAACTCGTCTTACAAAAATTTACGTGGACTCCCATGATTGGGAGAGATGCATAAAGAATGAGAGAAGAGCGTGATTGACATGCTCTCACTCTGCATAAATTAAGTCCAAAGTCCAAGGAAATCGTCCTTCAACTGAGGGGAAAACAATGAAAACCAGTTGAGCTCGTATATTTCGAAGACTTTCGAAGAGTCACATCCTGTCAACGACAGATTTCACGTTTATCAATAAATGATTTGTTTATTTATTGTATTGGTTTCACTCGATGGTCAAATACCTGGCTTATGATTCATTTGAATTCTAATCTAGCGCATCATCATAAAGCAACTGTCATCTTAAACTAGAAATGTCTAAAGCTTTACACCAAAGCTTAAAGAGGTGATCGCCCATAAATAACGTAACGCAATTTTAGACGAATTTTCACCACCCCACCCACCCATCCCCTTGTCACACGTCGTCTCAAATGCCAAGACCCCTCAAATATGAAATAACAGATCTATCACTGCCCATTTTGTAAAATCCAGATGTCCAGAATATTATCATGAAAATAGTAATTGTAACAATAAGAAATCATTAAAGCTTTAATATTATAGTAGAACGAAGAAAAGTGAAGAAAGTATAATTATGACAATTTTATTCACTCTTCAAGATGAAAGTCTCTGGCAGAATCATTACATTTATAAAAATATTGTTTAATAACAATAAGTCGAAACAATCCAAACTTTATGACTCCATTCTCCCACGATGAAGCAGAATGCTTCCTCGTGGAATAGATAATATCTAACACATACTCTCTACTTTTATTTTGTTTGCGATTACGACCATTAGTTCACGTTGCCAACGTGCATCGACTCTCTGTGGCCTGTTACGTATGGGCGAGATAATTGTCATCGAAATGCTACCTTTATTAAAAATTCCACTCAATTAAACAAGTTTCATATAACCAACACTATTTTTACTTCAATTTGAAAACACTAATTATGATTATTGCATTCCTAAGTTTTGGATTGTTTGCTTTACACTCAGTTTCAATTTTGTGGTTTTGGAAGTGAGGCAGCCATTCTGCAACACACAAGTAGGAATCAATGTTTGACGTGATGATGTGACGTAACATTTCGTCGACCCTTTCCTCGTCCAACATTGTCGTAAATGTTTGACCCCACTCCCCGCTAGGCGCGTGACGTCATTTATGGACGGCCCCTTGCCTCGAGCGTTGCGTCGTATCAGATGGATTGCGCAGAGAGTGATTTCTAGTTTGCACTCTAGAGAGACAAGATCGAGGAGGTCGATCGAGGAGGCTTGAAGGTGAGTTTCTCTTAGGTCGAGAAGGCTGGGAATGCAGACGTTGCTATGGATCACGGCAGGAACTCTTAAAGAGGTGAGGTTTGAATTATAAATATAGGGCATGGCGTGGCAAGTGTAAGAGGCATGGTGATGAAGGTGGGTGAGGGGCGGTTTAGCCCTAGGTGGAAGAACTGAGAATATAGGGCCCACGGAGTTAAGGAAAGTTCGTTTTAGAGTCGAGGTGCAGTGTGGAATATGAATTGGTTGGAGAACTTAGGACGAGTAGATTAGTAACTGAAACACTGAAGAGAGCGAGATAGGAAGAGGAACCGGGCAATTAGAGTGTGGTAGAATCTGCGCAAGTACTTTGACCTAGGTAGTGAGTTGCATGCTAGCAACATCACGTATCATCAGCATTTCCGACATGATCAATGAGTCGCCTTACTGACGATGCTGAGCGTCATGAGATGTCGCGATCCGTCGGGTGTGTAGGAGACGTGGAAGCGCTGCTCAGAGGCAAATGGTTCTATCAGGTTACCCATCATGTTCATCTGCATCGCCTCCGTAAATTGCGACTTGTGCCACAAAACGGGGTTATCGAAGAGGTTGAAGTCTTCGAGGTCAGCCGCAAAGAATTCGCAGTCGAGGCTGACTGAATCGCCTGAGTCTATTATCACCACCTCTCCAATTGATAGCATCTGTAGAAAAGATCCTTCAAAGAAATCAACAGCACCTGGTGACAATTAAGACACTGACACAGAAAGAGAAGAAAATGAACATTAACGTTGAAGACGGTAAAGGTCTTCTGCTGCCATACACCGTCGTTAAACATACTTTCAAGTCAGGGAGTTCAGTCGTTTCTGTTCGTCAGCTCAGTGAGTTCGGAGCAATCGACGCGCAGTCAGTTCAGTTTGTTCCAGTTAGTTCGAATCGGTCGTGAAACGCAGTCGTCGAGCTCCAGACAGTTCATTAGCTGAGCATAGCAGACAATCAGTCGCCGCGGTCGGTCGATCGATCGGTCGGTCGGTCGGTCGGTCTATCTAATCCCTCTCTCTGTTGGAAATCATATATAGGTCCATACGTTTAGCTGGATCATAATCGGACAGAGAGAATACTAGGCGGCACACTAAGAAGTTGGGTTTCATATAATTGATACTTGGACAGACTCGCTTTCAGACTGTGGCCTGAGATGTTTGCAATATTGTTTTACACAGGCATATCGACCAGTTTCTTCCCTTTGCATTCCCCTCCATTACAGAGCCTCGGTCCATTACAGAGTCTCGGCCATTACAGAGTCTCGGAGCATCTGACCGACAACACACTTCTTTGGGTGTTTGAAAGTGTTCCATGAATTTCGCGCAATCTCGTCGCGCCATCGGTTCTAGCTTCTCTAGCAATCTTGTGACAGTGTGTATAGATGTATTGGCTACGAATCGACGCGGGAGCGCATAGACCAAGTCTACAGTCGACAGTCGAGGCGACTCACGCCCTGTCGACTTCGGTTTTCAGTTCGAACCTTTTCAGTTTATGGCCTATTTTTGAGAGTGAGCATTTTATTTTTATAGTCTCTCTCGTAGGTACACCTACTCGCATATTGCGTAACTCGTACGAACACGACTCAGATAATTTAAACCCGCCCAGCAACGCTCGAAGCAAGCGAGAACGCTATAGCCGAGCAATCTCTCAGATGGAAGATGACGCACCTCCACCTCCCCTCGGACAATTAATTTCCCCCGGACAATCTCCTCTGGACAATATTCTCCGAATATCCTCTGGACAACATCTCCCCATGACAATATTCCCCAGACAATCTTCTCCCCGGACAATATCTCCCCGGACATTATCCCCCGGACAATCCCCTCCGCACAATAACATTTGTTTGCATAGGCTGCCCTGGCTACCTAGTGCAGTAAGTATGTAGGCCTAACGCACGGTTCAGAATTTTCATTATGAATATTTTTTTATATTACTCTTAGATCGTTTATATCTGATGCCGCAGTATGTTCGCAGGCGGTTCAATAAAATACATACTAGCTTACTTATACTAATTAGGCATACCATTTTCTTAGTAGGTGATATCTTGGCCAAATAGATTTATACTAAATAAGCTTATTCTTTATAAATGAAATTTCGCTATTGACAAATGCATCAGACATAATTGAAAACAATGACATCGAAGTCTGTAAAGTTGATTTTTATATATCCAAGACGAGTCTATAGGACAATCTCAATAAAATGTGTGAGGCATTTGTCAATGGTCGATTCTAATAACAGTCTAAAGAAAATTCCAGAATCACAGAATAATGTGTTGTTTAATTTTTAATGTAGGTTGAAATGTATAAGTTAGTTAACTAGTTAAGAATTCTTTGTTTCTGGGAATTGATTTATTTATCTCAGTGCGCCAAGAATGGAAACAATGGTAGGCGTAATTCCGACCTATCGACTAGTTTTCTTTTCTTTCATATCGGTCATTCTACTACTCGGGTGTTCCTTCTAGCGGGAACTCAGTCCCTTTCGGGGCTGCCCTTTGTAGCCTTTTGTTTTATAACGGATGTTCTTTATGTATTTTTGCCTTGAGCAAATTGTATGTTATGTGGTTACAAATAGACAAAATTGATTGATTGATTGATTGTATAGCGGCAGCTGATATATGATGCCTTACTCCAAAGTTAATGAAATGCATTGTCTATGCTGGCCAAATGTCAATGTTACGTACTGTGGCGGACAAGCCACAAAGCTTGAATGAATGATTTATTTATATAATCGGCTCGCCATAGCGTTATTTTACGTATATTTTTTTACAGTGTTGCGTATAGGAAGGAAGACCGATGGGCGGTTTTTAATTGAGTGCATAGCTTGCAGACGCATGAATTGGCTTGAGTATAGCCTGACATGCGGTACATCGCTGTGTTCGTACTGCTTCATACGTAGAGTGGTTCTCGTATCGCTCCAGAGATCGTGTTGCCATAAAAATGTTACCTCCAGTGACAGCCGCTCTCGCGGTCAGGCCGGTGCTGCTTTTCGCTGATCTGGTGGGGTGGGCCCCTCTGCCGTCGATCGCAAGACGGACCGTGCCCTGATCGTAGGAGTCAACAGGCTGACAGAGAAAGACCGATCGTGAGAAATGCTCACAGGTCTGGGTACCGTTCAAGAGTGCGTAAAGAAATAAATGAATGAATGACAGTTCTGTTGGAAAATACGGGGAAGATGGTGACCCCGTTGGTGGCCGTGAGTGATACAGACTGGGTGAGTCTCAGAAGGGACCGACCGCATATATCGAGAGAGGCCTCGGCGGCCGACAGAGAGATAGACTGGGAAAAATCCCCGACCGTGCAGACCGTGGGAGTTCTGGTGGCCGAGAAATATTTTTGTTGGCTACCTAGATCGATCATAGTTACTCCTCACGATTTCCAGCAGGTTGTCGGATACGTGACCCCGTCGGTGGCCGTGAGAAATTGAGATCGGGTAAAGCCCGAGCAACCGAACGTTACATCGTGACAGATTATGGCGACCGTTGAGACAATTTACGGGAAGAATTCCCCAGTGTACACGTTGGTTAAAAGACGGGGAGGGCAGCCCCGTGAAGCCGTTGGAAACAGACTGAGAGCTACCGGTGAAGCCATTGACACATACTGGGAAACATAAATACATTCAATAAATACGGGGAGGGTGACTCCATTGGTTGCGTTCGATACAGGGAAAGTTCCCTTTGGTACCGAAAACCTGATCACTTGCGGGCGTCTCCGCATATTCTTTTCTATTTACGGTTTCCCGTAAATATCTATACTTGGCTACCTAACTTGGTCATACTTACTCCTCCCGTTTACCAGCAATCTGTTGATTTGCGTGTCTGATCGCAAAGTCTTAGGTCGCGGTTTACACGCGTATCTTTACTTGAGTTACTAAACGTAATCTCTGTATTTGCGGTGTCCCCGCAGTATGTCTTCTTTATTGTCTTACGATCTTTTGGTAAATCTTCTTGTTGGCCAATTATGTCGGTCACACGTACTCCTCTCGTTTTCCAGAAATCTATTCACTTGTGTGTCTAGTTGCAATATCTTGGCTCGTGGTTTCCCCGCGAGGCGTCTACTAATTTCTTCTTGTAGATCTAACTACATAATCTCTTTTCGATAACTTCCTCGAAAGATCTGCCAGTGGTTCGTTCCAGTGTATAAGAGACAAAGTACAATTGCTTCAGAGAAAGTGATTACAATAATACAGGTCTGTGTGAAACATAGAGGTAACGTGGTGACACTTACCTCAGGTGCCTGTGAGAGAATCGAGTCTGAGAAACGAGAGTTGGTGCATTACCGTTGGTCAGAGCTCTAGGTGACGAGTATCTATATGATCCTACGATGAGAGGAATAAGTGCAGTCCAAGGAAGTTACAGACATGTGAGAGTCTGGGTGATCGGATACTATAGTATATGACAGATGCAAGCAGGCCGAGAAAGATACTTGTTGGCTACCTAGTTCGGTCATAGCTACTCCTGCCAGTTTCCGCAGGTTGTCGGAGACGTGAAAATTCGGGTGGCCGCAAGATATACAAGCCGGGAAGATTCCCGGAGTAGCAGCAGTACAAACCGAGAGAGCTGCCGGTGGAGCGTTGGTACATACGGGGAAAGTTCCCCAGTGGATACGTTAGATAGAAATATCGGGGAAATTCCCGAAGGACCCGCTGGAATTACACGTGGAGGGTGAACACGTTAGAAGAGCACGTGATAAACAAGAGAAAACACTGGTGCCGATTGATACCTTCAGGTTACAAGTCAAATGACTCTTCTTGATGGTTTCATAGTCTTTCGATAAATACTGTTGTTTGTTACCTACGTTGGTCGTAGTTACTCCTCCCGGTTTCCCGAGTATCAGAATATATTACGGTGTTGGCGGACAATTGCCAACGCAGAGGACGGTCAATCGTGTGCATGATAACTTATGCGTGTGAGGCCGGTATGCCACACGCGGAAATGGGCCAAGAGGCAGACGTGAAAGTCTGGGCAGTCGGAAACCCAGGGTAAAGATAGTAAGCAGACCAAGAATTGATCGATGCGTAAATATTACTGTTGGCTACCTACGTTGATCATAGATACTCCTCCCGTTTTCCCGAAGTGTATCTACTTGCGTGTCTGATCGAATTGATCGATACGAGTACGTTTGGGTAATCGGGTACCCAGGTGAATACATGGTTGCTTGTCGTCACACACAGTTCTGAGAACTGACTGAAGTGCGAGGCGGGGCCCCCTCGTGCGTAGGTCGGATCGAAGATCTGTGTGCAGATGGCGAAGGTTATATACAGAAGACCTTCAATATCAGAATCCGTGAATACCATGCCATTTTTATCGAAGCAGATTATATCAGTGTTGGTGGGTAACTGCTAACACAGAGGACGGATACTTACTCCGTCAATTGTGGTGTATGACAAAATATACGTGTGCGGCAGTTTATGCCATATATGGAAATAGATCGAGAGATCTAGAAGTTATGAGTAGAAGGCATGATAGCTGTGTCTAGCATGATATGACGAAGAGCTGTGAGACCGGTAGTGTCTAGGACGACAGAGTTTAGAGAGTTGAGAACAGTAATGTCTAGGAGTACAAGACGTTCAATTTCTACCGATAATTGTCCAGGCAGATATGACCTAGGGACTTGTTTCAAGTATATCTGAACCTCGTAACTTAAGAGAACGTTTGGTGTCCCTTATTGGCGATAGTTTCAGAGTCACAAGATGCTGAATGGTACGACATCAGGTAGACAGGAAGAAGAGGCTAGTAGCTTGGAAGGTAGACAAGGCCAGAAAGACTCCTGCCGGTATGATTATGAACCCTGTTTTGAGTACGGCCATCCTCAGAACGTTGCCCATCCGGCGACCGCGGAATAGGCAGAGTCAGACCTCGTGACTAATTCAAACAGTGTTACCTTTCTTGGAGAAGAGGCCCATCTTTAATCTTTACTGGTGAGAACGAACATCCTGGTAGATATAGAGAGTAACCATTTGGCATTGAGATTTGACAGCGAAGTGACTCGGGCGACTACAGACGTGTTCGCAAGCTGGAGTCGACACCGTCGGTTAGCGTTAGGCAGGCGCTCGGGCGGCAGAACGCCACAATATCATCAAGAGCAGAGAGATCATCAGTATTTATCATGCAGGTCTATGTGACCAGAAATGTTACTCGTATTAGTGGGTCCACTCATGAAAGAGATTTTTCCCAGTTACAGTGATGTGTTTGCAATAAGTCTGACATAAAAAAATGGAGGAGCTTAAAATGATAGAGTTCTAGTTTCAAATATACAATATTTGGGTGTAGTGAGGTGTTGTTAGCTGAGTAGGTGTTTATTTCAGTAGGCCTAAGTATTAAAAAGTACCGAAATTATTGTATCATGGAGCACATATGCAGACGACAAATTCAAGCCACCATCCAGACTCAGTAATTCCCAGCCCAAAATGATATTAATGGTCTCACCCCACCCAACCTGGGTGTATACATTGATCTTTCATCCTCATGCAAATTCTCTCAAATCTTAGTTTATGCTTAATGCCGCTGCTCGTCTGAAAGGTGACATTCCAAAGTTAGCCAATACGCTTTATTCGGGACTCACTTCATTGGCTCCCTATTCAACAGCGCATACAGTTAAAAAATTAACATTTCTCTTATGCGCAACTGACTAGTTGGGGTGGCCCCAACCCACCTGAGATTTTTCTGTACTTTGGTGTTCTCTTTTCCTGCAAGGGCCACCTTACGATCTCCCACTCGCGTCCTTCTTCTTGTTCTGCGCACGCGCTAGGCTACGGCTAAGTCGAAGAGCTTTGCCTATGTTGGCCCTTCAGCTTGGAACGGTCTTTCACAGTACCTGCGCATGGAATTACTGACCCTCTCACCTTGCCAGTTTCGGAGACCCCTTATGACTTTTCTGTTCCCTTGGCCACGCACAGACGCCCGTTGAGAACGCTGCTGATTTGAGCGGCGATATATAAACGCTTGATTACATAACATTACTATAACAGTACTCATTCCTCTCTATTTCTTCCAATAGATAAGCAACTACACTATGGAAATAACGACATGGGTTAAGACAAAGATACTACAAATGATGGAAGAAAGAAGAAAATGAAAACATCAAAGCACAGCATAGAGCTGACAAATAGTGAATATAGAAGACAAACAACCAACTAAAGAAAACAACAAGGGTCGAGTCAAGGGGTCACTCGGTGATCCTCGAACCGGTTGTGCCCACTGGGGCTGGGAGGCGTAAGCCAGACCTGGTGGCTCGGGTGGACGGTGTCGCCTATGTCATTGATGTCACTGTCACTGCGGACTGTAATGATATGAGCGGTCCGTATGCTGAGAAGGTCAAGTACTATCAAACCCAGGACGTCATCGACTGGGTGGCTAAAGTCCATCCTGGGCTTCCGTGTGTCTTCGGGGCGGTTGTCCTGAACTGGCGGGGAGCACTCCACCGCGCGTCGTCTGTGCTCCTCCGCACACTGGGGGTGAGTGCAGGCGATGAGACTCTACTGTCGTGCCGGGTGCTAACATACACATCGAACATGTTTCGACACTTCAGCCGGACGACAGGAAGAAACCTAAGGAAACCGGGCGGAACGAGATCTTAGCCCTGGTACCGCGTTTATGAAAAGGCTATACCCATATCGGACCAAGTACCGAGGTCCGTCCAACGCGGTCGGTCCAAAAGGTGACATTGCGCGAGTGAGTCCCTGGTCTCGATTACTCGCCAAACCTGAGGCAACCATGCCCAGGGTAGCTCGGCTGGGCCGCCGGCAGCGTACCTCGCTCCTCTACTTCGGTGGAGTCGAGTGAGGTAGGTTTCTTTGGAGTGGGCACTTCTAAATATAATAACAACGGCGGCCAACGAGCAAACGCCTAATGATGAGGACTCACGGCCTCAAAAACTGTGTTATCTGAAGGTTAAAAAAAAAATAAGAGAGCAATGATGTGAGAAATAATGCAATGGTCCAGAGAAAATGCAAGCAAATGGAATACATTACCTGGCATGATATGAAAAGATTAAATCATTAACAAGGAAACAAAGTGGAAATGGATACATTGCAATTAAAAATAGGAATTATTATTATTATTATTTCCGAAATTTTATACCGCCCTTCTTCCAACATCATTTGCTCATAAGTGCATACATACGCCTCGACGGCGCAATTGCAGCTGTACTGCAGAGCAATTGCGCGCGAAGGACTTGCTCAAGGTCCCTCCACAACGACTCCCCGGCCAAGGGTCGAACCCCCTCACTCAGCGCATATTGAGCGTTACGAGCTGACCGCTCTAACCAATCGGCAATTGCAGGACCCCGAGTAAGTAAGAATTAAGGCGATGGAAGGAGTATATAACATTGAAGCTAACAGAGGTGACTATGCAAAGAGGAAGCAGCACAGAACGAGCATGATATGTATAGGACCGGATGTGCTGAAGTAGGAGATACTTGATGCCATTGGAGAGATAAGAAACAAAGATGCTGGAGGAATTATTGATGTCCCAATTGAGATACTTTACACCTTAGGAGAAAAGACAAGGAATGAATTAGTACAGCCACATATACGATCGAAGTATGGCCGAAGGATTTCTTACAGGCCATTATGGTCTCATTAGTAGACACCAAATGCAACAACATGCGAAGATCACAGAACTTTTAGCCTACTCACATACTCACACATGCATCCAAAATTGCACTGACCGTCCTCACAAAGAGAATGCAGTTCGGATGGAAAGAAATGGCAGCAGAGCAGAGGCCCAAGCAAGGACCACTGGTTTCATAAGGGACAGAGGCACTAGAGATGCAATTGGAGCGTAGCGTGTGTTAGAGAAAGGAAATCTACAGCAAGGTCAGGACATCCATGTATGCTTTGGGGATTACGAAAGGGCTTTCGTTAGAGCAGATTTGAAGAAATGAATTTATGTACTGGGAAAATAGGGGTGGACTCGAAAGACTCTACTGATATACATAGGAAATCTGCGAATATATGAGAGAAAGCACGAGTAAAAATAGAAGGAGAGTATTTACAATCAGTGGAGATGGGTAGAAAAGTAAGGCAAGGATGCTCACTCTCACCAATAGGCCCAATACTTCATCATCTATATCGATGAATTAATACGTGAATAGATGAAGGGGTGACGGATCAAGGGTGAGGTGAGAGGAAAACCGCATCAGATGACCAGGCAATGTTTACATGTAGTCAGAAGGGGCCCAGAGAACCAAAAATAAGACCATAGTAGTGCGTGGTCATTGTCTGACGTTCAAAAATTCACAATTCGACAACGCTTTCAACTATTTTCCTCCCAATTCAATACACAGTCAATTCATTTTAACCCATAAGTTGTCTCTTTTGAAGAGCTCAAGCAAATCAATTCCATCTGCGACAAATTTAAAATCGCTCGCATCAGCTAATTCTTTCTATAGCATCGCCTGCGTCTGCATAGACCTAGAGAGCCACAGGTCTGCGCACCTTAGTATACGACTTATCTTGTTAGATCATTAGATGGGCATTGGGCAAGGCTTAGCAATCAACGACTGTTCAGCCACAGAATGTATTATCTGATGCATTATGCACATTCCCATCATTTTACATGTATGTAATAAACCCTATAGATACAATACTGCAGCTGCCAATATATTCAACATAGAGGCTCATCACAACCAAATGCCGCTGTTCTTAAAAAACACGTTCACAATAATATAATTGATCGGCATTCGTACCTGCATTGAACTGCAGAGCGAAGACAGTGAGCGTCGTACACAGAGCAAGAGGAAGGTTCGGTGACCAAACTCCGTTCGTTAGCATCTTCGTTACCATTTCCATCGCTGCAATCATCGTCGACTCTCTCATTAGCTTTCTTCGCAGATGGCTTCATACTGCAGCTTATAACACTGTCATGTACTGAATGACCATCAATTAACTGGAATGATGCAAATCTTTCATAGCAATCTGCAGCACACTAAAGGTGATTATTACTGTTCTGGTTGTCATTATTATCATTTTTATGATTATGATTATTAATATTATTATTATTATTATTATTATTATTACTATGATAATTGGTATAATTATTTTCATCATCAGTCGAGATTATGCTTGTGGTTGAAATAATTATTAATAGGCCTACAATTATTATCATTACTATCACCATTATAATTATTATAATAATTAATATTGTCATATTATTATTATTATTGTGATTATTATTATTATCATTACAAAATGAATATAATACAATAATAATGATCATAGTAATAATGATTATTGCTATTAATACCTTTCTGCGCGGTCTCTTCTTTGAGCGCACAGAGTCGCCGCTCTGCCCGCTCTACTGACGAGGCTTACTCATGATCATTGTTCTATTTGCCCTCACAACTACTAAATAAAATCGCGCCTTCTCAGTGGTTGGGCCCTCGCTCTGAATCTGACTTGGGTCAACGGGGTTCGCCGCTTGTCGGCTACTGACAACCTTGACATATTGCTCTGGAAGACCACTGCGTTGATGCCGTTGAATCGTTGGATTATCGCCGATAAGCTCTGGAAGAGGAAGCTTATTTCGCGATTGCCACTTTTATTTCTATTATTGCCAATATTATTATGACATTATTATTATTATTATTAGTTGTAGTAGTAGTTGGAGGAGGAGGAGGGGATGTAGTAGTAGTAGTAGTAGTAGTAGTAGTAGTAGGTGGAGTAGTAGTAGTAGGAGTAGTAGTAGTAGTAGTATCAATATTATCATTTGTATTATCCTTATTATTATTTGTATTAACATTATTATTATATTTTTTCCCCGAGGTACATGTGATCCCTCTGGATTCAAAAAATTAGGGGGACATTGTTCTTCTTCTTCTTCTTCTTCTTCTTATTATTATTATTATTATTATTATTACATAATATTATGTATAATATAGTTTCATGGCCTTTACAGCCTGATATATGTACATGTATGTAATGCTGATTGAATTATATATTCGGTAACTTTGCACTTGGATGCAGACGAGCTTAATATAATTATTGTGCTGGATTGGAAATTGAAGAATCCAAGTGTTGATTGACCGACTTGGGAACAGTCAACTAAGAAATGCCTAGTTGAGTCTACGCGTTCATTAAGACCAAAGGTGTTAGAGGCACGCACTAAACAATACCTGATCACCTTATAGCCATGAAATGAAGTGATGTCGTGGGCCTACCTGTTCGACAGGAAACAAGAATCATGATGAAAACAACAAGTTTACAGTTTTAGGATACTCGCGATGTAAGCCTATATTGTTCGTACAACAGAATGTCTGTGATATCAGAAGTAGGCCTAACTTTAGGCAAATTCACTATACATGTATTGTAGATACTATTTGACAGTCCGTCTACTCACATGGCATATGTTGTGAAACGCTACATCGTTCGTTCACCGAATTCGGATCTCTAATCTAATGTCAACCTATATACGTAGACCACTTCCTGTAGAATCGCGCTCTTCGTCTTTGCCTCATCAGCCTCATCAGCTGCATTGCAAGTGATTCCGGCCCAGCATGCAACTGGCCATCGTTCCGTTGAACGACTTCCTCTCACTAATTAATAAACAGTTGGGTGGCCGCTTGCAGTATTGCCTGTCTAATTATCACAAATCAATCTTCGATAGTTTTGACATCCAGAAATTATCGGCGGATTAATATTGAGCCTCGCACAAATCCAGGAGGCTCTATACTTCCTTCGACCATGCAGTTCGCCAGCAACCCATCCGTCCCTATCAGCCTATCCCCCATCCATCAGAAACTGTTTATGACAACGGTTATGGCGGCCTTCCAAATATCGAATCCATCGCTTAGGCCTATATACGCAAACTCCGTAGGGCTGTGATATCGAGGCTATCCTTTATTAATTAGACATCAAATTAACGACAGATTGATCATATCGAGCACACAGGGACGGCGATCCCATTGACAAATTACTCAAAATGTATCGGCTAGATTTCAGCCCCGACTATGTATACACGCTCAACTTCCAAATGAGACTTGGCATCATCCATGTTTGGGGAACGGAAGCAGCATAGAGAGAAACGGAAGAAGCAGGCCAAGAAAGGTAAATAAGAAGAAGGAAGGGACTTAAAATTGAGTTGAAGAATGGTCTACATGGAAAGACGGCAAAGACAAACACAGAAGAGGTAGTTGGTAAAACAGATAAAATGGATAGAAATTGGCGAAATAAGTAGCAGAGAAAGAAAATAGGATTGGGATCACAGAGATTTTATATGGAAAACCTTGAAAGAGGATTCACAATGATCAAAAATGAAGATAGCGAAAAAGAAAAAAGTTTGAGGGAGTTAGAGAGACGTATTCGGTTGAGAGATAAGAGATCCTCATACCACAAGGATATATTCGCCTTCGGTTACTTTAAGACAAAGCGCCAAGGAACTTCAAGTTTGCGGTTTTTCTAACGGCCGGCCTGGAGCAAAGACAGGACCACTACGGCTTATCCGAGGACTCATCCAGGACCGAAATGAGGTGAGTCAGAAGCCATAGGCAGCCATGACGGATATCTTTTGTACACATGGAGACGTTTAAGAGTGGGGCTCGAATAGAGACTCAACTTCACTCAAGACCTGTTTGGTGTGAGGAGCCAACATGTGTAAGGTATTCCATGGGCGCTTATGCATCCCAACACCGTAAATGTTTACCATTACGAGCGATCTAGACAATCAAGAATCTAGAAAATCAATACTTGGATTTGTCCATTCTGTTGCGCTTTCAATATAGATCTATAGTGGCTCGTGGACGGCGGCGACTAACCATATAATATATACATGTATATATATATGAGGTGAGTCAGTATATAATACAATCGTGTTCCCATCTTTCTGATGCGGCGTTCAACACGTCTGACTGACGGTGCATAAAGTCATTTAGCATTCCGCATGAGACGCCGTTCGAACTACTTGGCTTTCAATACGAGGTAATCGAATAAACGGATGATTGTATCTTATAGCCGACAGATCTCGAACATTTAGGAAAAGGCCTACAAAGTTGTTTGATATTGGTCAAAGACTTTAGAACCAGCTACTTGAATGCAGCCCATGTGACGAGTTGAGCGAAGTAAAGAGCTGACCAGTAGGCATGTAATGAGGTCACAAATACATGTAGACTCAGTGTATTATATTGCATTGCAGGCCTACTGTATTTGACCACTTCTTCAGCGCTCTTTCCAGTGTAGTCCATTCAAAATCGCTACATTACGAGATGCCTCAAGTCTCGAGAGAACAGATTGGAGCAGAGAGAAAGATGACAAACGCTATCAGTGAGGATGGTGTAACGAACAGGTGGGGAGGAATATTCCATATAGAGTGGTCTATGCAGACAAGGATCTAGATTGACACCAGAACAAATAGATCATATATATGATGGTCTGAGGATTTAAGAAGACTCAGCGAAGTTGTAGAGAAGGGGCGAATAATCGAATAATTAAATCGCGAAGATACTTGTGAACGAAGCACTAAAATGAATTACATAATTATGGACAGGGAGAGGCAGCCAATGAGGTTGTTACAACATCGCAACACTGCAGTACAGATATGGCTTATATTAACGAATCGAAGAAGACGATCATAAGCAGCAGCGTTATTTACAGACTGAGAGAATTTCGATAGTCCATCCAAGAGCAGTGAAAATCACTGAATATTTGGGCAAAAGTCGAGAACGAAACAGATTTTCGAATAACTCTGAGACGCCTAAGTTAGAAGTATGAAGAACGAGTAAGCTTAGAAATGTGTTTGGTAAAGGTAAGAGAACCATATTAAGGTAACGCTCTCGCGCACTATACACAGTTGCTGGGGAGTGCCTAACCACATGAGTCGGACTACTTGAGAATAGAAGATGTCTCAATACGTTGAACGTCTGTCATAGTGCTAATTGCATGTAGTCAGGGTTTAACAAAAACGGTTAACTCTTGGATTGAAGACGGATGCAATAGTGCATGTTACCAACAAAAGAGTCGCAATATCCTCTATTAGGCCTTGTCTTCTTTTTAATTTTAGGTCCACGTGATTAGCAGAGCATTGTGGATCGCGACTCTCAATACTAAATCTACGGAGCATCAAGTCTCAGAAGACGCGGCAAAACTCGATCGGGAGACTTACGCTTATAATTTCGAAGGCTGCAGCGTTATGATGCTGAGTGTTGAGAGCGGACAATTATCAGTAGGCCAACTCCCAAGTGCCTTAGATCTCGTATGGATTGTCTGGTGAGTGGTGAGCAGATCGTCACATGACGTAGATAGGGCCATATCGTAGTCGTCGTCGTCGTCCACATCATCATTGAACAAAGGTTAATTGCGCAACGATATCATTCTGATTGTCTACAGGAAACAGCACGTTAGCCACGCACTCCTATATACGTTGGTGATGGTCATGGTGGACGGGTGACCTCTCGACCGAAGCACACGACCCTCGCTTGTGGACTATCACTTCAACTATAGATCAATCGCAACGAAACAGTATTACGCACGCACGCACTCGCACGCACATACATACACAGAAGAAAAAGAGAAAAACCCTTCGGAAGTAGTGCAATGTCAAGTTTTTGGAGTTGCTGGGAATTGTCCAACCAAATGAGTTGGGTTTTGGAGAAGTTCATGTACGATTGGACGACATCTAGACATTTAAGGAGACATCGTGAAATTTATATATAGAGTGACACAAAAGCTCGTTTACCGTTTTCAAAATGCGTGAATATTCTGAAAGTGGTCATTTCCAGTTACCACATATTAAGTAAAAATGTAGTCATCACATTTTAAAAAGCGACTCAGTTTTAGATATATATTAACTTTTAAGCTAATTTTTTTTAAATTTTTCAAAGTAAATATTATTCTGATATATTGCAATAAATAAAGTAAAATGTCAGGACCGAAACCTGTCACCAATGCAGGGTCCTGGTCTTAAATTCCAGGGAGTTGCTAATGCGTTGCAGTAATTATAATAAACTTACACCAATTTCACAGAAACTACATTTTTTCATTAAACTGTGCAAATAATTATGCGCCAGAGATTTGTCTTCGGCTTAAAATATTTTTCAAAGTTGTGTCATTTACTTACAATTATTGATGTCAGCACCGCAACCGCTATCGGCGCACACCTTTTAGCAAGCTGTATTTATACCGAATGCGCATGCGCTCTGCTGCATGGCATCAAGTTCCTTTTGCTATGACGACTGCATATTGCCGAATGGCTGTGTGATCATTGAAAGCAGTTTAAAATCTATAAAGTTTCGGCTCACCTGTACGATTATGTATATTCATCGTCAGCACCGCAACCAATAATACACACTGACCATTCATGTTTAAGTGATTTTAGATGTCATGTTTCGGATCGAGAGAAAATGCTGAAGAAACGAGACCTATTATTGAGCACGCACGTTCAGCGGAATTGGCGTAGAAATTATACTTCCAGCAAAATGTCAACACCGCGACCGTCAGCACCGCAACCATGCAAGCAGTCGCGGTGCTGACTTCATGCTTAGTTGTTAGGGTTTCAGTAGCCTTTGGCATAAATAACCAGTATGTTTTACTAAGTTTCAACAGTAGAGTCTGGCTGCCAATTTACACTATTATTTTCTTACATCTAAATGTACCCTTTAAAGTAAATTTCAGTCACAAAATTAGTTGGAGAAAATAATATTTGCAAAGCTTTTACTTAAATATTTTTGTGTTTTATTAGATTTCTTTGACCACATTTTAATCATGCCCTTTACTTCTAAAGAAAAATCAGCAATTTATAGATCAAAATTAAATCACTTTTCGGCCACTTAGTTCCTACTGCAGATTGGAGTTTGACCCATTTCCTTGTGAGTGCTACAGTCCTGGCACGATGCAATATGATTCTACTGGTCACTCTAACACTGCCACAAGAAATTTCTCCCCGGAGTTACCATATGAACAAGATCACTTGTCAGAAGATATAGCTACTACTGCACAGCTGCTCGACAAACTTTCTGATGTTACCTTGTCAGTGCAGTCTCCTGTTGGTCACCAAACTTTACCTGTTCAAAATATGCTTCTACCCATTGAAGAACCCAATGATGAACATAATGGAAAGTTTTGTGTTGTCAAATACTGTGATCACTTTTATCCTGGGAAAATTATTAGTGTTACTTTATTGGATGGTGATGTTGCCCACGTGTTTCCATTGCTAGCCCTTTCTTTTGGCCTCATGCTGCAGACATTTGCTTTTATAAATGAGCTTAAATCATAATAGTTCTTATTGATGAACCTAAACCTTTTGGTCTGCATAGCAGACATTGTGCCTTGGATAATTCAGTTTGGTCTACTGTTTTGTTGAAAAACATTAGACCAAACTTGTTAAGCAGTTTTGCTGATTTCAGTGTTTAGTTGCTTATTGTTAGTTTTATTATGGGCAATAACTACTTAATACCTTTTCCTGTTTAAGCTTGAAACGATGTAGTCTGTAGTGTAGTGGTGTGACTTTATTAAGTGTTTATTTAGTGGTTTAACATTTTATAACTGGTACTTGCAGAAAGGCTGATAAGTTTGCGATCTGACTAGTCTTTGGTGCTGTTTGTTAACCAAAATTGATTCATAATAAATATTTTGAAGCTTTGTTCGTTACAGCTGGTTTACTATTGTACCTGTGAGTCAGCAAAAATTTACATTATTATCACATGCAAATTATTTCTATGAGAAGTTAGATATGTTATAGGCCAGTTGCGGCGCTGGCATTTTGGCACCAAATTTATGTTTTTACAGTTTTTTTCACAATCTTATAAGTTTCATTTTCGTTTAACATTATATTCAAGGTTTCCATATGATACAGCTTTACATTAATTAATTAAGAAACTAGAGATAAATTTGTTTTATGCAGCTTGGCTACTGAAAATTTTATATGGTTGCGGTGCTGACATTATGTGGTTGCGGTGCTGACATCGTGTACTACATCAAAAATTTAAAAAAATTATTTAAGCGGAAATAGGATATATTCGTTATGAACAATACTATAATATCTTTACAATATATTTGTGTTCTTGGTTTTTTAACTTTTTACAATAAAATTGTGACTCTTTATTTTTTTATTTAGAGTGACTAAAATTACCCATTCTCAAATATTCACCCATTTCTCAGTAAGGGCTTCATATTTTTTCTGATATTGTGTCCTTGCATACACAAGTCAAATGAAAGATACTGGTACATATTTGACCTTGATCCGGTCAGAGGTTGCCATTATATTTTAAAAAATGAAGAGGATCAGTTTCTCAGTGAAAACTGCCATGCGATACAGTTTGTTCATTATAAAATCACTGTAGGCCTAAAACCAAAATTTTGCCAAGTAGACCATAGCACAACATTGTTGCCTAGGTCATACAGACGTACGCTATTAGCGTACAGTATTTTCGTTCTGCTTAATGACAGCTCCGACTCCATACAGCAAAGATACTAGATCAGCGACTGACGTGTCCCAACTTCCAATAACCTCATTCTCTACGCTCGTTGGGGCGGCGTTTGAGCTGATCGACGCTCCTTGACTAAAAACGCTGAGGGACAAAATACTCCACAAGTTCTCAATCGGAGAGATCCGGAGAATTTTGGTGGCCAATCTTTTGGCTTTATTCGTGAAGGGAGTTTGTAGTCAAGCCACTTCGTCGTCACAGCTGATGTATGACAGCGTGCACCATCCTGCAGAAATACTCCCTAGTTCATTGTCAACAAATAACTTTCATTGCATAACACTGCCGTTGTCTCTCGAGCCGGAAATGCCCCTCGCGCGCCGCGGCGTTCACTGTCACGTAATTTAACGTACTTTCAACTTAAAATTTCGATGATTATAGTAAATTTTTGTCATGTGTAGGCTTTAAAAATATTTAAGAGATCCGAATCATTTTGACCGAGATATTGAAGTTTGAAGACGGTGAACAGACTTTTGTGTCACCCTATATTTAACATACCATAATGTTTCATTGCATACTTATTAAAGCCAAAGCAAAGTCACATTGATTTGTAACTTCCAATTGCAGATACGAGGCTTTGCTTTTTCAAATACATAGAAATACAAAGAAGAGTATTAATTGAGTATTAAAACGAATTATTAAAACAACAGCTACCATGTGCATGCAACCGTCGTCGCAGACTTTCATCTATGAGTTCAATCAATCAATCGATCAATATACTTTATTGATCACCATAACTCAAACACTTAGTTTTGACAGTCATGCACAGTGGTTTCATCAGTTTCATGTGATGCGTTCAGAGATTGAATGAATTGAAGAAACCACTTTCAAGTTCTATCCTATAGTAATGGTATCAAGATACCATACTAGGAGGTGGGAGTCTAGGACATTACCCCCGGATATTACCCCTCTGCCATTACCACCTTCCATTACCCCCGTAGGATATTACCTCTGCCATTACCCCTGCCATTAACCACAGGAATTATTCCTCTGTATTTGACCTCTTCCATTCACCTCTGAATAGTATGTATAATCGATTTGTCTGCTGTTTCTTGTGTGCCTATATAGCTTGCAATGCTGCATACAACAAGTCAACAAAATAAACTTGTTTGACCAATTTGTGTTGTTCTAGTTACTGATTTCGTTTTATGACATGATGACTAATAATGATCTAATAAAATTCGTGTTCATAGTTTAATTGTTGACATTGTTCTTAGAAAATGCTTCTTATTTATAAGAATGCATCTAATAAAATTCGTGTTCATAGTTTGATTGTAGAAAAGAGGCAGAGGAGTAATGACAGGAGGTAATGGCAGGGGCGTAATATCCTACGGGAGGGGGTAATGGCAGAGGTAATGGCAGAGGGGTAGTGACAGAGGTAATGGTAGGGGGTAATATCCGATGGGTAATGTCCTGCTATCGAGGTGGGATGGGCACCTGTTATGGCTGCCACGCGTCAGTTTGCTCTCGCTGTTTCTTGCGAAGCTCATGTACGGCGCCTCTGCCTGGTGGGCTACGCGCCAGCTAGCAACCATACACAAATAGAGAAATTCCTCTGCCGAATGAGGAGAGCAGACTACTTGCCGGAAGGATCTGAGGGTGCCAAGACTATGATACGCACAGCCGAAGAAGGTCCTTTGCGATCGGTTGAGACAAGAAGTACACATGTCCTGAATTCGATATTCCCCAATCTCTAAAAGTCGTATAACATCGTATAACATCGTATAAGATCGTATAACTTAAATAGGCCACATAAATTCACACTGCCTGCTAAGGAGGGTCGAGACAAAACCCTCTTACAAAAACCCTCTCTGACAAAACCCTCTGACAAAACCCCCATCAGTAGGACAAAAAGTTCCCTAAGAATAAATTTGTATTATTTGTGTCACGACGTTAAACTACATCCGGTTTCTGGTTAGCCAAAAACCAAGGGAACCGTCCTGGGCACGACGTTAAACTACATCCGGTTTCTGGTTAGCCAAAAACTAAGGGAAACGTCCTGGGCACGACGTTAAAAGACATCCGGTTGGGGGTCAACCTTAAACCTGGCTGACCGTGAGATGCGGTGAAGGGAACGTCTTGGGTACGACGGTAAAAGACATCCGGTTGGAGGTCAACCTTAAACCTGGATGGTGTGATGAATCTGAATATGAAGTTGTAATATAGGACACCATGTGGTGGCCTAGTTTGTGAAATTGCAATAGATTGATAACTTGTTCGATGAACAGTAGCTTAATTATGTTGAGTTTTCCTGTTTTAATTGAACAGCAAAAGTGTGCTGTATGCTTTTTGATTTATGTTAACCTCAGGAATCTAGCGTCTTGATCAAATTAAGATGTTTAGGCTCTGAGATATTGATCGATGACTTGATGTTAAGAGGACAGGCTATTCATGTTTTCTTATGATTGATTTGACTATTGGATTGGAATTTTAATAAGAATTCAGCGGAAATGTAAGCATTTTATGAGAGATGAACATTCTTGACTTTAGCATTTACAGTTACAATGTTTTAAGGGTTCTTATGACTACATGTGACATGAGGAATGAGGATGCAGTGAATAAGAAGTTTTCAGATACTTTGCAGGGAAGGACCCGGATTTCTCCGGTAGGAGAAATCAAATAGAGTGGGGGGGGGGAGTGTTGCGCAAATGCCCCTGCGCAACGGTCTCCCTCGAGCTTTCGCTGCTGAGCCTAATGGGGCCCGCAGCTAAAGCTCTCGATGTAGTCGCTTGAGGCGCCACCTATTTTTCTATTGCGTAGGTGACGCGTGAGCGGCCATTTTTTTGTGGTGTTGAAATGGTCGAAGTTCTAGAAGGGTGGAAGTTAGCGAGTCGGTAAAAGTTCATTAAAAGGTCATATTCACGATTAGTTCCGTGTAGAAAACTTAGCGAAATTGATAAGGGAGGTATTGCGACTTGCGTGGTGCAAGTGTCGTCTGGAAATTTCGAATGTGCACAAAAATAAATGTGATTAACTTTTGGCCATAACTGGCGATAGCGCGAATGCATTGTAACTGACGGCATTCGGCTGGAGTACATTTTTATAGCGCTGTGCTAGGAAGAATAGGGGACAAAGTAGCTAAGAAATTTGGTTAAAATCTGTCATTACCTAACTATATAATTAGTGCAGTTTTTAGGGGTCTGTTTGATGTTTGGTAGATTATAAAATTCGTTTGTTTGTTGTATAATCGTGATTAATAAATGTAAACTTGCAGCGGGTAGCTGAGGATTAATTGCCGTAAATAAAGATTGTTTGACTATTGAACATGCAAATTTGTTAGATTTTAAAATAATTAAGCGGTCATAGTGAGGAGCCCTATGGAAGCAAAAATAGATAAGTCTGCTCGTAGGGACCATACCAGCCCAGGTGCTTCATCTGCTCAGCAGATGATCGCCACCATCAGTCCCGAGGTCACGGACATTATGTCAAACCCAGTACGAGGTAATCCTGTGGTGCAAACTGGGGCCCTCACTATACTAGGCGCTGAGATAGCGCCGACGGGGGTGTATGGGCGAGAAGCCCTGACTTCGCGCTTGAGACGTAGTCGGCGACTGCAAGGGAAATGGCCCGTAGGCTATGCAGTAGGACCGGAAGTGGGATTAGCCATTGTAACCTCGGAAGGCGTCCCCGAGCAGCCAGCAACCCCTAGGGGCAGTAAGTCTGACAGTCTCCTGAGCAGCAGAGCAGGGGCACTTGCCTCGTGCGTTTGTTGCCAATGCCCGGTTTTCTGTCCACTGTTCCGGTTTCATCGAGCTTCTTCAACGTTTTATTCAAAGACGACAGACACGAACTTCTGTTCGGAAGTTCATTCAGAAACGTCTTGCTCCATAGCCTTTTTCTTGCCACAATAAATTAACTAAAATTTGTTTTCTTTTGTAAATGCCATGCTTCTTATCTTTACGCCAAAAGCAAGTTACCTTCTACGATAATGACGCCACGCCGACAGCGTGTGAGAAAATAAGAGCCCGTGTCGGAAACTTTCAATTTGCCAGCTATTTTAAATCATTCGATTTCTTTACTTATGCTACATCAGTTTAAGTCATTTTTGCAGATCTGTTCGAAAATGATGTAGGATACTGCACATATAATGCTATAGTCTTATAGATATTAGCTTAATTTTCAAGCACTTTCTGACAAAAGTTTAGTGATCTACTTTTTATCGGGACACAATGTATGAACGTAATATTACGTTGATTACTAGTTAGCAAGTTTCAATTGAGTGTTGATATTGGAAAGTTGTATGACATCATACCGATGAATCAGCGACTGCTGTGCATGCGTTGATCACGTGATTGTACCGTAATCGCACTGATCTCACTTGCGCCTTGCTATTAGCGACCAATTGTCCTCGAGGACGGCTTCGCTTGACTGAGGTGCAATCTCTTACTAAATAGGCCTATAAGAAAAAAAAGCCTCGAGCAATACTCAAATACTAATCGGCTGATTCAAATGCCAATAGATTGATTGGCATATTTAAAAGTCGTCGACACTCGACAGTTACAAGTAATTTTCAATGATAGATAGGAGCATGCATTGCCAAGCGACATCGATCCATTGTTGAAGGTGCCTGTTCATTTGAGTAATATAATACTAATAATTAGAAATAACGACAAATCAGGTATTTCGACACAGCATGAAGCAACTTCTGAAGGATAAATTAAATGGACTGACGTCTCCATGGGTATCAGTAAGCTAAGACAGGGCTTCGATCGGTCTCTCTCTTTTTATCAGACTGAGGCTGAATTACTTGGCATGCTGGTTCCAAGCCTTCCTGGTTAAATGTGCCATAGCCTATAGGCCAAGCCATTAAGTGTAGACTTGTGTAACTTACTTGAGTCTAGCTATGATCGACAAACGCTATTTGGGGAGGGAAAAGAATGCAGCACTAAACACTGAATTGTAACCGCAATCGATTTATATCGACAGATTAACCGATGACAATCGAAGCCACTCGTCGACATAATCCTCTATCGGTTGTTCTCTGTAAGCTACACGAGCGAAACGCTGCTATAACGGGGCTTACGAGGTCGCGTCACTCGCGCCACATAGCGAACTGCGCACGATGACCGCAACACACGGACGAACGAACGATGGAACGGACGGACGAAAGGACGGACGAACGAACGGACGATGGCACGGACGGACGAAAGGACGGACGGACGAACGGACGATGGCACGGACGGACGAAAGGACGGACGGACGAACGGACGATGGCACGGACGGACGAAAGGACGGACGGACGAACGGACGATGGAACGGACGGACGGACGGACGAACGGACGATGGCACGGACGGACGAAAGGACGGACGATGGCACGGACGGACGAAAGGACGGACGGACGAACGGACGATGGCACGGACGGACGATGGCACGGACGGACGAAAGGACGGATGAACGGACGAAGGAACGGACATAGGGACTGACGGACGGACTGATGAAGGGACGGACGGACGAAGGAACGAAGGGACGGGCGGGCGAACAGACAAAGGGACGGACTGACGAAGGGACGGACGGGCGAACGGACGGACGGACAAAGGGACGGACGGACGGGTGACTGGTGCTCACCGAGAAATCTGATGAGGATGAGGGGCGGCAAACATATCGACTGAAGACAGCGAGGACGAGATAAACAGCAAATTACCTCAATTATCGCTGATGAACGACGTGGAATATCCCTCGACGTCTGACCGGTAATCTGAGTGACGCGGATAATCGGTGATAAACGGACGACGGAACGTATGCGTCAGGCACAGAAGCCGGAAGAGGAGAATGGGGAAGAGGATGGAATTGGAAGAGGTGGAAAATGAAGCACAGGAGCCCGAGAGGAGTAGGAGGAGACGGAGGGGAGGGAAAAGGAGGAGAATGAAGAAAGACAATAATGGGCACGTGTATTGCATTTCATGCCTGGCGTAGGTATCCTGTTTCATAAGGCTACAGGAGACTACTAGCTGGGATATAGGTCCTACACAAACATGATACAAATGTTATATTAAAAAGCGCCTGCTCTGTACGTGCGCGTCTACCTTGGCATTCCTTTCAGTGACATCAAGAGCAACACCGCAACCATCACAAACGGCTGATAACCTGAAATAAACAAAAGAGCCAAATTATGTCGTGTAAATGTTATTGCATCTCAGACCATAGGGTTTGATTCCAGTGAGTCATATTACATAGGCCTACACAAGACCGATTATCGAACGCTTTAACCCAGGAGAAAAATTGAGTTGCTGTAAATCTGTTTACGCTTCAGTCGACTGCTATAAAACGATTCTGATTAGACCTACTATTCTAGCCTACTTTGGCCGCATTAGACCAATTTTTGGCCGCGATTTATCGCACCATTCAAAAATGTTCGCGATTAATCGCACATTCAGGGAAATGTGTAGGGCCTACAAATTTGTTTTAAAGGTAGGCCTACGTATTTCGAATAATTCAATCAAAACTTTTTTCAAAGTAGCTCAATCTTTAGCTGTAACCATCTAAAGCTACAAATGCAGCTTAAATCAACAAGTTTATTAACATTGTCAGTTGAAAAGGATCCATTTTATTAAAAATTTTCCCAGAGAACAATTGCTCGCAAGGAAGTTATGGCCGGAGATGCTTTCGACAGGCACATAATATTATGGCCTGTGACTGCACTGACTAGAGACTTTAGACACGAGGATCTAGACCTATATGACTCTGGCAAAGTACAGCCATCGAATGTGGGATATGAGCCTAGTTTTATACAAGAGTAGCCTATATGCAGATTGTGGAACAACGACGGACTACTCAAATAATTCTGAACAGACTGTGAAATTGCCGTTTCAGCATCGAAAAATATTACTTGATCAGTTTCATATTTATATTGTTAATCTATAACTTATTGGTTTGTGAAACTTTGTGTAGGCTTTATATATTCTTTGACCCCACTGTTCGACACAAGTGTGATTTTTTAACACGTTGGCTTACAAATATTGCCTTTGGAAAGTGTTTAAAAAAAATTCACACAAGGCTATGTCTAGGCCCCTAAGGCTCATTATCGCCTACCCGAAAAATTTGACGGCTGGTTTTACACAAACTCTAGAGTACAAGACCACTCGGTTCGCTCCTCACCTACATGTACAGACAGTAAGTCAACATCGTAGGCCTACGTGCATAAATATCAGCATTCGCGTCTGTGGATCACTGCATGTATTCTGGAATTCATTATCGAATGTAGGCCTACTTAATTATCTGCCTCCTTGCATTGCTTCTGTTCAAAAATAAACTGAAGATGTATCTTATTTTCAAACTAAATTAGAAATTACCGCTGTCTAATATTGCATACAACTTGGTGCATATTGTGTATCACATTGTGACATGTCATAAATGATCTTAGTTAATTTAGAGCATGTTGTATGTATTTTCAAGAGAAGTGGTTTATTTTGTGTTTTTAGTAGAAAACAACGCCATTGTTGCGTGTATTGCAACAATGCCAATAACATGAATGTGCATTAAAGACATATATATCATAAATAAAAAAGAAATAAATAAGCTACTTGGCCATAGTCAGCTCGGTCACTAGATGCATTATAGGCTGGTATTAGGGGCCGTTCTCATATTATATAACGCATAAAATGTTCCAATTTTGACTCCACCCTACCCCTAACAACGTTATATAACAGCAGCTGTGACCCCACCCACCCCTATATTATAAAACAGATATGCTACCTACCTCCCTACCCCACCCTAGTCTATAAGCACATTAAAAGACATACAATCGGCATAATGTACTGCACAATTTGAAACTTTTATAACAACACAGTGTTAGTGAGCACTTTAACAGTGACTAGATTATGTTAGTTAGTACTGTAATCTAGTTACTAGACTATGCAAATTAGCACATTACTCGTTTAATATTAGAAATGCAAGATGCATTAATAAAGTTAACTAATACAGCACGAAGACAGGCTACAGAGTGTATACTATAACTACAATTAGGTATTTAAGTAAACATGAACTATTTACACATAGTATAGAAAATTAAATCAAACATATTGATAATACCTACCAAAATAATTATTTCAAGTGAATTAATTTTAATTTAAAGCAGAATCAAAACATATCACACAGAATTGAATTTAAGACCGTTTAAAGCTATGCAAAGAAAATTGTTAAAATTGTAAACAGGAAATTGTTAAAAGTGGATTTATAAATAATAAGTACGAACACAATATAACGATAACAAAATAGGAACCCACCCACCTACCCCTTGAGCGTTATATATATATGTGAACGGCCCCTTAGGCCTGTAGAACAGAACAGCTGAATTCAGTGTTGTATGCAAGACTTCAAACTTCAAAACCAAGACGAGACCGAGACAGTGAGGTGCCGAGACCGAGACCGTGAGGTATCAAGACCGAGACCGAGACACTAGATTCAAGACAGTACGAGACAGTAAAAGACAAGTGATCCTATGTAAACTGTTGTAAAATGCTAATGTATCAGTTTTCGGTAATAATGTTTATTTGTAATTTCAATTTGAAACTTATTATTTATATAGTACAAATTCCTGAGAACAGTTTTTATATTGCCGCGCAAGATTTTAAGACAGTTCACGCGAAACACATCGAGACCGCTTGTTCGAGACAGAACAAGACATTCACTTCAAGACAGTTTATAAAAATTCGAGACATTACCTCGAGACCGAGACCGAGACAGCAGGCTTCCGAGACTGAGACACTAAAAAACTGTCTCGAGACGTCCCGAGACCAAGACACTGTCTTGAGACCATACAACTCTGGCTGAATTGCAAATAATAAAAGATACTTAATGATATCATAACAATATCTGGGTCTAACACTTCACCAGGACGGCTACGTTGCTTTAGCTTTATATCTGCCGCGTTCGGTTTTGCCGGTCAGTCAAGAGAGATCTCGAGAAGGTTTGACTATTCATTCTAAATAAACAGAGACTGTTAAATCGTTTCGTTATGTCTGTATCACTTATATTAAACGGTTCGATAAATCGTACTGATCGAATGTATCTCGAATACCTCGAAGTATAAAATCAGTAATCAGATCTGAATAACTGTCCATTCGGTATGCAGAGAAAAGACAAAATTAATTAACAAATCTCAGCTAAACGTGCTTTGTATCCTTGGGAGTTGGAAAACTGAATTGTGTAGTAAACCTAATCCATCGACCGAGACTCACGAATAGCTGACCAACGATTATCACCACATCGACTAATCGAAGTGATTATGGATCACTTTCAATCCCCTTCTCTGCATGTATACCGAGGACAAGCTGACATTTTGAAATGGCTGGCTCCATTGCAAATGCACATTTTCTCTATCACAGACTCGATTCATATCGTTACATGTGTATAGCCTAGAAAGATCCAGAAGTTCGGTCAGCGAGCCGTAAATCGATAACAATGGCGTAGGACGTAGGCTTACATTCACACCCGGTGTCTCAAATAATTATCGAGAATAGCCGACAAAATATCGACGAAATTGCTCGGATACGGCAGATGACCAAGATCGATCGCTAATTTAAGACGGAGACAAATCCCAAGACCGTTCCTAAAAAGGCCAAGACCGATCGATGCATTCAAGACTAAAACCGATGCATTCGAGACCAAGACCAACCAAGACCGCAGTTTTCCAGTCTTGTGACGAAGACCCTGGTCTCGAGACCATATGGGCTAGCCACCTAAAAGTTCTCCATTACTTCCTCTCTAGTAAGTAAGTAAGTAAGTAAGTAAGTAAGTAAGTAAGTAAGTAAGTAAGTAAGTAAGTAAGTAAGTAAGTAAGTAAGTAAGTAAGTAAGTAAGTAAGTAAGTAAGTAAGTAAGTAAGTAAGTAAGTAAGTAAGTAAGTAAGTAAGTAAGTAAGTAAGTAAGTAAGTAAGTAAGTAAGTAAGTAAGTAAGTAAGTAAGTAAGTAAGTAAGTAAGTAAGTAAGTAAGTAAGTAAGTAAGTAAGTAAGTAAGTAAGTAAGTAAGTAAGTAAGTAAGTAAGTAAGTAAGTAAGTAAGTAAGTAAGTAAGTAAGTAAGTAAGTAAGTAAGTAAGTAAGTAAGTAAGTAAGTAAGTAAGTAAGTAAGTAAGTAAGTAAGTAAGTAAGTAAGTAAGTAAGTAAGTAAGTAAGTAAGTAAGTAAGTAAGTAAGTAAGTAAGTAAGTAAGTAAGTAAGTAAGTAAGTAAGTAAGTAAGTAAGTAAGTAAGTAAGTAAGTAAGTAAGTAAGTAAGTAAGTAAGTAAGTAAGTAAGTAAGTAAGTAAGTAAGTAAGTAAGTAAGTAAGTAAGTAAGTAAGTAAGTAAGTAAGTAAGTAAGTAAGTAAGTAAGTAAGTAAGTAAGTAAGTAAGTAAGCAAGTAAGCAAGTAAGCAAGCAAGCCAGTAAGTAAGTAAGCAAGCAAGCAAATAAGTAAGTAAGTAAGTAAGCAAATAAGTAAGTAAGTAAGTAAATAGGTAAGTATATTCTTTAATCAGACGTCTGTAAACGCACGACATGTACATGTATGCACTACATAGAAAATTTAACTATTACGACGATTACCACACGATTATGACTATGCCCAGACAGCCTTGGCATAATCATAATCGTAATCTCAACATTTCTACAGCGTCCACAGAAGCGAAGTTGCGGGAACCATGCATGCAGCTTATGTTCGCAGGCGCATATAAGGCTACCAGCTTGCCAGCATCATTCTAATTGTCTAAAAATAAAGTTAATTTAACTGATAATGTAAAAACTTAAAATATCTACAATTTTGACTTCTAAAAATTTGTAGGCTATAAAAACTTTAAAAAATCAGGTTTTTAAATCGAATCCTACATCCCTGATTGCTATCGAAGTCGATCGAAGTTGCTAAACTAATTTATTGTATCTGTAAAGAATTCGAGAACTACGTTGGCGTCATAATTATGTCATACTTAGCGCGCCTTCCGGCGGTTCAATAAAGTACATACTTACTTTACTGTTAGTTACCCTGGAACTTTGTAATCAACGATTACTTTTTAGGCATCAACATCCGGTGAATGAAGTTATGGGTAAATAGATAATTATTAATATAAACTCTATCATAAGCAAATATGTGTTATCATATCAGTTTATGACAACTATATGCACTTTATTCTGTGAAAGTAAGCTTCCCAGATGTCACGAGTAATGTAATATTTCTTCGGATGCGATGCCACCCTCTATGTATGACCTAATCAGAGGCATTCTCAGTGCCAAAAGCCCTTTTAACTCGTTTATACCTAGAGGGATAAAATCATCTGCGGCCGATTGCAGGGGATCAACCCGAATCCCTGAAAACGCTGGAAAGGCCAAAAAGCCCGATTCCCCAAAACAACAATGTACTATTGAAAACCGCTGAACTGTCTCAAAAGCGCAATTCATTCATCAATCCAGCTTCTGCGTGAATTTTTTTCATACACCCTGCTTCCATTTAAGCAGAATCCTTTTCATCAATCCAGCTTCGTTTTTGGGGATACGCCGGAAATCAGATTCGGGTTTCGGCGATTCGCTACGCACCCGACTGCAACACCAACAATAATATTACTTTTACAGCCGAACACTTAACAAATTTAATGAGTGGAGACCTCTGCGTGCCCGTTAAAAACACATAAGATATCTAGTTTGCGCCGTGACAGTCAATTAGGGTTCATGAGGGTTCCTGAGGATCGGTTAGGCGTTGTGAGGTTCGTTTAGAGTCAGGTTTGGTGTTGTTTTTGGACATATGCAAATAACTTTCGGCCACAGATGTTACTTTTTCGTTTGTTGAGAGGCCAAAGTTTTGGCCGCAGAAGCTCCACGCTACCTAGAGATGCAATGATCCTATTCACAGCTATTGATGTAGATCACACGTCACCATGAATGGTTATTATTGCATTGTATTTACATATTTCTATAGCCACCCTCTATGTATGACCTAATCAGAGGCATTCTCAGTGCCAAAAGCCCTGTAGGCAAAGAAAAGTCTTAAAAATACGGGCTGAAACAGAAGCACCCCAGTTACACTCAAGGAGCGAGTTGAAGAGGGAATATCATTTCAAAGCAAACGGTCAACAGACGTATAAGCACTCTATTGAGCAGGAGTTGTTCAAGTCCGAGTTACCAAGAGGTCATATCGGTCTCGAACGAAGAGGGCGTTAAGAGGTATCCGTAAAAATGGCCACCCTAGGTGAGCCTGAAAACGTTATGGATGTAAGAAAAACTACTTTTAATCGAATGCAGGCTATGAGAGGAAGCCAGTGTTAATGCTTAGTCATGAAGGTCAAGAGTTGTGAGAAGTGAAGAAGGCAGGCAATCAGACAAGCAGCTGTATTTAGCATCGTTTGAAGAGGTGATAGGCGAGATTTCGGAAGACCAATTGGGTGCAAGTTACAGTACTCAATTGGTGAGCAAACAAAAGCACCTGCCATTGAGGCGAGTGGAAGGAAATCGCATGACAACTCGAAGATGTCACAGGTGATATAAACTAAACGGAGGGAGAAAAAAGATGTGTTCAGTAAATGAAATAGTGCTGTCAATGGTGAAACCCAAGTCACGAGTTCTAGTAGAGAAGGTGAACAATGGAAACCGCTCATGAATATACCATTTTAAAACTGTTTATTGTGTTGTTAGTTTTTGAGTATAAATTTTCATTTTTTATATTTTCAAGTTTAGCTATTGCTTTTGGAGTGCAGTTATTACATGATGGTTATATATATTTCTCAGTTTCTTCCATTATTGACTTTAGATCCCTTTGCGTTGCTTCGCTGGTCAACACGGCGTGAACTTCCACATTGTGGCATAGAAGCTTTGCTTTCAATTATTTGTCTCTTTCAGTTGTAGGTTGCATGAACTCCTGTGTCTTTCTTTGCCTCTTTTGAGACTCAGTCCAGATAAGTTAAGCTAATAGGAGTTATGCATGAGTAGAGCATTCATGTAATTGTATTCACATTTATATAGGGCCTCTTCAAGAGAGAGTCATCGGAGGCTCTCCCAACCTAATGATGGAAAACCAGGGTTTAGCAAAATGGTTTTCAAACTCTTCTTAACATAGGATGGGGCACAGCCTGCAAGGCAGTTATGCATGATCATGAGATCTTAATCTCAGTGCAATTTCTCCAGCATGAAGTTGGATACGTGCCCAAACCTTGGAACACCTCCAAGCAGACATACAGATGTGTTAAGATGGATGTAATGTTCTGCTTTTTGCAACTGTTTGAGAGCATTGTGCATATGATAACAGTTCATTTAATGTTTGAACCTGGTGCTGTTTAGGGTTGGAATCAGAAATGCGCAATGGAGGAAATCGAGATCATATGCCACAGTCAAAAGATGGGTAATATATGATAATATGATTACCACTGTAATAGGACAGTGATAGACTACGTTCAGCTTTATAGATTCTAGAATGATAAGTTCTTGTTTGATGTGATGACTTATGTATGCTGTCCTCAAATATTTGTTTCAGTTGACAATACAGTACTTATAATCGATTAAGACCATCGAAAATGGTAGAATGTTGACTTGATAATGATATATTGTAGAAATTGGTATGCAGTCATCAGGATACAAACCTACGTTTGATGAACTATGGGCTAAAAGGACCATGCTGAAATAGTGCATTTATATAGTCCCTCTTCAAGAACCTACTGAGGAGCGCTCCCAGCTCAACCACAACTGAAGAAAATAGACTTGACAGACTTGTAAAAACCTGAGGAAAGAGCAGGGTGAGCCGGAAAATGTCAATACCTTCAAGTTTCCTACGGCCTACCAACCGAATAAGCTGCGTTTTAGAGGGATTTAGGAGGAGCCGATTGGAGACCATCCAAGAAGAGAGAACATCCATGGCCAGACACATCTTATTCACAGTAGCCACAGCATCTAATGAGATTGTGTGGATGTGACATGTGTGAGGCTTGCTCATCGTGGGGAAATAGTTGACGCAAAAGCCCCTGAGATGCCAATAAGGGGCAGATATCAGATCAAGTCCTGTGTACTGTATAGTTAGAAATCTCCAAAACATAGCTAACTAATGTGAGGACATTTATAGTATGTAGTCTGTTTCTAAACGATTTTGTCAAGTTACTTGACAGGCCACATTTCTGTTTTTGATAAAATCAAAATGATTGGGATGTCATAAATTTCTTGTGACTGTGGGCAGCTGGGCATATACTATATATACCATATATACTCGACTATAAGTCGAGAAATTTAGGAGGAGCCGATACAAATTAATACAATTTCATGACGGCAAAATAGGTCTTCGACTTATACTCGAGAGACAAAATAATTGGAGATTTTCAGACCGAATATTGAAAATTGCGATACATCGTTTGATTTCATGTGGAATGACTCTTCTAACTGGCATTATATTTCATGGAGAAATCTGCCGAATTTCTCCGCTGAAAGACAGCAGATATCAAACTATAAAATATGATTTATGATGTCCGCATGCATTAATATTGATCTGCCCATAGTAAAATAATAAAATAAAAAATATATATTTTACAATATATTTACCGAAAGACAGCATATATCAGGCTATACCTCTCGATTTAGTACGGCTGCATGTTAATATTGATCTGCCCATAGTAAAATATAAATTTCGCGGAGAAATCCGCCGAAAGACAGAATATATCAAGCTATACCTCTCGATTTATCACTCGTTTGTTATTTTTTGGGTTCGACTTATACTCGAGCCATTATTTTTGAACACTATTTTGTCCAAAAATTGCGCTTCAACTTATACTTGAATCGACTCCTAGGCTTGGGCGAGTATACGCGGTACTATTTCCAGACAATATATTAAATGATATTTAATGCTAGCTTATCAATGGAACTGTGGTCACCTTGACTTAGACTGCTGTCTCAGCAGATGATGTGGGTCTGCACATGTTAGCTCGACTGACAATGACAGGCTGGGGGATATGTTCATAATTGCTATTTAGCATGGTCCCTGTTTGTTTCCGAACTTTCCAGTCAGGTTTCCGAAGGGGTCACTCCACGGAAACCTTGCTTGTCCGCCTCCTCTCTGACATCTATGGTGCCATTGACAGGTCCCAGATAACCCTTCTCGCATTGTTTGACGTAAGCGCTGCATTCGACACAGTCAATCACGAAATCCTCTTGCAGCGCTTATCGGTCTCCTTTGGTCTTGACTGGCTCACTTCCTTTCTTCAAGACCACTCTCTCATGGTGACCCATGGGTCCACTAAGTCCCTGTGGGTCCCTGCTCCAATTGGTTTGCCCCAGGACTCCGTCCTTGGTCCTCTCCTATATATTATTTACACCGCTGACCTGGGTTCTCTGCTCGCAGCTGAAGCTGTCCTCAGCCGGTCTTACGCCGACGACCTCCAGGCATATGTCCCCTGTCTGGCGTCTCAGGCCGATGCAGCGGTAGGAAGAATGAGCCGGGCCATGGAGACTCTGCAGACCTGGATGTCAGCAAACCGCCTGCGGCTTAACTAAGACTCAGCTTATCTGGCTTGGCACGCCTCAGCAGCTCTCAAAAATAGACCTAAGAGATTTGGGAGTTATCCTTGACCAAGAGCTGACATTTACAAGCCATATAAACCTCCTCTGCCTCAGTTGTTATTATCAGCTTTGACAGCCGAAGGTAATTTCCCGTTCTTTGACTCCTAGTGCAGCATCAACACTTGTGTACGCTTTTGTTGTAGCAAAGCTTGATAACTGTAGCGCCTTATATGATGGACTTCCGGCTTGCCAAATCGGGGCCTTAAATAGGGTTCTACACTCTGCTGCCCACCTTGTAGGCCACATTCCTAGGCTTGGGCGAGTTTTTGAGTACATGCGGGATATACTCCACTGGCTTCCTTACCCACAGTGTATTGTTTGTCGGTTTCTGTTCTGGTACGGCGCTGTATTGAAGGTTTAGCCCCACCATATTTGCGGGAGCTCTGCTGCTCCACTACGTATGTTCCACGCCGTTGCTCTCTCAGCTAATCTGGACAAGCTGAACTCATTGTACCCTGTTCCCGGACTGCTATGAGGCAGCGCCATGCCTTCTCAGTGTCTGGTCGTGTGACATGGAATGGGCTCCCTACCATCCCTCAACAAATACCTATTAATCCGGTACGTGACGTTTTGGCGCAGGACGTTTTGGTGCAGATCTATGATACAATGATATTGTACGCATATTATGTATTATATAAATGTATTATAATGCAATCTACACCTGAGTGTTGTAAATTATTACACATGGCAAATCGGTTCTAGGACAAAATGGTACGGACAAAATGGTATGGGGACAAATGGTATTGGTCAAAATGGTACGGACAAGATGGTAGCGGACACAATGGTATGGACAAGATGGTAGCGGACAAAGTGTTATGTACAAAATGGTAAGGACAAGACGGTATGGACAAAATGGTATTGGACAAATTGGTATTAGGACAAAATGGTGCGGATAAAATGGTACGAACAAAATGGTATTGTACAAAATAGCAGGCTTACAGATAAAGTGGTAGAGATTTAAGGGGTCTAGGACATATTTCCACTCCCTGGACATTTCCCCTAGGACATTTTCCCCGATTGATCACTAACATATATAAGTTGTGTATCATATTAGCCATATTAATTAAGTATGTATGATTAATGTTATATATATAACATATACATGATTAATGTCCGGGGAGTGGAATATCAGGGAAAATATATATTATATCAGACTATGTTTGATATGCGTATAACAAACTTTGGTAAATCATAGTTTAGGTTGGCAAAGTCATTTTGCTTGCAAATATCATGCTGTCTAAATTTGAAATAGAAACTGAACTGATCCTTGCATAAATTTAGGCTGAATTAATTAATAGAGTCTTGTTTAATCAGAAGCTGGACTAATGAAAAGAATTATGTATAATTTGAAGTAGGACTGATGATAGGAATCCTTGCTAACATAGATGCTTGACTAATTGAAAGAATCTTGTTTAATCAGCAGCTGGATTGATGAAAAGAATCATGTTTGTTTATAAGGGGATTGATGAAAATGATCGCTCTTCAGATCAGAAGCGGGACTGATGAGAAAACGATGTTGAATTAGAAGTTGTATAGAAGTTGGATAGTTTAGAAGAATCATGCTTATAAGGCGAAGCTGGATCAACGAAAAGTTACACTTGAGGTATAGGGTAGAGGGTTCCATAAGAGAATTCTGCTTTAACGAGATAGATGTTAAAAATTATGCCTAATTAGAAGCTGGATTGGTCCAAAGAATTATGCTTATTTGGAAGCTGTTACCTGTATTCATTGAAAAGAGAGGGGCTGAAGAAGATGCTTGATTTACGAAAAGAATTATGCTGAAATGGAAACTGGATCGAATAAAAGATTCCTATTTTAAAAGAAGCTGGATTGGATAGATAGCCGCTAGAATGGATACGTGCATACGTGGAAATTGAATACCATTTTGTCCATACCATATTGTCCGTACCATTTTGGCTGCTACCATTTTGTCCCCATACCATTTTGTCCGTACCATTTTGTCCATACCATTTTGTCCGTACCATTTTATCCGCTACCATTTTGTCCGTCCCATTTTGTCCGCTACCATTTTGTCCCCATACCATTTTGTCCGTACCATTTTATCCGCTACCATTTTGTCCGTCCCATTTTGTCCCCATACCATTTTGCCCGCTGCCATTTTGTCCGGTCACCGGCAAATCAGGTTAATAGAAGATGGATTGGTGAAAAAAATCAAATGAAAATATGAAAAGAATGAAAATAATCATGCCCAAATGGAAGCTGGATCGATGAAAATAATAATGCTTAAATGGAAGCCAGATTGATTAATTTTATCATGCTTAAATGGAAGCTAGATTGATGGAAATAACCATGCTTAAATGGAAGCCGGATTGATGAAGCATAATGCCGTTTAATTGGCAATGAGATTACTAAAAAGATTGTGACTGAATGGGTTCCACAACGAGTAAAAATTCTCATATCCACCTCGCTTCTATTGTAACATAATTCTTTTCATCATTCCAGTTCCCAGTTTAGCCTAATTATTATCATCGATCATGCTTCGTGTTACATTATGTATTGTATCAGATATCAGCACCAAAACGTCCTGCTCCGCTATTAATCAGTCTGCCTTGTTTCTAACTACTCTTAATACTGTTCTGTTCGGCTGGGGGTTGAGCTGGGAGCGCTTCTGAGTAGGCAAACTTTTAGGGGCGCTATATAAAATTACTGTAATAATAATAATAATTTTTGGTGTGGAGACATGTGCTAGTTGCATCAGGAGCCACAGCATAGTCACATAATAAGCAAAACTGCAAATACATGGGTCATGCTTAAATGGGACTGTACTGTATGTGTATTCGTGATGTAAAGAAACGTGTGAATATTGGTAATCTTGCTTCTTGTGTTATGGAAGGCCAGTCTGTGGTGAAAAAGAATTGTGTATCTTGTATACCATGGAGTCATTTAGTCAGTTATCTAGACACTAGAACACCCATTAAGTACCTTACAATAGCTCTGCTTACTGTAGCCTAAATGATGTTATTGTTATATCTAATCTAATAGCTTCTATTGTGTCGTCATCATCATGATGCTTAGAGCTTCAATTAATGGTCACATCAATAAGTAAGTAAATAAGTAAGTATATTCTTTAATCAAACGTTTGTATGCGCACGACATGTATGAAAATGAAAGACACACAAGCGCCCTCGTGAGGTTATTGTAGGGTGCTATATAAATGTTCATATACATACATACATACAAATGGCAGCCACGCATCATCATAGTCAAGGCCATAATTCATTAGAGAAATCAGACGTCAAGATACATAGTGTAAGCAGGGTGAAACCAGTGAATTTTAACACTAGTTATGATGGAAATTAGAGAGCTGACAAGGTAGAATGTAGCAGAATGTTTTTGAAATAATTGTTCATTTTAACAGTTGTTTTTTAAATGAATAATATTGCAAGCATTTCATATCAAATTTGTAGAAATAAATAAGAATTATTTTCAATTTAAATTGAATAATTCAATATTAAGTGTACATGAGTGACTGGGAAATGAATGCAGCTTGTCATTAAAAGTTCGTATAAAGTTGATGCATAATTTTTAATCAATGTCACCTGTAAAGAAACATGCCATGGTGACAAATATGATTCTTCCTTTGATGAACACTGCATTTGCAAGTGATATCTAGGAATTTATCAATTTAAGTTGTTTTTAGATTCTGTGTAATGATTAGCAGAATTTAAAACTAAACGTCCAGCAGCTCAATTTCTAGTGGAAGGAGAGAACAAGTAGAAAGAGTGGAAGCGTGCTAGGTCCTGGAATGATGAGGAGAAGAAGGATGCAAATCTCATCTGTTTTCTAATTTAATTATTTCATTTCTGCTCAAGTTAGATTCCCATCTACATCACCTTGTCTATCCAAGATATAAAAAGTTGGTACAATTCTGAAGTAATATAAGTTTTATTTTTTGGCTTTTTTACCTGTAGGCAGGAGGCAACTAAACGTGTATATCACAACATAATTGAGAAAAAGCGTAAAGACCGGCTGAAGTCTGCAATACATGACATTCGGAAGATCATTCCTTTGTCCTTACTTTCAAACAAGAAAGCAGTATGTTGAACTATGTTTTGAGTTGTTTTGTTATGGTTCGTGATGTATGTGTTCATAACATGTGCCGTTATGCAATTAAAATATCTTTTGAATACCTTACTACTGGTGAATATATCCCAGTGTTCCTGATTGCATTTGTTGTGAACTTTCATCTTTAATTTTCTATATTTTATTCTTCTGTGCTATTCTAGCCTTCCACAGTTATCCATCTATTTCCGTTAGAGACAACTTGCACAATGTCAGAGTATTCATAAACTTGGAGACTCTAAATGCTCATTGAGTATTCTAAACCCCTCACATAATCATAAATATGGGCAGTATAAACCTTTCTATGTGCTTTGTATATGAATACTCTTGCCGGTATGTTTCTTGCACATGTTCACGTTATGCATCCAAGCATGCTTCAAATTCTTTGTTTCTAGATACTGTTATTCTCGATTCTTTGCTTTTAGACGCACTGTGATGTGCTCGAGAAAGCTGGTGAATATATCAAAAGCCTTGAAGAAGAGAACAGACGATTGCTGTGCAGCAGTTATGAAGATGTTCGGGGTAAACGAATCATTAACATATTCAGTCATACTCACTCAGTCTTTGTCAGAAACAAATTTCTTCAATTTCAGAGTAATGTTATGCAATCTCATTTGCATCATAAAGTCATCTAAATGCTGTAAAATGTAAGTAATCCTTCCAGTCATTACAATGCATATATGTATAATATATATATATATCCTTCAGTCTTGAATTAATCCACCTCAATGGAGGGCAGTAGGGGATCCAAGAATTTGGAATGGGGTGCTTGTCTGAAAGAGTTAGGCAAGTAGTAAGGAAAAAAATGAAAAATGGTGCCCGGGCGCAACGCCCTTACAATTATCTGTATGGGCTCTCGGGGATCAGTGAGACATTTTCCTGTGAATAAACGTCAGTACCATTCAATCGATCTTCCATTGTAATTTTCGATTATTTGGATTTTAGCAATTCTACAGTGAATAGTGTAGTAGTGTATACGTTATATTAGTCTTTGAATTGCACAAGAAATTTATTATACCTATAAATGTAAGGAAATAACAATTCCTAACATCTATTCGCCAAAATTGTAACTTACATTTGAAGCGTTTGTTAATAGAAATTGATCCACGATTAATGCTAATGCAACTTTACAGTGAAAATTGTCTGTCGATTGATCGACTTGCTTCGTCATTTCTATGGATATTTCATCTACATGCAGAATTTGCTGAATAACTTTGAGCATGTAGAGACTTTAAACAAACGGGCAATCTGTCGACTATTGACAGGAATCCTCTGGTTGGTTACTCACTTGTTGGTTACAGGACTTGTTGCATGGGCCCACCACAGGCAACTCTTTTAGATTACTGTTCATTTTTTATTACTGATGTAGATCATCTGTATGAAATAGCAGTTAACATCATTTAGGCCAATGTAGAGAATGCCTCTGAGTAGTTATCTAGAAGGAGCACCATATAATTGTTCAAATACATTGCATTAATTTATGTGTATCTATTATATGTGGTCTTAACGTGAAAATCTAGACCGGAAGCTAACAGTTTTCTTTGGTGAAACAGAAATAGAAATTTTAAATTTTTATTTGCCAGAGCGAAGGAAACCAAGAAGTTGATTATTTTCACTTGGCGATAGTAAAATCTGTTAAATTGGTTAATGTTAAGGGAAGTGTAATATTTTGCTAACTTTCTTAACTAAAAATTGATAACTTTTTAAATTTTTAGCAATGGGTGCTTGGCATCTATGGCACCTCTGGATCCAACATGATCTAATTCTCGCCTCTCGTATTTTTGTCACTCCCAGTGTCTTTGCTGCTTTTCTTATCCCATAAGTGATACTCCAAGCATTCACCTCAGCATTTTCATCTCCGTTCTCTCCAATAACCCTTCTTCTTTCTTTGCCAGTTTCCATGCCTCTGCTCCATAAATCATCACCGGTTTCATCAATGCTTTGTAAAGCTTTGACTTGAGATGAATCGGCATTTTCGTGTCGTATAATACACCCGTCAACTTGCGTCAAGTCCTTCCATTTTTGCCAAGCTGTCTTTATCCTATTCTAGATATCTTGCACACAGCCCCCTCGTACCATTCATTACCAATCCAAGGTATTTAAAATTTTCAGTTTGTTTCAGCTCATTTCCAGCCCTGTCTTTGACCAGTATTGATTTTTCCAAATTGGAGCAGACGTGGTTTCTGTTTTATTGATGTTTATCTTAAGTACCTTCTGCTAGTATTCATATTCTGCCACCACATCCTCAAGTTTTGCATGTTCTAGCGACCAGTGGTTCTGGATCGTCAGAGGGGATTTGCTGCCTCTGCGTCCAGTCTTCTCTTTCGACTCTATCTGTTTTGTCCAAGGCCGCTTCTTCTTCACGTATAGCTTCTGCGCATGTCATCAGCCATTTTTGTCGACTGGTGCATCATTTAGACAAATGTTATCATTTATATTCAGAAGTTTCTCAGTAACTTCGAACATGTTGGGGTTTTCTAGTGCTAGGTTTGTGTACCGGACTTACTCGTCGGCTTTGCCAAGGATTTTGTACGTTTAAGTGACTTTTCAGCTAACTGTGCAATGTATTGCTAACTGATGTATTTTATTTGATAAAAATGACATTTAACATCATTTAGGCCAGCGCAGAGAGTGCTTCTGAGTAGATATCTTGAAGGGGCTCCATTACATTACATTTAAATATTGTGGTAGATTTGAACCTGTGAATCTCCGGTTGCAAGACAAAGACCATACCACAATACCACCGCTGTTGTCATACTGTGTTTCAACCTAACTATTCCTCCATTTTGAAACCATTCCTCCAAGAAGTAATGTTATAAATGAGCGATTACCTCACCTTGCCAAACCAAATATTACATATTTTGTTTGCATTTGTTATGAAAATAGCAAGTTATTAATGGTGGTAATAGTGCCATTTGTCATGATTTGCTGATGTTATAGTGTATTTTTCAGCTGAAATAATTGCCAAACTAAGAAAAGAAAGAGAAGATTTAGCACAAGAGAAGCTACATCTTATGGATATAATAGAATTGTCAGGTCAGATAAAACATTCAGTTTCGTTTAGGTATCGTGTTTTGTGAGGTGGATTATTAAGAGAATACTGTGGTGCATAGTATGTTAAATTTAATAAAATCTGTATACATGTTATGATTTATTACCATTTCTTAATGGAAGGTTTCTTTGAATATCTCATATATTTCAAAATGCATTGTCTACAAGTCAAAGAAAAATGTCACCCTAAAAAAATGTTACCTATTGAAGTAATTATGTTGCGTTGATTTTAGGTTTAGGTTTATCTGGTATTTATCACTGCCATATTGAAATTTTATGGGGGAGATTGTCCTAAACTCCAGGGGCAGTATTCACAAGACAGAGTTAAGGTAATCCTGTATTAGAGCCTAGTTAGGGGTTAGCTATACCCTGGCTAAAACTAACTGTGGTATCTATTCACAAGCGCGACTTAGCAGGTGGAATAGTTAGTATAGGTATAAGTACCGTATAACTGTAGATGACGGGATATACTGAGCATGCCCAAAAGTGTTTATGCGCTAGGATACAGCTAAAAATAGGAACGTTCACAAGCGTAAGGAATTTTGTTAATCAATACGTCAACATTAACGACTGTTTTACCTGCTTATTAAAACTATATTTGTCTGGAAATTGCCTATAACTATCAGCAGTGACTTAGGCACAATAAATAATAAACCTCCGCTTCCCAACTCTCGCCTTAAAGTTACTCTGACTCCTCTGGAAACCGGACCTTCACCATTATCGGAACTACCCTTAGGACAACCCCTCCGATTAGACGCAGCGTTCGTGAATGAACTGGTGCTACGCTGTAGACTTGTTGTAAGAACAATCCAATCCCATCTAATAAATGGTAGGCCTTTCCTTATTATACACACTGCGCTACAGTGACGACATTTCGAATGCAATATCGTCAGGCATCTCGTCCAATTTGAAACATTTTGACCCAAAAATTAAAAGCAATATAGTTTTGTCCTTCGGTGAAAGAGGCGAGTTAATTATAGTGCCTCTCAAACACCTTTCAACGTCTAAATCGACGTCAAATGCGATGAAGCACAGGGCCGCCAGCTTTGTTTTTCGGTTTAAGCTGGTATTAGCGGACTTATACCTACCTCTAAGTGGGATTAGACTTATACCCCGACTAGAGGGCTAATACCGTCTCATGAATAGCGATATAACCCACTAGTCGGGTATAGGCCATATTAAAGCGGGTATAAGCGTTAACCCTGCCTTGTGAATACCACCCAATGCCTATAACTTTTTAAATGAACTTAAAATAGTATATGAATTATCTCAGCATATATAAGGAATGTCGTTCATCATGAAAAAAAGAGCTAATTGTAAGAAAGATAAATGAAATTGAGGTCAGGTGCCATTGATTGAATGACTTTTAGTAAGGACACTTTTTCTGGAAAGGCTGGGAACCACTAGCCTAGTGATTTAGTTATACCAATTAATGTAGGTAACACATAAGGATGTCCTGTATTGGCTCCCTTATCCACAGCGCATTGCCTACCGTGTCTCTGCACTGGTACGGCACTGCATTGATTGCCTAGTGCCCCTCTACCTGACTGAACTTTGCTGCCCCACTGTCACTGTTGGACGCCGTGATTTGTTGCGTTCTGCTCTCGCAAGCGGAGTTGCTTGTCCCCGTGCGAGGACTGCTATCCGACAGCGTCGTGCGTGCTTTTTTACTGGCTGGTCAGGTGACCTGGAATGGCCTTCCAGTAGCATTGTGTCTCACACCTATAGGTCAATCTGCTGTGTTTTTCTCTGGCCTTAAGACTGTCCTGTTTGACCATGGTTGGACTGGGAGCCCTTGTGAGTAGAAGGCCTTGAAGGGGTGCTATATAAAACTGCTGTAATAATAATAATAACGTAAGAGATTTTAAGGAAGCGATGTGTGGAACTAATCTGTTTATCCAATGAAATTTACATAATATAGTGAGTGTTATTGTTATTATTGTTTTATCTTTAACTTGCTTTTAATCAGCAACTGATAAAATTAGTAATGCTTGCTCTGTAGGTATGCATCCGAATACCAATCAGACAGTTTTGACTGCCGACTGGAGAAGAAAGTCATTAGTCAGTGTCAATAATTCAGAGAATTCTCCATTGACAAACTGCAATGAGACAGCATTTTCAAAGAACAGTGAAGCTAGTTCAGGTGATTCAGTTGTTGAGAAGATATCTATAGGTGAAGATGAGAATTTGGCAACATTAAATCCAAGTCTGATGAATTGTGGTGAATCAGATAATCAGAAAAGCATCAGTGCCTCCTGCGGTAATAGTCTTGTTATGCCGTGCATAAATTTGTCTCTAACTGAGAAGAGCTTAGTCCCATCCTGTGATGAATCAGTCCCGGGTTGGAATGGTTCAGCTACAGATCTCAAACACTCTGACTCGGGGCTAAATAATGAAGACCATGTAGCCATTGCAGTCTTGCCTATTGGTAGTGCCTCTAAGCCTTGCAAGCCAAAGAAGCCAAAACGTACAATTAACCTTTATCTGGCAGAGAGGAAAGATCTGCAGACACCTGTTGTTGCCATGATTCAGTCCAATCCATTTCCAATAACAAACAAGTCTCTTGATAATGGCATTGTAAAGTCTTGGGTCTCTTGTCAAGAGATTGCCAACAACAGCCTTTGTACTGCTGGAACACTAAATCATAGTACACCTGCACTTACTGTTGTTTTCAAAAGTCGTCATTCACAACCTGATGACAGTGCTTTAATTGAAACAGAACTTGCATCAGATGATCATGCGACCACCATATGTACTGCAATAGATTCAGTTTTACCTGTTCTTTTAACAAAAACCTCTGAAAGAATATTGCCATGTAATGGCACTGCCATTAATCAGAATTCTGTTTCTGCTAAGTTAAACTCCAATTTTGAGGAAAATGTTGACATTATTGAATGCTGCAAAGAATCTGGTGTTCAGCTGTCATCATCAAAAGATTGCCATTCGGATACATTGTTAAACGAACTACAATTTGAAAATGATTTAATCACCAGAGCAGACACACATGTTGCAGCAGTTACTTACACTGGAATTGAAACTGAAGCTGCTCTGTCTGCTTCAAATGAGAGTAGAATTGAGGCAGTAACAGCACAAAAGAGTAGTTCTAACGCTGGTCCTGGTATGTGTTGCCATTGCAAGCAATTTAAGGTAGTTGTAAGTAAGTATGACAATCAGCAAAGAAATGGATTAAGAAAATGCAAAAGCAGTGAAGATTTGGGAAAGCATTTTTTGGAAAGAGATAATATTGAGAATCCACGCATTATTAAAATTCAAAGAGATTGGACAAATGAGAGAAAACCTACTCAAATCCTTTTGGATAAAAAAGAAAGTAACTTGGCTAAAAGACATGATCAAGAAACTAGTTCAGATCTGCTGGATGATTGCCAGAGTAATGAAAAAGACAGTTGCAGAGAATCTTACAAACAAGTAGTCGAAAACATGAATTTATCAAACTGTAAAGTTGCTAGTGAAATTGGAAGTCGGTTAAATTATGGAAATTCATTAAGAGACTTGAGAGATTCTGAAATGCTGTCAGAATCCATAAATAACTGCCAGCACGGTGAGCATATTCATAAAGATGAAGTTGCTCATGTTCTTCCTTTTAAAGAACACTCTAGTGTTACTGGGAAAGAGCAGGCTCATGTTCTTCGAAGTAACCATATTAGTATGATGGATAACAACCAGCCAGTAATGCTTCATATTCAATTAGTGAAATGTTCTTCTGATATTTCAGTAAGTAGAGTTGCTTCTGGTCTGGAAATGTTGGCTACCATGCAGAAGGAAAAAGATCCATCAGACGATGTTCCTGTAGTTGAAAGCTTTTCCCAATCTTCTCCAGAACTCACTGTTGCTGCATCACAGTCACCACAAAGTTCATGTATGAGATATTCTGATGATAGACGGATTGAGTTATTCAGTAGTAGCAGCAGCAGCAGCAGCAGTTTATGGAATGGCAGTAGTAATGAATCTCAGAGCAAGCTGTCCATCTGCCATAATGGACACGTGTTTGTCATGAGTGACACTGGTCAGAATTGGTTGCCAACAACAGCTGGTTCGCTTACGAATATTCCAAATAACACATTGGTGCCCTTGCCAAATGCTTCAACAATTGCATTCCAGGCTCAGAGTTTGCAGAATGTATCATCATCAATTCAGTTAATAGGATCGCTAAATCCAATTGTTCTGCCAACAATTAATCAGCCTATGACCATTTTCCTCCCATCCAGTCAGGTCATCCCGGTTATTTCTCAGCCTCAAATTATCAGTCCATCAGTGATTGTGCCATACCATCAGCTATATGGGAGAACAATGCAAGTGGCATCGATGTCCTCTGTGCCACAACTCAGCACAGTGCTGTCAACAGATGTCACTCAAAACTATCATGATACAGGTGTAGTCGATGCAAATAGGCTTTCAAATTGTGTTACTTCATATTTGACATCAGAAACAAATGAAAATAATTCTGAATCTGTTCTTAGCTTGCACAGCAGTTCTGAATCTTCTTTGCCTTGTGAATTGCCAACATTGTCAAGTAGTGGCACAACAAATAATGCTGTTGGCACTTCTAATTCTACGGAGGCAACATCTGTTATGTCTGTTGTTTCTCGAGGAATTTCGCAGGAAGTTCATTCTTTGCACAGTTCTGAAAATCTGTTAGATTCTGGTAAAAAGAATCTCAAGAGGAAGTTGAGGATTTGCACTGAACCTCCTGAAGTTATGAATGTATGCAGAAAGCCAAGATTGAGCAGTCCTTCTGAAGTGTCTGAAAAGCAGATATTGCATTTGGATGACCAAACAGAAAGCAGCCAGGTGCAAAACCTTAAACATCCAGAGCCTTCTACTCTAAGTAATAACTTGTCAGAGGATTTAGCTGGTGAAGAAATTTCGTCCAATTGTATTAACAAGCTTAGTTCAAGCATAGACTTAGCATATTTGCCAAATCCCATCAACACAAGAAGTTTATGTTCAACGGTTATTATGACGCAGTCTTCTCCATCTGATGTCTGCTTAAATAGTTCTGTTTCAAATTTTAATGAAGACGGAGAACATGATAAAAACCTTTTGGTAAGTGATCTTCAGAGTTCTGGCTTGATTGGTGATGCTGAGAAATGTGTTGCAAGTCACTCAGTTGACCATGAGGCATCTGATTCTGATAACACTCTGCTACACGACAAGCCTCTAGAAATGTCTGGCAATAAGGAGCCAACCGAGTCTTTTCCATTTGTAGAAAGTGCACTGATGAAGCCGTCACCTTGGCTATTGGATTTTGAAAGCAGAGGTAAACTGCCACCTACAAAGCTTACAGCTGATGACAATATTATATCACAATTTTCTGGTTTAAAATCGTCTGCGTGGCCTGCTTTGACCTCCAAACATCAAGACTCCCAGATTCTACACAATCATCCTTCTAGAAATGATCCATCATTTTCTACAGCAGTGAAAGAATCGCCGTCTTATTCGTCAAGTTCCAGAAGGGAATCAGAGCACACAATTTCTCATGCAGTTCAGTGTGAAGACCTGCATCGAGATCAAATTTGTGGATTTTTTGAGCCCACTGATTCAGAGCATGTTGAAAAGGCCTGTGGGTCAAATATGACATCTGAGGAATCTAGTGTCAGTCAGGTGATGAGTCATGGCAGGAGTAAAGGATCAGTCGCTGCTGCTCACATGTCGTCTCCTAGTCAAAAAGATCAGCTGAACCAGTCCACACTGTTAAGTCATGAACACTGGCTTTCTGATATTGCATACAGAAATTCTATGCCTAGACCATATGAATTGGATACAATTAACTTGGATAAACATATTTGGGCACCAGCTGTTGATGTAGATAAAATAGACCAGTTAAATCTGTCTGCTAGTACCAATAACCAAATTTCAGGTCAAGTTGGAATTAAACGACCTTCAAAAACTTCAAAAAGTCAGAAAAAGAAACTTGTTTCAAAAGTTTGCCCAAATTTAGAAGTAAGCGGTAGAAGCATTGAAAGTGTTTCATTTTCTAATCAGGGAAGCAATGCAATGTTTTCACAACATAAAGAGTTTAAATTTCAAAGCTTTCTGCCACCTCCTCTGCCGCCACTTTCACAAAAATCAGGAGAGGGGCTTTTACAAGCCACTGACAAACCAACTAATTATAGAGAAGTTTATGAATCGCTAAAATCTAGACAGTCTGAAAGCAGCAGCGTTTTAGTCATGCCACCAATGGTGGTGAATGAAATGATCGTTCACAATGATGGAAATATTGAGAAGCAGAACGTTGAGTCATTCAATGAAGACAGTTCAAATGTACTATCAGATGCATTAAATTTTGCTGATAATGACGACTTTCCACAGATATATTTGGATGAAATGGACACAATTATGGATACACAATCGACTCATGGAAAGCCAGGAAATCAAACAAAGAGTACGGTTGCTGCTTGGCATCAAGACCTCTTTGGCTCTTCTAAGAGGTCAAAATTACGAGACAAGGCGGATCTAGATGGTAATAGACACATGGATTTAGATGACAGGTTTCCAATTCATCATCGCCAAGACTTATTTGGTTTTTCAGCAGATGTGTTTACAGAAAATGATGACTCTAGTGCTATTGGCAGTTTCAGCAATGTTTTGTTAAATAGGAAAGCGAACGTGTCATCCAATTCATCGTGGCAACTTCCAGTGTTTTCAGAATCACTCAATACTCCGGAAAAGATTTCATATATCACAACCAATGAACATGCTTTCACTTTGGGCACTTCCAAGCCATATGCTGGAAATAATTTGTATTCTGCCACTGATGGTTCATCCTTCCATCTAGATTCGGCGCAGGTTGCTTGCACTAGTTCTTCTCGTCCAAAAAATATTTCTTCAGGTGGAATATTTTGTTTAGCTCAGCATGCGGTCCAAGAAAAGTCTGACACTGCAAACAATCAATTGAATGGCCAGAACTATGACTTTTCATACAGTTTGAAGGAATTTCCAGGCCCTTGTCACGTTGAATCAAGTAAGAGAAACTCTGAGCAGACTTTTGGTTTAAGAAACAGAAACTTTCCAGATTACAACTTGCCTTTTTATAACAGCGAATTTTCATTGGATAAATCGTATAGTAACATTGTGAACAATGTGAGATGTCCTCCACAGAGCTCTCTGTGGACATCCTACAGCAATAAGGACCAGACAAAACCTGCATACGCTTCAACCTCATCTGCTGTAGTCTCATCTGCAACACATTTGAGCTTTAGACCTCAAGTAGAAGTTGAATATTCAAATGAATCACACCGGACTAAAGTCGATGTTGTACAGATTACATCTGGCTTGCTTTCTCACAGTCACGGTTCCAACGAGAAAGATGGTGGACCATTTGCTGCTCTATCCACATCAGTTCAGTCGACAGATGGCTTAGCTTATACCGGTAGCTCATGGAATGATCGTGTACGAGACCAGAGCTTCCTGCCTGAGAGTCCATGGAAGAGTTCTTATTGCACGTCTTCATCACTGAGATTGGGTACAACTGATATTGCTCGTGGTAATTCTCCACGAAATGCGTTCACCACGGCGACCACGTTGTCTGGCAGCGCAGAACCAAGTGGAAGAGATCAATTTCACTTCTCAATTTCTCTTCCACCAAGCACCATTCATGGTGCAACACTTCCTTCCTCTACCACTGTGCCTCCTCCATTCAGTCTTGCATGCCTTCCACTTGAACACAGCAGCTCATTTTCATTTAATCTCACTGCTGTCCCTGATATGAATTCAGTAGATGTTGCTGCTAATCAGTGCAGCCAGGAGAAAAGGAACCAGTTCTCATTTTATCCACTTGAACATATTGAGGACGATTTGCCTCATGTAGTTCCCTCTGGCAGAATAACTTCTCCACCTCTTTGCTCGCAGGTGACTGTTTCAAATTTCACATTCAATGGGTGTGAACTTTCACCAAAGAACAGCAGCATGCAAAGAAATAGGACAGAAAGTCTACAGCATCGTGGCAAGTCTAGACTAAGTCCTGATAACCAAATGAAGCCTTTGCCCAGTTTCTTTAACATTGCTTCATATGGAATGAAGGAAAAAATATTAGCACCTGGGTGTTCTGAGGCATTTCCTCATTCAATGGATCTGGGTTGCTCTTCTACTTTAGTTCAGAGTAATTCAGCTGCTGTTACCCATGCCATGTCCTTTTCACCTACATCAATTACAAATAGCTGCAGCTTAAATGCATATCATCCACAGAACTTCTATCACCATGGTGCCACATTTCCTGGTTCACTTACCAGTCCGCCTCTACACCATCCACCGCTTGCTGCTGAACATCGCTTGAGCTCTGAATCACAGTCAAAATTTGATTCTTCATTTTCAATTCATGGCCTTCAGTTCCCTCCAGTGTTGAACTTTGTCCCTCCTCCACCTCATCCGCATCCCCCCACATTTGATTCTCCGATGGTGCGATTTTCATCACAGATTATAGGTGACCCCGCAACAGCATGTGTCAGTGAGAACTCGAGAGGCAAAGCATCTCATATCTCAGAGAGTATCAGTTCAAAAGTTCCCTCAAGTCTTGTTCATCATGATCAGCATGCCAAGCATCCAACTCCAAGTGAGACTCGTTCTTCCAAATCCGGTTCTAAACGGTCATCACGCAGTTCAAAAAAGTTGTCAAATAGACAAACGTTACACAATGATAGGAATGTGACAGAACAATCCGATACTGTCAACCCCTATTTCGCTCTTCCAAACTTTTCGTCTGGAAAGAATCATCCTGGCATTCCAACTTACTTTTCTAGTCACCCATTTAGAAGTGAGCAAGGATCCTGCGCCACGTCTTCATTTAATCCTCTCTTAACTGGATCTCAGGCATCTTTGAACCTGCGCCAGCCGCCTTCCGGTTTTGTAAATATTTCAACATCTAGCCAGATGCCTCACACAACGTCTGTACCTGTACTTCCACCGATCCATAACTTTGGCTTTGGAAACCTATTCTCCGAATTGAACAATCCAACAGCATTAGGTGGAGATGGCATGAGCATTTCACCGGTTAGGTTTCCTCAGGGTGTGCCACCGCCACTACCATGTGGTTTACCAAAACAGTCAACGTTTGACCCTTCCCCTCTTCATCATCAGCCTATGCCAAAGATAACACCTATTTTTTTAAATCGCACTGCAGCTTCATCTCCACCAAACACTTTGCATAGCATGAGCATCAATAGTCTTCTGGGTCACCAGCGCCCGCGATTTGAAGATGCTCGAACTGTTACGTCAACGGCAGCAGTTGCTTCAGCATCTGGGGGTGTCAGTGGTGGTATGAACGCGCCCTTTGCATTGTACCGACCTTAAGATTTTTTCACACATTTCATTTCGCCTCACTCAGTATTGCACCTATAATCGCACTTGCGCTGACTGAGCAATTGGTCCACACAAAGTAGACCTACCCTAATTATTGACTCGTGTTTAATCTAATAATAAATATGTCGCAACCGAATTACTTTTTGTTATTAAAGATTTATAGTTGGATATATTGGTATGATATATGAGAATTGATTTTAAATTATGGAGAGGAACATATGAAAAGCAAAGTGATGTATGCGGAAAGTCTAAAAGAAACTAAAAAGCCAATTAGCTCTTGTCAAGACGTGCAATCACTGTATATTCTGAATCTACTCGTCAATATTATTTTCATTGGATTATGTGGCATAGCCCTCTATAGGTCCGGGTGCTGAGTGTCCCACGTGGGCCCCTGTTTGGCCCATTAATAGTACGCTGGAGGTTTTTATTACCAATCCTTGTCATGGCCTTCGTGGATCCGCTAGGCCTGGACAAACAAATCGAGGTTTACTAATTGATTAATCTAGAGTCCAAAAGATTGTTCGATTAGCTCGATTATTCGCTTAGTAGGCTATAGTGGCGGAACTAGGGGATGCTGAGCATCCCTGGGTAAAAAGTTGACCCACATAATTCATCCAAATCCGCAGTTTTTTGGGGTGGGGAAGATCGAGGGGGTGGCCCAGGTGGGTGCAAGAATTGCAATTCAGTACAATCTCCACGATGACGACGCAGCAGACGGCCGCCAGGTGGTGCCAAAGCTACCCGAGAGAGGCGGAAGATGTTCACGCTACGCCTGTAAAGTGAAAAAAATTCGTCGAGCGAACTATAATCGAGGACTCGCGAGACGCTGACCAAAACCGCTTAGCGAAATGGAGAGAGAGAGGCGATTAACCGACCTTGAGTTCGCCTGTCAATCTCGAGGAGTTTGAACGAACGACGCCCGGAAACGACGCGCGAATGGAAGGATGGCGCGAGCACCCAATGGGATGCGAACAAGTGTGGAACCCGGACTTTTGGGGTAGGAACATGAACATAGGCCTACGTGGGGCGAACGGAAGACTGTAATGTGCCTTCAGTAACATCAATCAACCCACAACCGCTCGAGTCGTCACAACCTCATATATATGGGCATTTTTCACGACAGCGCTCAAATTGAGAACAAATATAATTGAATAAAAAGATGATGCAAATTTTTTTTAAATTTACAGATAGGCCTATATTTTTGTGGAACTGCTGAAGCAAACTTAATATTGAGCAGTGCTGAAATTTGATTGAGTTGGCCTAAAATTTAATTTTGGTCTTTTAGATATTTTAATTAAAATACAACTTCGTTACTTTCATTTACCATTGCAACTCCGGCATTTTATTTAGAAATACACCGTCCATAATTTACAGGTAAGTTTTTATGGAACTGCTGAAGCACACTTAATTTTAAGCAGTGCTTAAATTTGACAGAGTTAGCATAAATTTCATTCTAGATCCTTAATAATTTTAATCAAAAACGGCTCCGTTACTTTGATTTACATACATTTACAACTCCGTTACTTTATTTTAAAATACGCAGTTCAAAGTACAGTCACGGTTCGTAATTAGTGATTAGTTTTTATTAAGTGGCCGTAGCAATATGATACAGCAAGTCAGCAACTCCAATTATTCTAATTATAAATTATTTCATTTGTAGATTTTGTACTATGAACTAATCTCATTTATTTAAAGTCACGGAGTGGTAAACCATGATCAACTATCTTATCTTGGACTCATTGGTTACATTGAGGTGCCAGAGAGATGTAGCCTAAGTGATAAAACAAACATAGACATATCCAATCAAAATTTTAAAAAGCCCTCTTAACACTTTCCAAAAGAAACTATTTCTGTTTCTTTTCTTTAAGTCCAATCACTGTTTCTTCCCTGTCCTCAGCTGCTGGTTGGTTTACCTCCTCTCTGAGGTAAAGATTGTGAACACAAGGTGTCATGCTGCCTGGACTCCAACATGTCCGACTGCGACCCTTTCAATCCTATATACACACACTCGCAACATTCTGCAGAGGGACACCTGTATGCTGATGACGTTAAGGCCTTCGTCCGTGGTTTGCCTGCAGATCAACTTGCCCTTTCTCAATCCATTGAGTGTTTTCTTCAAAACTTCATTGGTGGATATCCTCGAATTGCCTATTTGTCAAAAACTCAGTAGCCCCTTAAACACGACTTTGATCTGTTTCTGAGCGATTTCCATTGTTCACTTTCTCTACTAGTGTTCCTGGCTTGGGTGTCACCATTGACAGTACTCTCTTTTGTTGAACACAGAGGCGTGCACATAGGGGATGGGGTCCGGAGGCAAATGCCTCCAATTACAGGTAGGGGATAATTTTGTTGTCTTAGGGGGAGGGAATATCTTGCCTTCCTAACACTGGGGACCGGGGGTTTGCCTCCATCACTCAGAGTTAATTGATGCTGTTAAACATAATCCTTGGCAGGAAAAGGCAATCAGATTTGTAGCAAACAAGCCTTATGGCGCACACACAGGACTTGAATTCAGAAATAGAAAAATACTAAAAGTAGAGCAAATTCGCAAGCTACAGATTGGAATCTTTGTACCTACTCTCTATACCCCTTGTACGCATAAACTTCTCTCTTGGTAATATAAAAATTAATATTGTCAACCCGGATAGGGCGAAATGCGTTCAGTCGTAAGGATATGCATTCAGTCGTAACGAAATGCCTTCAGTCGTATCGAAATGCTGATCGTCGTCCTCAACTCGAGGACCGTGGAAGAGGGCTCAGATGAGAAAGTAAAGGATGATGAGGCCACTTTCAACATGAGGTCAGTTGAGCGCTCGAGGAAACAAGAAGAGGTCTGAGGTTCTGTAGCCACTCTAGGCCATATCCTGCCCCATTGGGAACCTCGCTAGGAAGGTAGAACGTCCTTGTATTCGGAACTAGTCTTAAGGCTGATCCTCTGATTTCTAAAGCGCCTCCACTCAAGCCATTACAGCAGCCCGCCCGGCGCCAGTGGGTTCTCGCGACACACACTTCAATTTCTCTCGGTCCTGCTTTTATCATTTGCGGCGGCTACACGCCATCCTACGATCCGTGTCCTCAACCATTTTTTCGTTCATGGTTCATGTCTTCATCTGTTTCCGCATTGACTACTGTAACTCTGCTCCAGTCTGTAGGCCTACTCGATGCAGTTGCTCATCTGATCGCCCGCCTTCTTCGTTTCTCACATATTTCTACTTTCATGACTGGGCATCTTCATTGGCTTCCCCTAAATGAGATTCGCACTGGGAGCGCCTGTGATAGGATTCAGTTCAAAACTATTTCTTTCATACAAAGCGTTTTTGGGTCAAGCATTACGCTATCTTTATTATCTTATCATGCAACCTATCTCAGCTACCTCTGGACGTCCTCTAGCTCCACTCTTTAGACCGTCACGATATTACAGACAGACAGACAGACAGCTAGACAGACAGCCTGAGAGAGAGAGAGAGAGAGAGAGAGAGAGAGAGAGAGAGAGAGAGAGAGAGAGAGCCAAACTGGTAAAAACCTATTCTTGTCGACTCGGTTACTGGCAATGGAGGTTGCGACGGTGTCATTAAGCCACAGCAAATGACGACCATCGTCTGAGAGTGTGCTTAGAAAATGAAGATAAATATGGAAAATAATCGCGACTCAAAGTACACTGCATTGCATCTCTCGCCGAACAGACAACATTGCTTCTGCTGCTGCGCCGAATGAAGACAAAAACGCTCTCCTCCTAATAACGTCGGCTACAAAACAAAAATAAACGAACCGGGCGCAGCATAGCTGATGACGAATGAATCGTCCAACCGAAGATCCTAGACGGATTAAACCTGAGACTGTGTAATGTAGGTTACATAGAATTACAACGCCAACCTCCGTAGAACATCAATATGGTTCATGCTTGTGAAGAAACTGTTATGCATTTTGTTAGGCAATGGACCGAACAACAAATGAGAAGCGGGTCTGGCAATAGAGAAGGGTTCTGGCAAAGAGAAGGGATCTGGTAAAAGAGAATGGGGTCTGGCAAAAGAGAAGGGGCCTGGCAAAAGAGAGGGGCTGGCAAGGAGAAGAGGGTCTGGCAAAAGAGAAGAGGTCTGACAAAAAAGAAGTGGACCTGACAAAGAGAGGGGGCATGGCAAAAAAGAAGGGATCTGGCAAAAGAGAATGGGGTCTGACAAAAGAGAGGGGGCCTGGCAAAAGAGAGGGGTCTGGCAAAAGAGAAGGGGGTCTGGCAAAAGAGAAGGGGGTCTGACAAAAGACAACAGGATCTGGCAAAAGAGAAGGGGGTCTGGCAAAGGAGAGGGGGCTGGCAAAGAGAAGGGGGTCTGGCAAAAGAGAACGGGGTCTGACAAAGGAGAAGGGGGCCTGGCAAAAGAGAGGGGCTGGCAAAGAGAAGAGGGTCTGGCAAAAGAGAAGGGGTCTGACAAAAAAGAAGTGGACCTGGCAAAGAGAGGGGGCTTGGCAAAAAAGAAGGGGTCTGGCAAAAGAGAAGAGGGTCTGACAAAAGACAACAGGATCAGGCAAAAGAGAAGAGGGTCTGGCAAAAGAGAAGTGGGTCTGGCAAAAGAGAAGGGGGTCTGGCAAAAGAGAAGGGGGTCTTGCAAAAGACAACGGGATCTGGCAAAAGAGAAGGAGGCTGGCAAGGGAGAGAGGACTGGCAAAGGAGAATGGAACCTGGCAAAAGAGAGCTGGCTGGCAAAAGGGAATGTTGTCTGGCAAAAGAGAAGGGGTCTGGCAAAAGAGAAGGAGGCCTGGCAAAAGAGAAGAGGGTCTGGCAAAAGAGAAGTGGGTCTGGCAAAAGAGAAGGGGGTCTGGCAAAAGGGACGGGATCCTAGCAAAAGAGAAGGGATTCTGGCGAAATAGATGGGATTCTGGCAAAGAGAATGGGGTCTGGCAAGAGAGAATGGGGTTTGGCAAAAGAGAAGGGGGTCTGGCAAAAGAGAAGGGGTTCTGGCAAGGGAGAGAGGACTGGCAAAGGAGAATGGAACCTGGCAAAAGAGAGCTGGCTGGCAAAAGGGAATGGGGTCTGGCAAAAGAGAAGGAGTCTGGCAAAAGAGAAGGGGGTCTGGTAAAAGAGAATGGGGTCTGGCAAAAGAGAAGGGGGTCTGGCAAAAGAGTAGGGGGTCTGGCAAAAGAGAAGGTGGTCTGGCAAAAGAGTAGGGGATCTTGCAAAAGAGTAGGGGGTCTGGCAAAAGAGAAGGGATCCTAGCAAAAGAGAAGGGATTCTGGCGAAATAGATGGGATCCTGGCAGAGAGAATGGGGTCTGGCAAGAGAGAATGAGGTTTGGCAAAAAATGGGGTCTGATGAAGAAAGGAAGGAGACGATGTCGGTCATTTTGCTGCGAAATACAACGAATTAAACAAGAAGACATTATATAGGGTGACACAAAAGTTCATTCGCCGTTTTTGAAATGCGTTTTCTCAGTAAGCGCTTCATATTTTCCGCTGATATTTTGTCAGCGCATACATAATTTAAAAAAAGATATTGGTACAAATGTGGCTTTGTTCCGGTAAGTGGTTGCCATTATACATTAGGAAAATTGAAGAGGACCAGTTTCCCGGGAAAGCTGCTATGCGATACAATTTGTTCCTTTGTTAAATCACTGTAAAACCTAATATTTTGCCGAGTGGACAATAAAGCAATCTTGTCACCTAGGTCTTAGAGACGTAGGCAGGGGTGTAACAAGCGGAGGACAGGGGGCACCGGCCACCCTCTCCCAGTTTCAAAATTGGGGGCAAAGCCCCCCAGTTTTAGTGCTCAGTGCCCCCCATGGGCTCCCCAAATCGGTTGTTTTTATGTTTATCCAATGGATTTTTAAGATTACTTTTGTTAAGATAATTTGTGCACCCCCTCCATTTTTCAAATTTCTGGGGGGCAAAATTCAAAAAGTGGGAGGGCAAAAAATTTTATTTGCGGTTCGCGCAATTTTTTAAAATTATGGCCCCCCACTTTTCAAAACCTTGTTACACCTCTGGACGTAGGCTATTATTATGCAGTGTATTCGTTCTGCTTAACGGCAGCACGGAATCTCTGTACATGTATGCGGCATATACTGGATCAGCGACGGAGGTGTCCCAACTTCTATCGGTCTTCACGATCGTTGGAGGCGACGAATGAACTGGTCAACGTTCTTTGGCTCTGGATCTTTATAAACTTTAAGAGACAAAATACTCCACAAGTTTTCAATATGAGGTATCACTGTATCCGCAGAGTTATGGTGGTCAGTCTCTTTTGACTATATTCGTGACGGGAGTTTGCAGTCTATAGCCACTCCGTCGTCACAGCTGATGTATGACAGAGTGCAAAATCCTGCTGAAATACTCCCAAGATCATTGCCAATAAATAATTTTCGTTGCATACCCCTGCCGTTGTCTCTGGAACGCTGGCTTCGCGTATTGCTCGAGAATATATGTAATGCAATACTGGGGTTCAGTCTGGTACCATTTGGCACAGAGTGAAAGCTAGTGAGAGCCCAGGACGACATTCCACCCCACATCATCACTAAACTTCACCTGTGGAGCATATGGGTCGTTCTCCTCCTATGAAACCCAAACAGTATCGTTTTAAGCATCCAGTACATAAAATACATTAAACGGCGACTCATCGGTCAACATAACATTAGACTAATCGTCCATAGTCCAGTGTCGAGGCTCTTATTTTTACTCAATTAAGCGGCGTGGATAATGGTTACGCCATCTCCAGACATGAGCCGGAAATGCACATCGCGCACAATGCACATCAAGAGATTCGAATAATTTTGACCGAGATATTTAAGTTTGAAAACGGTGAACGAACTTTTGTGTCACCATATATTATAATACGCGGTAGATAGGCCTATTGGGTTTTAACTGGGAATTACGAAACTACTGAAGCTGTGTTTATAGTAGGCCTAGCACCATTGGAAACAAGAAAGGCAATAGCATCTTTACTATAGCGTTGTTTTAATAACGGTTTAATTTGAGTTTTAGTTATGATTGTTAGTCTTCATTTTTAGTTTTAGTTACGATTTCTCCTCACTTATAGTTTAAGTTTTAGTTGTAGTTTCTATATCTCAAATATAGTTTTAGTTAGTTTTAGTTTTGTCAATTATAGTTTTAGTTAGTTTTAGTTTTGTCAAATAAAGTTTTAGTATAAGGTCGCTGATTTTATTTTAAGTAAGCTAATAAAAATTTAGCTGAAGTATGCTAGTCACAGCTTTAGTAATTTAATATCAATTTAAGTTATAGCAATAATTCTTTAAATCTAATATAATTCTAATCGAACTCAATGGTAGACCATTATTATTATGGTCTGCCACTGACATTCGTCACACGTGAGGCCAAAGACGAGAAAAATGAAAATTTCAACATTTCTGAATTAAGTGAACTTTTCGCAGTAAGTTCCATACACTTTTGCTAAATAAAAAAATATAGGATTCGAATCGGTAACTGGAAGTAGACACATCTCATTCCCCTCGTGTGTCTTAGAAGAGGTACTGTATGGTACGTGACATCATTTGCAGAATTATATACAAATCATGCAAACAACGAATATGCGCCTAAGTTTGGAACATTACCAAGCAGAAATATTTGTTTTTTTCTGGCTAAATATCGTTTTAGTTTTCGTTTCATCTATTTTCGTTTCAGTTTTAGTTGCCACAATTTTAGTTTTAGCTTTCGGTGTCCCCTTAATTTAGTTTGAGTTTCAGTTTTCGTTAACGGAAACGTTTAAATTTCGTTAATTTTTATTTTCGTTTTCGTTAACGAAAACAGCATTACTTTACTATATCACTTGGTTTACAGGATCTTCTGGATGGGCGAACGACAATAGGAATTCAGAGCAGAGGTGTTCCAATAGGAAACGGAGAATTTTTGTTCTTCTTAATCAGCTAACTTAAAAGCCGAAGCACAGTGTACACTCGCACACGCACACACACACACACAGACAAACGGACAGACAGACAGAGACCGCGAGAGAGAGACCGTGAGAGAGACAGCGAGTGAGTTAGAGAGAGAGAGAGACAGAGAGAGAGACAGACAGAGAGACAGACAGAGAGACAGAGACAGAGAGAAAGAGAGAGTTAGAGAGAGAAAGAGAGAGAGAGAGAGAGAGAGAGAGAGAGAGAGAGATACACAACATTAAAAAAATTTAAATTTCTCGTAAATATAGGATTTTCTTTGGATTGCGTATTCTGGTAATGTCACGTAATACGTTTATGGTATCTTGAAATATTTATCCCTCAGATAAAAGCGCCAATTATATAGGTTCTAGTTTCCGGTGCATGGTTACGGTTTCTCTCGTCTGAACGTTCATATCGATCTACATGTATATCAGGCGATTGATCCTTGGGACGTTTCTTTCGTTTCCTGTCTTTGTCAATTGCAGAGGTGACAACGCACAGATCGAAGCATCTTCTCAAATTTCTGAAATCGACAATCACGTTTTCGCTGATCATTTACGATATCAGTTTAAGCGGAGCTTCTATGGAATTACACCGATTTATATTGTAGCACTGTAACTGCAACAGCAACAGACGAAAGGACAACAAATAATTAATCACATACACTGGAAACAGAAGAACCTAGTCTTCCACAGAGGTCACTATCGACTGATTGCGCAGTAGAACCTAGATAGATAATGTTTCCAGTTTCGTCGATCCATCACAATGGTCGACGGTCTTTGATAAGCGCAGTAACTGAAGGTTGGTCTGTCAGAAACGCTTCAATCTATCAACCGAAAGCGATGCTAGATGCACAGATGATTAATTGGACCTGAAAATTGAATGAACTCAAAGGTTAAGGTCAAGGTTGTGCATGCAGACGTTTCTCAATGCTAACTTATGAGCTTACTGGTGAAGCCTATGAAACAGATAAAAAAAACCATTGTTGATACACTAAAAGACAACTTGAACGCTTTGTTTGTAAGCGTGAAAGTCTGCTCTTCTGTCCTTGAGGAATCCTTCATATGCTCTCCAGTAGTATTATATCGGCTGCCATCTCCAATTCTTTACGCTTTTTTTTACTTGTCCTTGATCGAACACGAACAATGGGCGGCAGAAAACGAAAGTACAAAAGCCTAGATTGCAAAGTGAAGAAAAGCTGTAGAAGGGACAAAAGGAAGTGGATAGAGGGCTAGTGAAAGGAGGCTCAGAAGACTGCGGACACAGAAGATTGTAAGACCCGCTACAGGACTGTGCACGAGCTCACAAACTAAACAAAAACAAAGAAGCAACGGTACCAATAAAGAGCAAAGATGGACGGGTGCTGACGACCGAAGAGGACCAAAACGCATGGGTAGAGCACTTAAGTGAGGTCCTGAACCAGCCTCCACCTGGCAGCCCACTGAGCCTGGAGTGCGAGGAGAGCATCAAACAGCCGAACATCAAACTAGAGAAAATGCGTACAGAGGAGACCAAAAGAGTGATAGATGCATTGAGGAACAACAAGGCAGCAGGGATGGATGAGATTACAGCTGAGATGCTCAAGTGTGGAGGAAGGACGATGGAGAATGAGCTCACACATCTATTCAATATGATATGGGAAATGAAGAAGTCTCAAGGGATTGGAGGCAGCGAGTGATCATCAAACTGCCCAAGAAAAGATCACTGAGTGACTGCAACAATTGGCGGGCATAACATTACTATTGATACCAGGAAAAGTCGTCTGTAGGGTGCTGATGAATCGGCTGAGAATTGAGGTGGATGGAACTTTGAGGGAGGAGCAAGCGGGATTTCAACCCGGGAGATCATGCAATGAGCAGATCTACAAATTGAGGAACGTAATCGAACAGAGTAGAGAGTTAAAAAAAAACTGTTGGTGAACTTCATCGATTTCAAAAAGGCATTCGACAGTATAAAGAGAGACACGCTCTGGAGAATAGTCAAACTACATGGAGTACATCAGCGTTTTTAGAGCGCTCTACCGCGACTCAAGCTGATGCATCAGAACGGTAAATGGCAACACGATAATGTTCCAGATAGAAACCGGAGTACGGCAGGGGTGCGTGTTGTCTCCATTTCTGTTTGACCTCGTCAATGACTACATCATGAAAAGAGCCATGGATGGAGCTACGTTCGGTATAGGGTGGGACGAGAGGAGGCTCGAGATTTCGGAGACGACATAGCATAGCACCATTGAGTGAAACACAAGTAGACATGCAGAGGATGACTACGAGACTGCGGGAGATGGGGGAAAAGGTAGGACTACACATCAATAACACAAAGACAAAGGTCATGATAATCGGACACACGGAGCACCCAAACATAGGGATAGGACAAGAAACTATAGCATATGTCAACAACTTCCCATACTTTGGAAGCTATATGGAAAAGAATGGAAGCATGGAGATAGATGTAATGACAAGAACTGACAAAGCTGCGGCAGTCTTCCAGTGAATGAGGACAGTGTGGAGATCGGGAACGAGAAGCAGGTTAAAGCAGCGACACGAAGATTCGGTTGTACTCAGCATTGGTGCTGCCCGTTGTACTATATGCAAGCGAAGCCTGGAAAGCAACAGTGAAGATATCAAAACAGCTGAACGTATTCCATAGGAGATGTCTACGATCCATCTTAGGCATCTCATGGAGGGACCACATCAGGAACCAGGAGGCGATGAGAATGGCGGAAACACAGGATCTTGAGAACATCATCGCAGGAAGAAGAGGAAAGTTGGCGGGTCATATTCTATAGACTACCGAAGGAAAGAATTGTGAAGATGGCGATGAGCTGGGTGCCGGAGGATGGAAGACGCAAAGGAGGCAAACCTGGAGACGAACATTCAGAGATGACTGACCTAGGATGGGGCGGAGAGGGCAGCTGGTGACCGTGTGGAGTGGCGAAGACTTGTCGACCAATGCTCCTATCGGAACAGGAGGAACTAAGTCTAAGTAGCTGCCTCTATGCCTTTCCCCTCCTCTCTTCATGACATTTTATGTTCTCTTATCCAAATCTTGCATATCGTGTCCTTTTTCTTTTGTTCTTAGCAACCCCACTTCTAGAATCCGTCCTGTTGTCCACTCTTCTCCACCATTCCATTCTTTACCTGTCCTCCAGATCAATCCTACGGAGCCCCCAAAAGGGACATGAAAGAAGAATATTTTATCTCGTGCGCACGAGATAACAACTCGTTCCCTCGACTTAATATGTCGTGCGCACGAGATAACAACTCGTTCCCTCGACTTAATTAGTCGTGCGTACGAGATAACAACTCGTTCCCTCCACTTAATACGTGCGCACGACTTATTTGACCAATAGCAGGCCGACTTTTTTGTGACGTTGACACACTTCTATTTTGGTATTTATGGGGAAACACATAGTTCTGTAAACGAAACAGTGTCTAAGACATAGAGTGATTCGGACATTCCATTCTAAACTTAAATCCCACCTTTTCAAGAACTCTTACCCAGACTCATTACTTGACACCTGTCACTCCTCGACGAAAGCGATGCCTTCCTTAACAGCTACTCTCCCTCCCTGCCTCCCTTCTGGAAACCGAACTCTGACCTCCCACGGACTATCATTTGGACAACCCTTTCGATTTGACGCAGCGCTCCTGAATAAGCTGGTACCCTGCGCATAGCTTTCAAGTGACGCTTTAGAAGCCTGGAGATTACGATTACTACTACTATACGGGTGCATAATATGTGGTGTGAAAGGCTTTGGCCTATAAGGAAGGCATTTAAAGCTACAATGTTATTTGTGATGCCGTTTGTACGCTGAGCGTGTGCCGGACTGGGGATATCACTCTGCAGGCGAATATGAAAGCGAAAATGAAAATGATGTTCAGATTGACAGAGCTAAAATACTGACAATATCAGATAGAGTCATCTCCGCGATTTATCGTATGAGTTGTGTTGTGGAATTTGGGACGCTAAAACGACAAATCACCGTTGTCTCATTTCAAACTACTTCGTTGCCAATTGTTGCAGCGACGCCATTATATCCCCGAAATAGAAGTTTGCTTATTTTACAAAATATGCTGTCATTTATGGTCGATGTCGAATGTGTTTATGCTATCTCTGCTAGTTGCCAAGGCGCCAACGAAAAATTGTGGCACAATGTTGTGTATTAATGAAAATATGACGTATCTTCTAAAAAGGTGCCCTTCTTGCCCCGGTCTCCCCAGTAAGTCGTGCGCACGACTTATTAAGTCGAGGAAACGAGTTGTTAACTCGTGCGCAGGAGTTAGTAAGTCGTGCGCACGACTTATTAAGTCGAGGGAACGAGTTGTTATCTCGTGCGCACGACTTATTAAGTCGAGGGAACGAGTTGTTATCTCGTGCGCACGACTTAGTAAGTCGTGAAAACGAGTTGTTAACTCGTGCGCACGAGTTAGTAAGTCGAGGGAATGAGTTGTTAGCTCGTGCGCACGACTTATTAAGTCGTGGGGACGAGTTGTTATCTCGTGCGCACGAGTTAAAATATTCTTCTTCCATGTCCCTTTAGGGGCTCCGTATCATCCTGTTATCGCCCAGCCTCTGTATTGATAATGGAAAACCAGCATGAACTAGTAGCAACCTATCAATGCCTTTGACGCTTCGATTATGAAGTTAAATTTCGGTTCAACAGTGTAACATTTTAACTATTATAAAAGTTAAAGTCGGTTAAAGTTAGCTGACTTCTATTCCAACAAAAGACATGAAGTCCACTGTTCCTCAGTGAAAGACAGCGACGGCGAATATATTATTTTGCTCTCTTCGGACGGTGGCTACAACACAATCTCCATTTTAGAAACACATGGACGACAGAACAATTTATGTCATCCTCCTCTGTCTAATCCCCATATCTTCTAAGCAAAAGACAATCTCATTGTTCAATTGCCTTCTCTCACATCTTTGTCTGTGAGTATTATCTCACCGTACTCTTTAATCACCTTCTCCTTCATCTTTTCCGCTGCTTAACCTGTTGCATCCTTCTGTTTAATCAAATCCTCTTCCATCTCTTTCTTTGAGTGATTCATCTCCTCGTCCTGTTTAATCACCTTCTATTCCATCTTTTTAAAAGAGTAATTTATCTCACATTGCAGTTTAATCACTTTCTCTTACATCATTTCCTCTGAGAAATGTATCTTATCCTTTCGGTTCGATCTCCTTTTCCATAACTTCTTCTATGTACTGTATATCCTATATCAGCTCTTTCACTCCAATCAAACGTCTCTCTCTACTCGTTCTTCCTCTATTCCTCCTCCTCTTTCTCCTCCTCCTTCTCCTCTTACTCTTCTTCTTCTTCCTCCTCCTCCTCCTCTTTCTCCTCTTTGCTCATAGTTCCACCATCTTCTCGAACTCTTGCAACTTCTATCGTTGTCATTGGCGTTGGCGAACTGAGTGATTTAGGTCGACGACAACCTCAAGAGCGACTAGAACAGGATAACGTGAGAAGTAATGGAAGGAGGTAATCGGTCCCACGAGGAGATCGAGTCATCTGACGACAGACCCCACCTCAGCCGAGCGACCGACCGACCAATAGACGAACGCCTTTTCTTATTCCTACGTCGTTTCACCTCGGCTGAAATGGGATTGTCGGAATGCGGTGATGGTGGAGCAAGACGCCGTTAGCAACGCTGTTTGTGGTTCCATCTTGTTCCATCTCGTTCTGTGTTTCGTTACATCTGACTTGTGGTGATTTAAGACTTACATAACTTAAATTTTATTGTTAACGAGTTGTTTATCAGTCGCCAGAGAGGTTGCCGTCGAACCGGAGGTGGGAGACTCAGCAGAAGCATGACCACTGAATGCACAGGGAGGGATGGACATAAGGGCTACTGCTACAAACAGCAATTGCAGCTGAAGACAGAACATGCCTTTTGTGACAGTGGTCGATTGATCTACGTGAGGGCACCTTGTATGCATCTATCAATCATACATTGGCGCCAATGCATCGTATACTGAGCATCCGCCGTCAATTACTGTCTCCTGTTAACTGGAATTAAGCAAGTTATAATAACTATAATACACACTCACATTTTTAAATTGAGTAGAAATTCTCCGTGACAGCAGTTCACCAGCAGACAGCGACATTGAAATGTACAATGTCATCTCGATGCATATATATATATATATATATATATATATATATATATATAAGGACAAAATTGCAACACTAGTCCTAACTAATGGCCACGGAAGCAGACGAATTGGTAGAATAACAGACAGAAGAAAAGGATTTAAGTTGTTAGTAAGTAAATAAGTATTAAACGGACGATTTCTAAAGCGCCGTAACGCATGCAGCCATGCCGCTACAAGGGTGCATTAGTAGCCTAACTTTTTAATAATGCCACGAAAGCGCTCACGTTTTACAAAAGATACAGCTGACAAAAATGTTAGAGCCGCTAGATCATTAAAAGAGCAAAAGACCAAAAAGCTGCCTCCATCGTCAGCTAGGATCAATTACTGCGAAAGCTTCGTGACGGTAAACTGTTCAAAGAATGGTGAGTTCATTGGTTGCAGTCTGCTGCAGATAATTATTACATAACACATTATATAGGCCTAATGTAATTTCAATTTCATAGCCAAAATCAGCAGTTGCAATGCGATTATTATCGTAGGTGTTAGTAAGAGTACTATCGATAATGATAATAATATTATTATATGCGGTTGACTCTATGCCTTGCGGTTGGTTGTCTATCTCTAAGCGCTCAATTTTAAGATTTTAGCTTCATTAGAAACTGCTTGGTAGGTATTGAGTTCTAGGACAAACCGTCGCGGACAATTCGGCGCGGTCAATATTAATATGAAAATAATGGTAAATGCTTAATTAAGCAACCAATGCCAACCATACCAATAGACAGCAATATTAAAATCAAAATATAAGATTAGTCAATTGGTAGCAGGTATGATACTGGTAATGCAGATTTAGATCAAAACATTTAGTCGACATGATTTCATCTTTGTTAGTTTCTGGAGGCCGAGTTGATGAAGAACGCACATGCGTTACCTGTGACACGGCTTTTTCGGACACGTCAGCTAGGTAAGTAAGTCTGTGCAGAGCGTATGCGTGTTATCTGTGACACGACTTCGGACCTGCGCACAAAAGTGTGAACCGTTTCTAAAATGTTGCACACACCAAATTTCTTGCACACACGACCTCCAGAAAGTTAGAGGGAACACTGCGTGTGAAGTGTAAGACAGCGGAAAGTTGAGACAAAAAATAGGCCTACTTATATATATACAAGATTTGATTGAAGTGTACACATTTAGAACTTCGAGGACCAAGTTGCAGTTATTTTGAAATAAAAAGTGTTGTTGAACAATTTCGGGCCCTATGGCCGGGGGCATAGGTCCCCCGGTCAAAGGAGCCTCCCTTTGAAAACTTGCGTCTTAGGTTGCGCGAGAGAGGCTAGCTGATGTCTCAACTTTCCGCTGTCTTACACCTCACACGCAGTGTTCCCTCTAACTTTCTGAAGGTCGTGTGCGCAAGAAATTTTGTGTGTTTAACATTTTAGAAATGGTTCACACTTTTGTGCGGGGGTCCGAGCTGAATGTGATGGATACTTAAAATTAAGACCATACTTAAGTTTATGGTGATATACCTAAGTGTGATTTCCTAAACAAAGTCCCTTGCAAAACGATAAATTACATAGTTTCATAAAAAAAGAAAGCGTGACTCATTGTTATTTCTTAAGTAAATTTAAAAACAATATATTATTTGTAAACTTATTTTGTAATAGGCCTATATTCCTAAATTCTTCTCAACATTATTTGCACAAAATCACTTTCATAAACCTCTAGGGGTTTTGTTGTATGCTGTATTAATGGTGATGTGAAGTATTCTAATACAGCTGCTGATTAGAGGCCCATGTAAATTACAAGTTCATGCTAATGATGCTATCATTGTTTTTCTCTACGATCTTTGGCATTTACCCACTCCAAATAAGCCCTGTCTAGACTTACTAATCTGCTGTCTAGTAGTTGGCCTATGTAACTTTAATTCCTTATAAAAGGATCTTCTGGGAAATTAAGCATATCTAGATGAAATTGGTCTAAACAGTTACGTAGTTTGGTTTTAAGATTATCCATTAAACTGAAATCCCGTTCACAGTCAACACTTGAAGCTAATAAAAGTTCCTCAAATATCCATCAGCTTTGAAAGATCTTGAAAATGAAATGAATGTAACCATATCTGGATAATTAGAGATCAATGTCCTATATTAATCGTCTCAGCTAAAACAAACTTATAAATAGTGGTTGCAATGTTGAGCAATAGCACAAATGTCATCGTTTCCCAGAAGGTTCTCGCATTTAGAGGTAACTCGTAATTTGTTCAACTTCAAAATTAAAATTAGCCCACATTGTGCAATGGCTTCACAATAAAATGTTGACTAATCTTGAACTTCACTTTCGGGTAAATCTCTCTTCCTTGCACTCGGTGTATCAGTTTCTACTATTTCATTAAGCCGCTCGTCGTTGAATGATACCGAACATTTTCCGTTTCAGAACTTCAGATAGAGACATTATTTGATGGTCGATTTAAAATCTTTTATTGCTACTGTTAGAGTAAAGTACCCAAAGGTGAGTACTGACCAAATGTGAGCCCCTTTGATTATTTCATTTAATCAGCACAGACGGTGGCGCCACTCAGTAAATATTCATAGTAGTAACAAAAAGCATGTCCGAGAACCTTAAAAGAGTTTCTTAATTTCTTTTTCACATAATGCTAGTGCTTTAGAATAAAACCCTATTTAAAATAAACTTATTTTCCCCTTTTCGTAAATGATCGATAACTTGTTCTAATTTATGGTCACGATACAACTACAGTTATTGCTAGAATGTGTATTATGTCCACTATATGAGTGAGCGATGATAAGCTTTTTATCTTGTTCCGTTTAATTGTAAGGATTTTTTTATTACGCCAATTGAATGTTCCGAAATGTGAGCACCATTATCCGCCATATAGGCCTAAGGACCGGATTGTGAGCATGGTGCTCACATTGCGGCCGCATTGTGAGCATTTTGCTCAATAAAATTTTATACTTGAAGTGACATTGGTTTATCGGAGAATCTGTGGCCTATTATTGGCATTAGTATTAGACTAGCCCTATACCGTTTGTAGAACCTGCCTACTATATGCGTGTGCATGTATGCTCACATTACTAACCAAGGTGTGCTCACATTACTAGCCAAGGTGTGCTCACATTACTAACCAAGGTGTGCTCACATTTAATCCGGGTTTCCAAATGTGAGCACCTTTTACAACATTTTTTTTATATTTTATAATATCATGTCAATGATTTACAAATGTAATGCATATAAAATTGTATAGACATTCATTTGATTTATCTATTGCACATATCACAAGCTTGTTGCACTCAATCATTTTTCCATAATTTCAAATTTTCGTAAAGGTGCTCACATTTTGGTACTTTACCCTAAATACCTTACACTTCTCCCTTATTACAACAGAAACGAGCGCAAACTGACTTCAACTAACAGAGCAGCAGATGATGACGTCAATATTTATAGAGGAAAGTTTGTCGATGGCGCGTGGTTGCATTGGCTCATTTTCGCTGAGCTAATATTATGCAACATACGGGCATCTTGGCCGTGCAAAAACTACAAATAGTACATGTGTTCATGGAGCAATAGCAACCCGGGTATGCGCGCTAAAGAGTTGGCTAAACGTGTTTTAGATCAGATAATTGTACATCATTGTAATTAGCTCTCAATTTATTTTGCAATTTTCTATTCTGTGCAGCTAATTACTGCTTTAGAGTTTACCTTAATAGTGTTTTTGCCGGGGGAAACATTTTTGTGCGCACACAAAATTCTTGTGTGCGCTGGCTCCACGACTCGTGTGCGCGCACACATGCGCACAGCTTAGAGGGAACACTGCTCACACGCGTTTTTGCGGTAGCGGGTCCACAGAGGGGCCAGGGAGGGCCATGGCCCTGCCAACTGAGCTTGTAGCCCCGGCTGGCCCCCCAGATTTTTGACCGATGTGCTGTGAAATACGGTGTCATTTAGATTTGATATTTACTTGCTCAGGTAAGATGCATAATGAAACTCAGAATTATTTTTCCCAGGGCATTCTCAAAGGCGCAAAGTACATATACATACATGACGAGATCTGAAATTATTATTTCTGAACATTCTTGCAGCATCACTTACTTACTTGCCTAGAATTTTTAGTGGTAGATATGGTCAAAGATCAGGCAATAGAAGAGGTCAATGTGTCTCGGCCCCTAAATAGCTTTCAATTCTTGTTGATGGGAAAAAGGATATTAGTCGCAGGAACAACTATTCATTGTAATACGATTTTTTGCAAACAAAAAAGTGAATGAATTTTTTTAGATTTCAAATCTGCAATCGGATTAGATGTAAAGTCATTGTCAGGGTTTATTTTAGATACTCTTAAGTCATTTGGGGGCAGACTTAGGTTCAGGTTTAATTGTTCAAGGTTATGATGGTGCAACTGTAATGAGCAATCCTAAAAAGAGTGTCCAGCAGTTGGAAGGCAGTTGGAGGGCACTGACCTTTTATTTTCATTGCCATGCACAATTTCATGTAATTTCAGTTAATGCATCTATTCCAGAAGATAGAGATTTGTGCATTACTTGAATATTTTTAGGTTTTTGCTTCAAGTTCTCTTATGCATAAGAAATGGGTTGAAGCACATAGTGAGTTGCATTCTACTCTAGGGATCCGGCGAGGCAATTCCAGCAGCTCAGTGATACTAGATGGGCTTGCTGTATTGCTGCTTGCGGTACTATCACTGATCAATTAGATGCACTGGTATAATATGCTAGAGGATGTTGATGGGGCAAAATGCTGAAAGAGCAGTTGAAGGCTTAAACCTAGATGATTGTTGTTATAACCAGACTTTATGTATGTACATGTTGCATCAATTCAACTCCAATCTTCAAGTGAAAAAAGCTTTCCTGCTCTGAAATGAATTAAAACATTATATACGAAGCACTGAGCCTATGTCTGAAATTTGTCTAAGTAGTCTGACAATATTGTCGATTGAATCTGTTTGTACAGAGTCCATTACCATGGATGCTTTTGTTGGTCACTTTGATTCTTGACATGACAATTATAAACTTGCTCTTCATTAAGTGTATGTATATACTGTGTTAATGCTTTACTGTTAATAAATTCATTCTATTTCCAAATATCTAGAGTTCGTTAGTGTGAAGAATTCATGTTGCTCTATAACCATCCATATGAGTAGTAGGAAAGTGAGCTACCTGGGACAATTGACCAATATTATGGTCAATTCACCCACCTAATAGGTTACAAAACCTATTATTAACCTATAATTAGGTTACAAAATCAGCAAAAATCATAACCCACATCATGGTTCTAATACCAACCAAAACGGTCACCATAAAATTGAAAAAAGAAGCCACAATTCACGCACAAACCAAAACCCATGGTCAAACGTCCGCCAATAGGTCAAAAGTCACGGGAATTTCCAATAGTTTTGATTATGAGTCATCACGTGACCACCAAGTCTTCATTATCAATCCAGGAATAAATGACTCAGGATAACCAAACCATTCCAATAGCTTCGATGATGAGTCATCACGTAGCCACCAACTCTTCATTATCAACCCAGGAATAAATGACTCAGGATAACCAAACCATTCCAATAGTTTCGATGATGAGTCATCACGTAGCCACCAAGTCTTCATTATCAACCCAGGAGTTAAATGACTCAGGATGACACAACAATTTCACCAGCGACTTGTTTCTCCGTTTTCTGATGACTTTTTCTATTCTAAATATTTCTTGAGTAGTCTTCTGTAGCTCCTGTTCGTAAAATGAGCCCTGCATTTCCTCACCATTATGATCAGTAATCTTATAAGTTGGTGGATCCGTGTATTGAATCTTTGAAATTGTGAAGATCTCTTCCGTCCATATCGGTGTAAAACCTTTTTCAAAGATCTTCTTCTTCTTCGTTATTCTAACTTTATCACCGATCGAAAACCTTGGCATAATAGGTTCCGAGATCTCATCACCGTATAAGTTCACCCAAAACTACCTTTTCATTCATTTTCAAACTAGCTTTAGAGGGTGTCATTTTAATGGAAGAATGCCTAGTTTCATTATAATTACTAACCATTTCATCCAACACATCGATATATCGTCTAGTTGAATTAGCTCTAAGATTCTTAAACATTTTTGCACACATTGTTCTATTCCAACGCTCAACAACGCACGACTTTTCTTCGTTCTCCGTAGAATACAACTCGACTAATTTTTTAACGTCGTTATTATAAAATTCTTTACCTTTATGCACCCAAACCTTGCCAGGTCTTCTACCGCTCTCGAATATTTTCACGAAGCCACTAGCCGTAGATTTCCCACTCTTATCATTTAATGGCACAATCCAACCGTACTTGGAAAACACATCTATTACGGTTAGTAAATATTTCACGCCATCGTTATCTTTAGCGAAACTCTGCATATCACCTAAGTCAGCAGCCCATATTTCATCTATTCCACCAACGTACACCTTCCTCTTCCTAAAACGCCTTACTACGGGTCTATGCAACTCTTCAGCTAGTTCATCAGTTCATTGTAATTTTAGGCTTTTTTAAAACCTAATCCGAGACTAGCGTTGGTAGATAATATAGGTTTCACAAGACTTCTTTCTATACGCTCTCGTAAGCTAGGATTAGGAATATTATTCAACTCATTAACCATCGTTCTATCGGCAACATTCCTAGAAGCTCTATCGGAGTGCTGACCGTAAGCCAATCGTGATGATATGCAGCGTTGTCGACTCTATTGACGGGCGTAGACCAATCCTTAGGAGTTCCATCGGAATTCAGCCTCAAATCATGTCTAGAACCAGGACCAGTAAACGAATGTGCCGGCAAGTTCATCTCACCTGGATATCTAGCTCACGGCAGCTTAATACCGCTGGTAACCGAATTTAAAGATCCAACTAATTCACCACCTTCAAACGACTTCACGAATTGTGTCTCTGTCTTTCCACATATATCACATGTGCTTCTAAGTATTGACCTTCCATTCTTCGTTGGAGCATTTTGAATATTTTTTGTTTCAGTACGAGTTTTACACTACGCAATACATCCTTTGTAAATACAATTAGATATATTTAAAATGGAAGTCAAAGATTTATCGTAGGAAAGTCTGGATGCGGTAAGACGACTCTATTGTTGAACCTACTTCTAAGACCAGGATGGCTAGACTACGACGATCTGCAAGTATTCGGAAGATCTCTCTTTCAACCAGAGTATAAAATACTCAAGCAAGCATTTGAAGAAAAATTACCGAAAGAATCCATCATCGGGCTATTCAATTGCCAAGACGAGACCATGAGACTAAATGTTCCCTGGCCTTAGTAGTTGAGGCAATGGCTAAACACTTGTATTTAAAAAATCTGATATCTGCTGTAAGTTCTTAGAATCGTCTGAAGACGTGCCAGACCCGAGAGACTTGAAGCGTGACAAGAAAAACTTGATTTTCGATGATTTACAGTTAGAAAAGCAAAACAAATGTGAGACCTACTACATCCGAGGAAGGCATAGTAACGTTGATTGCTTCTACCTCGCTCAAATTTATTTCAAACTACCTAGACAGACGATCAGAGAGAATGCAAACTTTACCTGCTTGTTTCCTCAAGACCAGAAAAATATTATTCACATTTACCACGATCACGTAAGTACAGACATGTCTAAGAATGAGTTTAAGAAACTATGTGAAACAGCCTGGGAGCAACCTTAGGATTTGTAGTGATAGATCAGACTAGTAATAAGAATAAAGGCAAGTATAGATGCGGTTTCGATTAAATCTACATTCCATTATAAAAAAAATTTATATTATAAAAATGGAATCGCTTCTACAAAAGATTGCAGACAACACCGAAATGATCGCTCGTTACACAGAACCTAAATAATCGTTTAACATATTATTGAGTGATAAGAGTTCGCGAATAAGGACTCGATTCAATCCGTTACTTCAGTTCGATAAAGATAAAAAGTACGAAATGGCTCTTGTCAACCTGGAAACATATTTTTCATTCTCAAACATCGATGAGACTAACAACAACTTTTCGTATTCGCCGAATGTTGGAGGTATGTGGGTTACTATAACTATTCCCGAAGGCTGCTATGAAATTACAGATATTAACGAATACGTCCAGAGAATCATGAAAGAAAACGAGCATTATGATATAGTTAACGAAGAATACAATATTAAGATAGAAGCAAACAGCAGTACGTTAAAGACTGTTGTGCATCTAACAGATAATTACATGGTCGATTTTTGGACGTTGAACTCTATCGGAAAAACCCTCGGTTTCGACAGGCGGCGTAATTCAGCGGGTTACCAGGATTCGGAGAATATAGTGGACATAATGAGTGTCAGTAATCTGAGGGTAACGAGCGATTTTATTGGAGCATCCTATAACAACGGAACAACTGATAACATTATTTATCCCTTTTTCCCAAATGTAGGGCCGGGGTACAAGATTATCGAAACGCCGAGAAATTTGATATATCTTCCAATCACCCTATCCACGATTTCGACCATGGAAACCGCTCTCACAGACCAAAATGGTCAACAAATTAATCTATGAGGTGAGGAATTATCGATACGGTTTCAAATAAGAGAGGCTTAAAAATTTTATTTATATAAAATGAGTCGATACACGAATGTTAAAGTTAATATTTCGGAAGTACAAAAAGACAAAATCAAAAGATTTCTACAATTGGGAACCGGCGTTAGCATTGGATTAAGGCACAGTGATTTAAATGGGGCCCACGTTTTAGCTCTTACCCAAGGACAGGTCAATAAGTTAACCAAAGCGTATCATGGAGGAACGGGAGCGACTATAAAAATGAGTAAAACGCAATTGATACATAATGCCAAAGTCGAAGGTGACTTTATCGGGGCCATTTTACCATTTCTGGCAACTGCGGGCAAATTTCTGCTATCGAGCGTATTACCGAGCTTAGCAATGGGTGCATTAACAGGAATAGGTGCACCGGCTGGATCAAAAGTCATAGACAAAGTTACCGGATCGGGCGGTGTTATATATCTCAATAGTCGAGGTAAAAACTACAAGATAGTGCAACAAGGGCATGGTCTCTACCTGAAGCCATGGCAAGGCTCTCTACTCGATGGTGTGGGAGAAGGTCTGTATCTGAAAACAGACTCTGGATTCGTAAACGGTGAAGGGCTTAAAAGAATACGCTACAAACAAGAAGTCGACGGATACGACCTTCGGAATGTACTCTAAAGATGGTCGAGTTCACATCGGGGACAGCCCAATCACGATCGGAGGTGGTGATATAACTATCGGAGATGTTACCTATAAGGGAACTCCGGGGTTGTGGGAATTGATGACGATGAAGGAACCAAAGGAGTCGATATACAGTCAAAACGATCTGGATAAGTACTGGGAAACTCTTGAATCGAAGGGTGCTTGTATCTACCGAAAAATCCCAATAAACCGATATCGTCGAGAGGTGCAAAATATTTAAAATTATTAAGCCATTGCTCGAACGAAAGCTGTCGACGCGACAAGAGGTTCTCAACGGGCGAAGGAGTCGTAGTTCTCCCGCAATATCCTGATGCGCTAGTGTATATGTTAGCTTCAGAGCGGGAAATACGGGACTAAGAAACGAGATAGTCGGTATCTGCGACGAGTTACTTCGACAAAATGCGATAGATGCGTTAGAGTATAAAAATTTAATGATACAATTATAAAATGATTGTCATAACTAAGAGAAGATTTACTAAAAGATACGTCGTAGGAGGCTCTGGAATAATTGATACGTATCAGGATTTTTCAAAAGAATGTTATCCTCGAATGCGGCGAGACAGGTAGCAACAACCGCATTAAGTGCAGGGAAAGACCCTGCAACGGAGATTGTAAAAAAGGTCATAGATGTTGGTAAGACCGTTGCTATCAATGCTGGAAAGCGATTGGTGGATAAAGCAGCGGCAAAGATGTTTAATCAACCACCGCCGCAATCAGCGTACTCAGCCAAACAGAGCAAGGATTTGTTAAAGGGTTTAATATACACCAACGGAAATAAGACACTTAGTCTAGGTTGCGAGGAGGCGTTAAAGGGCTTAATATCTCCTCATGGAAATACGAATATTAATAATTTACCATTCGGTAACGGTGGCCCCGTGTCGATCCAAGATCTGGTGCGTGGATCTGGAATGAAGTTGGCTTAAAAATATTTTATTGCTATATTTAAAAATGCAGTCAGATATTCTAAGATTTACTGAAAATACTATAATAGATGAGGTGGTCGAGAGATACGAATGGCTAAGGTACGAACCAGTGATGGGAGCGAATCTTAACAGCCCTGGGGAAATTCGCGTGAACATCGAACTTGAAGATCTTTTCAGCCATCCAGCTGAGTCATACCTGCTTTTCGAAGGCAGACTGACTAAAGCGGATGGAACCTTTTACGCCGATGCCGATGATGTAGATTTAACCAACAACGGACTCATGCACCTCTTTAGTCAAATTTCGTATTCCCTATCGAATCAAGAGATCGAAAGCGTGTTTCATTCGGGACAATCCACAACTATGCTAGGGTTGCTGAAATATCAAAACGACTTTGCTCTGTCGCAAGGACTTAACCAATTATGGACTAAAGATACAGCCGCGACTGCTGTTAGAGCCGACAACTCTGGATTCGCGATAAGGCAGGCGTATCTCATTCAGAAACCAACTGCAAAGGGCACATTTAGTTTCATAGTACCTCTGAAGCACATTTTTGGATTCTGTGAGGATTAAGATGAGATAGTCTACGGCATGAAGCACACTTTAGCTCTCGTTCGCAAAGCCGACGACGATGCTATTTTTAGGGCAAATCTTCCAGCAGTGGCTGGTAAAGTCAACATCAGTAAAATTTCATGGTTTATGCCGCATGTGATTCCGTCCGACATGGAAAGACTGCAGCTGTTCAAAATCATCGATTCAAAGGCAACGTTCCCAGTAGCCTACCGAGCTCATCTTTGCGATACCGTAGCGGTTACTCAATCTTCCACATTCAGTTTGAGACTTAGCTTAAAGACATCGCCAGAAAACCCGAGGTATATTATCATTGGATTTCAAACGAATCGAACCGCCGATCAATAAGCTAATCCATCGATATTGAAAACATGTATGTGATGGTGAACCAAGAAAGATACCCAGCAGTCGATTACAACCTATCCTTTCCGTATCAGCAATTTTGGAGAGCTTACAGAGATGACGCGACCTTTAGCGAAAAATTCTATGGGATGGATCAGCTCGTGACTCAGAGCAACATTACGCCGGCTGATTACAAAGATTTATATCCGCTGTTCGTTTTCGATGTAAGTAAACAATCAGAGCGATAAAAGTCATCCGTCGTAGATATCCAGATCAAGGCTACTTTCAATGCTGCGGTGCCGGTTGTAACGGATGCTTATGCAGTTGTCATTTCAGATAAATTGCTAAACTTCCAATCAAACGGTCAGAAGATGAGCGTTGTATATTAAAGAAAATATTTTCTATTATAATAAAAATGAAACTCCCACAACTGATATCACTATAAAAAGAAAATGGAATAAAACCGAGTTATATCAACAAACCAGAAATGTTAAGAATACTAGTTTAGAAGGGTATTTTATCGGAATCAGAACTGAAGGCGCCGGTGGAGGAGAAAAAGGATGTGTCACCCGAGTGCGAGCATCTAAAAACGATTCGAAATAATCCCATGCGCGTAGAGATTTTAGATACCGACACGAACGAAACAGTCGTCTACCCGTCGTTGTATAAGGCGAGTATGGCGTTAAAAATCGGCGCGAATACGATACGGATACGAAACGGAACCGGGTAATAGCATGTCGTATATCGTGGTATCTGATGATAACCAAGTTGTTGATCTTGTGGTTTAAATTTTCAATGATGCTTCTCATTGAAAATGGTAGCGAATTTAATCATCATACACGAATAACTGCATCACGCTTAATCCTGGTTCAGCCTGGAAGCAATCTAACTTATAGGTCTAATATTTTCAAACTGAATCGAAAATGAATTCTTGGTAAGTATTTCCTAAATAAGTGTTATTAAGCCACGTGTAAATAACAACCTCTTGTCCTTCATAATTGTATGCGATTCTTCTCCGGTTGGAAATCCTTTCGTTGTTTTTTCCTCCCCCTAAAGCCGATCTTCCAGATTCTTACTGCGGTTGGGCACTTGATAGATATCCACGTTTCCATGGTTGCGCTAATCTCAGACACCCATTCTCCTTCATCTTTGAATGCATGAAAGGCTTTGTTATACGGAGATGAAGCACTGACGTTCGCTTGAAAACCATAATTACTAGTGTCCGAAGTTAATCTCGGCACGTAACCGACGTAACATTTACTTCCTCGTGTGAGATCGGCCAGCGTCTGTTTCCACCGTAGCATGCAGACGAAAGCTGTTTCAACACCAGGACTCGTGGATTTAATATGAAATCTCCAATACGCGTAGTTAGACGAAGCGGGAAATGTAAACTCCATCAAATGCATAAAAGGGAGGGTATCCGTTTTAGGGGTAGAATATCTGTAAATACTATTCCGTCGTTATTAGCTTGAACTTTCCAACTAATAATTTCTTCGTTATTAGAACGGCCAGCGATGATGTAAAATCCCGACATTGTTAGAGGAATGAGGTACTTCATCTGTATCCAAACATTTGCAGTTGTTTCGGAGACCCAAATGTCGGGGTAGTGAGAAGTGTTTTGAAAAGCCCTCTAAGGACCGAATTCATGACCGTGCACACTGCGAAAACACTCCGTTTTAGGGGTAGAATATCTGTAAATACTATTCCGTCGTTATTAGCTTGAACTTTCCAACTAATAATTTCTTCGTTATTAGAACGGCCAGCGATGATGTAAAATCCCGACATTGTTAGAGGAATGAGGTACTTCATCTGTATCCAAACATTTGCAGTTGTTTCGGAGACCCAAATGTCGGGGTAGTGAGAAGTGTTTTGAAAAGCCCTCTAAGGACCGAATTCATGACCGTGCACACTGCGAAAACTGCTAGCACTAGCTTCGTAAGTTAAACTGTTTATTATCTTTGTATCAGAAGTCATGGTTGGAGCCGCTGTCACGAATCCTCTCAGGTAATCGCTGGCAGAATTATTCGTTATCGCATGGTTGACTAAGGCTTCGACTTGTCCAAAGCTCGTAGCCTGGCTGGCTAAGACTGGTGGATGAATGCCAGTCGGTAAACCTTTTATCGAGTTGCCGCTCATTTCCAAATCACCCTCCATTGCGTTCGTTCCATCTCTTTTTAGAAATGTATTACTCGCTTGAGATAGGGTAACACCTCTAGAAATTATTCTTTGAGTTGATCCAGTATCAGTTCGTCCAAATTTATCAACAGGCATTTTATATATACAATATTATTATTTAATGCAATTCGTTACGACTTCTTGAAATTTACAACCATCGTTGATCGTTTTCTTCAATACATACAAACATAAATGACCGCAATACACTTCATCGTTAGGTTGTATTCGTTCGCTGTTGTAAAACAGCGGTCTTTGTAGATAATTTATCAATTCAGTAGGAGGAGGAAGTCCATAACTGTCGAAATAAATCTTTTCATTGGCGCGCTTGATCCAACACGTCCAATGCGTTCCTTTACCGTCAGAATCATCGAGATTTAGGATGCCACATTCGTTCGCTCTCGGCCTCTTCGGCAACTCGTCTCTTCGAAAAACTCCTATGAAATTATTTATATTTAGTTTCCTCGACGCTTCGATTAGAGTAACGATCGACAAAGAAATATTAGGTAGCGCTACGCCTTCGACATCGATTAGTCTAGTGTTCATTTTATATTAGTGAATAATGTCCATATGCTAAAGTGTGGATTCCATCTTGCTGAATTACTAGTTTATCATCTTCCGCTGAGAGGGCTTCCTTGTTGACTTCTTCGGTGTAGATATCGTGAAGATGCGGCCGAATGACATTCATCTTTGTCAATTGTTCTCTTTTAGTGATCTTTGTAATCTTCGTGAGTGATTGATTTCTTAACGACATTCTTCCTGACACCTTTACATTTCTTGTGGTCTACTCCGGCCATCTTGTACGAATACAGTTTCGATCTTAAACCTACAAACTCTTCGATCTGTTTACCAGCTGCTTCATCTTTGAACATGCCAATGACCTTTTTATTGATGCCAGTTTCTATATCAGAGGGATGGTCTTTACGATAGTCGCTAGTGTCGAACCTACTTCTAACGTCGGGTGCTATATCGGCGTAGAAGTCTTCGGTCTTAATTTCATAGGCTAAAGAATCCGTATATGTAAAAAGTAACTTTACTCTCTCATCGTACTTCATCTTGATGTAATTATAATGAAAATCGTACATTATAGTTTTACTCAAGTCTAAAATACACATACCAAAATATATAGGCTTGTTGTAACATAGCTTCGTCCGTTTCATGTGAATGGCGATTAGGTTTTCGTCAACAATAGTTCGAGTGTCGTAACTCGTTCTCGCTACTAGCTTGAGGGCTTGCTTCTCGGTGCAAACCAATTTTATGTCTACACGATTCTCAATATTCTCGGACGTCTTACCAAACACACTATTGTTCATTAGTTTGAAAAAGTCTTTTTCGAAATCGTTGGTGGGTCTGGTCCTCAGATTCGTATTTAGATCTATATACTTATTCAGCCAAGCACTTTCTTCAAATTTAATTCCGCGATGAATTTTCATTATCTTCAAACCCAAACTTTCATACTGCTTTAAATTTTCGTAATGGACTATATACTTTACTTTATTACACAGGTTTGGAATGAGTGTTGACACATCCGATTCTTTGGCTTTAACACTCTCTGGAGCAAGATAGTCGTTATGAAGATCGTACAATTCTCTAGGATATTCCAAATCGACTTCTAATATACATGGCGAAGTTCTCCAATCGTTTAGCTCATCGTTACCCATCCACAGGAACTCATGGGTTGGTAGATTCTTACACATTGCCCACCCGTACAGGTTGTTCGCGTCTAAATAGGTTAGGAACGATGAAGGTTTGCTGCTGTCAAACATAGACATGCACTTATTGTTTGCCTGTCCATAACGGTGTGAAATCTTGCTAACACCTCCCCTTATCCCGTGCTTAACCATTAGTATCATATCATAGTCGCTCAACAACTCCAACTTTACTCCTGTCAACTTCAATGCGGCGTCCCAAGCAAGACCACGCGAAGTATAATACCAGGCGGGATCTAGACCATAGTTCTCACTGCATACATCTATAAAATTCTCAAATACATCAGCAAACAGGATAACATCAGCCACATTATATAAATCGTGGTATTCTCTCAACGTCTTGAATCCGAATTCTGTCTATACCATCTGTGCATGGTTGTAGTCTTCGTCACTAATTCCTGAGTCGTTAAGTATTGAGTAGAATGCTGACTTTGGTGGTAGTTCTGTTTCGTTCAGTCGCTCGACAGAATCGAGCAACATAATCGTTAGGATATAATCCTTTTCTAAGCAAGAGATCGAGCTGATTACCAGAATAGTGTTTGCTTATATTCTTACACTGATCTTTGCTCAGGTTCTTCGATAAAGCGTTGAGACTCGATGCCATGAATCTAAAACTATCGATGAAACGTAATTCTCGTTTGACAGTTTTTAACTTATTTTCTTCATCTATAAAATTATCAACTACGACTTCTCTACTGAAAGAGATGTACTTTTCTTCGTTGCTAGGAATGCAATTAATCTTTTCGTTATCATCACCTCGTAATTTCTTTACGAATAGATGACTATCGTAACCGGATAGATTATGGAACAATACTGGGAACAACTTAGGAACTATATAATTTAGATTACAATTCTTATGAGCGGCGCCTCTATATTTTCCAGTTAAATGGCAATGGTCTCTAACTCGATCTTTATCCAGTTTATTCGCCTTCGCATATGTGACAAACGGTAGCGTAATCGAATAGCGCCTGTTCTGCCTTTCCGAATATCATTTTCTAAGGAAATTTAAATAGATTATAAATATCTGTTATGTTCTCTATAAGACTGTCTACGAATATCTGTGCTACATCATCGTCTTCGCTCGTTGTTGTAAAAGTTATGGGAGCTTGTGAATATAGGTCATCGTCAAAACATTTTATATAATAGCAGAAAGAACTTGGAAGGTGTTTTTGATATCTGTTGGAGTAAGACACGCTGGGATCTGGTTGACAAGTGTCTTTAGGTTTAATGAAAGATTCAAAATCGGCGTACACGACAAAGGGAACTCTCATCGTTCGATAATAATTTTTAAAACTCAACATAGTTCCTGGTTCTGGAAGTTCTATCTTTTGAGCAGCGTGTTGGGAACAGTACTCGGTATGTTTATTTAATGACTCTATATTTCTATATCCTATCAAACATCTGTTATAATAATGCATCGAATTGCAGGAGTTTTATGCGTGAACCGCCATCAATCTGTTTAAGTTCTTTATCCAACAATAATGCTTCTTTTCACCATCAGAAATGAGTAATAGATCTACACCGATATCGCTCTCGTGCTTTGATAAATATAGTGGGAATAAATAAACATCTTTCTCGTGACTGTAAACATTAATACTAATATTATTATTTCTCTCAAACTTACTTATCACGTTAGCATCCGCTGCGACTGGGAATTCAATGCTGGACCAATCAAATTCATCAGATTGTTTTATTAATTCTTTCGTTATTCTTTCCGAATGTTCGTCAGCAAGGTTTTAGGCTCTCGTTACACACCACTTGAAGCATTCTTCGTCTTCGTTCTTCGTATTAACAATAACCTTTTTACTCGTTAGACTCTCGTATCGGTGGAGTCTAGAACCACCTCGGTCTTTGAACGAAACGGAAAATCCTCGGTATCTACTTGCCCGGATTTCATATCAACACGCTCCATTGTGCAGGTAAGGATGAAATTAACCTTAGTCTGTCGATTTTCAGTCAATAAGTCTACCGCCTGTGCTCGAACGGTGTCAAGAAAAGATGTGGTGTCAATTCCGTTTGCTCCTTCGACCGTGTATTGTTTCATGAAGCCCTTGATAGCTGTGGCTGTCTCTTTTATTTCGCGTGTTTTCATAAGAATTTTACCGAATACAGAATTCACTTTACCTTTCAGTGCTTCTATATTCTCGTTCACCTTTCTCCTTGGTTCTTCAGGTATATACCCTTCAATCCACTTTGCGAATGTATTACTAGCAGACTTAGTCTTAACGAATATTTTTCGTCCTGTCGTAGCTGGCATGGGAACAAGTGTTGGAACTCTAATGTCGGGAACGGGTGCGTTCATCAAACTAGCATTGGATGAGATTGGAGTAAAATATGAGGGGATGAGTGTTTGAGCCCCGTGAGCTTGAATTTTAGCAATCAAATCCGCTTTTCGTAGTCTTGTATAACCTACAATTCCGCTCTGTTTCGCAATTTTTCTTAATTCAATAACAGTCTTTTTTGTGTATTCCATTTTATATTGTGTTGGCATTCCTTTAAGTGAAAAAGGAAAAATATTTTCATTCATTTTATATATGAAAGAATGTTTTTTGTTTTGTTTGTTGAGCAATGACTCATCATCGAAATTATTGGAATGGTTTGGCTTTCCTGAGTCATTTAATTCCTGGGTTGATAATGAAGACTTGGTGGTAACGTGATGACTCATCATCGAAACTATTTGAAATTCCCGTGACTTTTGACCTATTGGCGGATGTTTTGACCATGGGCTTTGGTTTGTGCATGAATTGTGGCTGATTTTTTCAATTTTATGGTGGCCTATTTGGTTGGTATTAGAACCATGATGTGGGTTGTTGTGATTTTTGGTGATTTTGTAAATTAATTATAGGTTAATAATAGCTTTTGTAACCTATTAGGTGGGTGAATTGACCATAATATTGGTCAATTGTCCCAGGTAGCTCACTTTTCTACTACTCATATGGGGTAGATTGGGGAAGATGGACATGCTAAACATATATTGCAATTTCTCAGTGACATTTATCAAATCCATGATCAGTTTTAATGTCAATACAATAACACAGTAGTTCAATGATGATATTCTCTACGAAACAGCAATGCTAATTTACCCATGGTCTATTTCGTAAAATGTAGCTTTTTGTCATGCACTTAGATGTCCATGTTACCCCAGTGCGTTTGAAAAGAGGAATAACGAATTCTATATTAGATGTCCGAATCGCAGATTCATTCAGACTGCAGACATCATAATTATTATTATGACATGTCATGAATATGCATTCACCAGGAGCTACATTCATCCACAAAGCATGTCGTCATGTCATCAGTCAACATACTTATCCAGAATTCAGATGCGACACATGAAACAATATCAGAGAACATCAATCAGGTCAGGCGATGATGGACTCTTGTCATATGTTTATAAAGCACTTTGATGTCAATCTATCTATTGTGTTATACCTTGTAAGAAGGAGTAGAGTTTTGTTCTTAGTTGATAAATTATATGGAACTACATGTATCGCATGATCAGACTACACAACGATGAGGCAATTATATTTAGACTGATGTAGTAGAGCCAATCGGATTAATAAATTTTTTTTAGTGTAAGCCCAATGAGGGTTTAGACTATGCTGTCTTGTAATGAATTTAGTCATACCTTGTCCGTATTTTTGGTGACGAGCAGAAGGATTTAAGATTACGCTTGGCCAAAGAGTAAAAAATCCACATTATACAGGCGATATTTAAAGCCCGACGCCGACGCAGATTCTACGAAGGGCTGACAGTCAGAGGTGTATGGAATTTGGATGCATATTCACCAACAAGTACATTCTGACCAAACTCGTAATATTATGAGGATGCATGAGTCAGAAGATATGCACAGCATCATTCGTGTGCAACTAAATTAAGCCTACATCAGAGAAAAACAGTCCCTATTAAAATTTTCTACATTTCGTGACAATTCTCGTTTCCAAGTATTTCACGACTCATGACAATCGCTTAATTGGATCCAGAGACCTCGATATATATCATACGGTTATTCAGTGAGGGCAAAAATGTTTTGGGAGCACAATTGGCAAGCTTGTTACATTTGTATTTGGTCTACACGGGCACGAATTGCAACCAAGATATCGTCACTTAAAATAAATAAGGCTTTTGTGAATCTATCATTTAAGACCTTCAAGTTTCTTTAAAAAATCTGTAAAAAATCTATCTCTTGTCGATATGTTATAATAATTTTAATAAAGCGCATGAATAAATGAAATTCAAGGAGGCGTTGTCCTCCGCCTCTCAACTGATGTCCCTGCTCGCCATCTTTAGGAAATGAGCAACAAAGCCTCTGCATGAGGAGGAGGATGTTGTTGCTAGTTATGATGACCACAGTGATGTACTGTTTGCTCTCTCATATTTTGTTGTTGTTGGCCAAGCTACTGTTCTGTGTTGCAGCGAACGTACAACATCTGTTTAATCTAGGATCGAATGACTGTTTTATAAAGTCATTCGTAGCGGATTTCTTAGAGCAAAGTAATTAATTAATTCTCATTCGTAAATAAATGACTAAATATAATATTATTTATCATAGATGAAGCTTTCCTAGTTTAAGCAAACAACTCCTATTCTTGTCGCTTTCTACCAGCGGATGTTGACCTTGGGTCAGAGGCAGGGTCAGGGGCAGGGTCAGGGGCAGGGGCAGAGGCAGAGACAGAGACAGAGGAAGAACAATAACAAGAATAAGAGCGAGAGGAATAATAAGAACAAGAGTAGGAAGAAGAATAAGAGAAAAAGAGAAAGAAGAAAGAGAGGTAGATGAAGAGAAAAAGGAGGAGGAAGAGGCAGAAGAAGCAGATGAAGCTAAGTCGGTTATATTGCGGTCGGTTTTGTCGCATGTAAATTGAATTGAAAATGAAAGAAAAGACAATGAAATTGAATTAGACAAGGCGTACATTTATCACGGAGTCTCCTGCACATGGTTTCCTTTGAGCCACCATTCTGTTATCGATGAGCATAGGAGATGAAGGTTCTGGGAGAGATAAAGAGAGAGAGAGACAGACAGACAGACAGACAGAGAGAGAGAGACAGAGAGAGAGAGAGAGAATGAGAGAGAGAGACAGACAGTGAGACAGAGACAGACAGACATAGACAGACAGAAGACAGGCAGACTTATTCTTCCTCTTATTCTTGTTCTTGTTATTCCTCTCGCTACTGTTCTTTGTCCTGTTCTTGTTCTTCCTCTGCCTCTTCCGCTGCCCCTGCTCCTATTCCTACCCCTGACAGACAGACGGAGACCGACAGACATACTTCTTTTTCTCATTCTTGTTCTTGTTATTCCTCTCGCTGTTGTTCTTGTTATTGTTCTTGTTCTTCCTCTGCCTTTGCTTCTGTCTCTGTCTCTGCCTCTGCCCATGCCCCTGCCCCTGCCTCTAACAGACAGATAGAGCGAGAGCTAGAGACAGAGACACAGAGACAGAGGCAGACAGACAGAGACAGAGACAGAGACAGAGACACAAATACATACAGAGAAGACACAGACAGAGATAGAGAGGGGAGATGATGATCAGGGAGAGAGAGGGAGGAAGGGAATCATGGATGGTACGAAGAAGCAAAGGAAGGAGGAAGGGGCGAGCAGGTTAATTGCAGCTGTTCTTTAGACCAATGCCTCAGCAACTGGACCGTCTTTGGCATGACCCACAGAATCGGCAACTGGTGAAATAGAGCGTCAACAGGTGAAGTGTAGGAATAGGATTAGAAATGGAGGGCGAGGAGAAGAATAAGAAGATTGAGGAGCTGGATGTGACCATTCACGGCGTGCGACTTTCTTTCGAAGCTTAGCCCTATTAGAATATAACGTGACCAAACTGCAAGAACATGTCTCAGTCAGAATGCGGATTAGTTGTGCGAAATCAAGAATGTTGATACTCATACTACACACATGCACACACACACACACACACACATACAAGCACACATACACACACATACACGCACACACACACATACACGCACACACACACACACACATACACGCACACACATACACGCACACACACACACACATACACGCACACACACACACATACACGCACACACACACACACATACACGCACACACACACACACACACGCGTGCGCGCGCACCACTTACACACATTCATGCCCGCACACGCATTCTCTCGTCTCAATCTCTGTCTCTAACGTAGCTCATGCTTTCAGAGTTCACGTTGTTGCTCAACATTAGACATACTCAATCAGACATTTTAGGACCAAACTTTGGTCCTATGTATACACTAATTCAGTATGTTATCTGATTGCTTCTTCCTTGCTTTTCATTCAACACGGCCACCAGAATGTTCGCGAGCGATGAAGATGATCCTCAGATTAGTATGTCGAGGATTTGATACACGAGACAATTGAGAGGACGAGAACCTGAATAAGTTACTATGTGTGTAATTTGTGTATGTGTGCGTGTGTATGTGTGTGTCTGTAGGTGTTGGCCTATGTATGTGTGTATGTGTGTGTTAACACTCTTGATTTCGTACAACTGCATTCTGCATTATGCAATGTGATTCTGTAGTAAATGCAAAGGTTTATATCAAGACTCTTTTCATCCTCTTTTCATTCGTGCGACTTTTACACGTCCACTGACCAGGTGTAGAGGCTCATGCATGCATGCTTTGAATTGTTGTCAAATCGCTTTATTTCTGATCATACCTACTTAAAAGCGCTTGTTTGGACAGAAGATGGGTTGAAATTCGATTTTTCGATTCCATCTGTTCGTATATACATGCATAGTATGGATGCAATATTATAGGCGAGAGTTTGGCCCCACACGTCAATAGGTGAGTCAGAGGCGAATGCTCATATAGCAGGCCTGTCTGCTGCCATGAAAAGTTCTATGCTGTCCATCAAGCTCCTATTTCAAAGCCTATGAAGTCGCCGAGGTGACTGCAGCGAATAGGCCTATTTATGAAAAGATACGCTTGAAACTTAATGCTAAGGATCATAACAGACCTAAAGCCAGACACCAATAAAGACGTCGAAACCAGTACTGTCTAGTTTAGTAAACTATACAATTTGATCACTAAGCGGAACCGTAACTTGTGAGATGAACGCAATGTGATACTGTAGTAAATGCAAAGGTTTATTAAATCAAGCTTTTGGTGCTAACTGCATCAATAGCTCACAGCGAAGTCCATCTTTCTAATAAGTCTTTGGAAACCTTAAAATGTACAGGAACTCATACAAGGTATTCAAAGACTGCGCTGCGAATTTAAAAGCAGTTACAGAAAATTAGCAGACAGGAGGAGGTCCTGATGGTAATTTGATATAATTATGCACGGTGAACGGATAAAAAGCGAACTTCTAGAAATACTATAATAATTCGTCCAATAGTGTATGCAATTTTATCAAATATGAGAAAAACTTCTGTTAAATGATTCATTTATTAGTTATAATGTGTGTTAATAATGTCCTTATTCGGCTTCAACAAACGCACTAAGACGCGCTCGCCATTCAGTTATTGCAGCATCGAATGTAAATTTATCAAATTTGTCCCATGTGAAAAAGTTTTCTATAACACGTTTATTCATAATATCTGGGTAGTGATGCAAAAAAAGTTTACAAGACAAAGGTACGCGACGTTAGAGAACTGCGTCAACGTATCATGTGCATGTACTTGGGACGAATTTGACCAAGTTGTAATCGATGCAGCAATTACTGAATGGCGAGCGCATCTTGGTGTGCGTGTGTTGAGGCCAAAGAAAGCCATTTTAAGCACACGTTATAAGCAATAGATACTAAGTATGCGTGTAATATTGATTAAACATAAGTGTTTTCATATTTGATTAAAAGGCATACATTATTGGACAAATTATTACAGTATTTTTAGAGTTTCGCTTTTTATCCGCTCACCGTGTATATGCATGTTTATTTATTATATATATATATATATATATATGTTTTGTTGACTTTGTATTATACTTTAAATGACACGGATTTTATGGTCTTCAACTGATTTGCAGCCACGATTACATCAAGCAGCCATTGCAGCCATATACTCCTCTTATGCTTCGTGATAATAACGAATCATTCGTTTGGTATACACTGCGCACCAGAATTCAAACGGGCGATGACGAGGTCGAAGGTCGTCAAGTTAACAATCAGTCAAGCAACGTGGTTGAAGCAGGATCGATGAAAAATAGGGATCAGAACATGCATGCGAGAAATAAAAATAGTAATGAATTACTTATAGTGAAATGATAGATGATGATCCGATAGAAATGGCGATTAAAATGAACGTCGCTCATGAATTGGAGAGCGTCGGATGTCAGACGTCCACGTTCCAATGGGACAGTCATTCGTTGCCTTTGCACTTTGTTCAGTCTACGCAGAGAAGACGACGTCTACTGATTGCCCCATGCAGAGGACGACGGACGGACGATGGACCTGCGTCGTTTTCTCATCAAAGTGCGTATGGCCCGATCGCCAATTATTTCGACGAACCTCGATCTCGCTAACCGGAAGCACGAGTCAATAAATTTAAGGCTTATGTGAGTGTAGACAAGGTCTGCGTGAAAAAACTCAGCAGTTGACATTTAACGCAAAGCCTCCTTTTGATATGCTAAGAACTTCCGGGTTGGTGGGAGCATGTCAATCACATGGCAGCAATTCTAATTTGTTCATCATGTCTCGGCATGAATTCGTCTGAATCATAGATCAATAATTGCCAGCCTGCCAGTCGGCCAGTGTGTGCGTGCGAGGAGCGTGCCTGGTTCCTGCTCTGTCAGTCAGTCGCTGAATCTCGGCTGCGGCTGCTGCTGTTGTTGCTGCTGGCGCCATCAGATAAACGACAACGTCGGACTGTTCTCGCCAGGCGGCGCTGTGCAAAGATTGCGATGAAGACGACGACGACGATGTGTGAGCGCTGAACGAACGACGGCTCTACCTACTACGATGAAAACGTCAATGCTTCGCTCTTCCGTATACATCTCGACGACTGGTGTTGCTGCTGCTGTCGGCAACGGTAGCTGTGATTGTGATGCTGTTGCGGCGGTTGACGACTGGTTCTGGCATTGCTTGGGAAAGTAAAGCACAGCTCCTCCCGTGAGAATCGTGAACACTGCGTCGTAAGTATACGTTCCTCATTATGATATATATATTCTCTGCTAGGATGCTCAGCAATCGACTTCCGTTGAAAAGAGATGCCTCGACCATTTCGACCATACTCACATATTTTTATACACTGCTCTTTCAAGAGCAACACACAAGCATAAAACTAGTATTTCTCACTTATCGGCAATAGCATGCAGTTACTCAGTCTTCTCGTATACAGGAAGAACTATCGGGATTTCGATCCCTTTCGGGACTTACGTTGTAGTCTTTAGTTTTACAAGCGATGAATTTTATTTTTGCATAGAGCAAGCTGTTTGTTGTGGCTACAAAATAAAGAAAGCAAATAGTTCTCGCAATCTCCACGTTTTTAAAGTGCTATCAGCTTATTTCAGAGGGTTACGTCACGTCATAGGGGGTGTCGTCTGAAAGGTAGTTCGAAGGAGGTTTGTGTAGACAAAGACTAGCGTTTTTGCCACGATTTAGGCCTAACTGTTTTTTGTTAATAAGGACTCAAACTAGAAGGCATCGAAAGTCTCTGACAATTCGGTTAATAGCCTAGACATGCAACGTCGATAATCGAAAATCCAGTGAAAAGCGTCACTTACGTCTTTACAGCAGCTGCTATCATTAAAAATTCATTATCATATCACCAATCTGTAATATAAAAAAATAATATCTGTCTCTCACTCTCTCCGTAGCATTGTTTTATCAACCCGAGGAATAATAATAATAATAATTTTTATTAAAAACAATGAAGCCATTTGCGAGACTGGCCATTCCAGAACAACGCCCATAATTATTTGAATCCCGTGGGATCATGTAGGCCCCTACCTTGGGAAAAATTAATAATATTGTAAGCACATTTATCCTAATTCTTCATCCACTGTATCGTCAATTATGATAACCTGTGTAGTATATAGGCCTACACTCGTAAAGGCTTTGACAGTTGAGCCCTGGGAAAACCTTGAGTTCATTCCCGTCTTCTTCTGGTACCTCGGAAGGCCGAGCTCCGAGGTTTTCAGGGAACTTTTTCCCGTCTTCTTCTTGATTGTCCGCTGGGTAAGACATACACGGTCTGGCGCAGGATTCAAGACTGTCCCGTTGGTAGAATCAGAGTCACTACGCTAACAAAGAAGTCACACACGTTACTCAACAAAGTTTCTTTATTGTGAACTACAGCAGCGGCGAACAGCCAACGAATAATAGTCAAAATCAAATAATCGACACCAGACTACCAACGACTCTACTGAATGCAGACTCTAACTTAACTGACTGACTCAACGACTGACTCGGAGTCTCTCTCTCTCTTTCTCTCTCTCTCTCTCGACTGAGCTCTGCGGTCCCTCATGTGGTCTTCAGGGCGTAGCATTGCTACAGAGGTGTAACATTGCTGCAGAGGTAGCATTGCTACAGAGGTCAGTAGTGGTGGTATGGCTGGTTCTGTATCAGTCTGCCCTTTGACCTGTCACGTGACTGCCTATGACGTCATCCATTATCCAGACGGACTCCTAGCCCCGTCCACCAGTCAATCATCCATAGTGTTATCGTGCACGAGGCTGCACTTTGCACTGGGCATCTGGCGCCTTATCAGTAGCCATTATATACATCACCTGTCAACGGCCTGCCAATAATCCATTGTTCTTCCAGCGCAGCCAATCTTTGTACTGTGCTTATCTCAACGACCGTTGACCGTCGTATAGTAGTGGGACTAGTGAGCCTTCTGATTCGACCTTTGAACCGGAAACAACATCTGAATTATTTTGCGCTATTTTACGTTTGAATACACGTGCTCTAACCCTAGAATGGAGACGTCGACCATACCATTAGGCAAGGGTTTGGCACAGGGTTCGGTTGGCACAGGGTTTAGGGTTGGCACAGCGCCAATCCTAAATTTCCATTCTTTCGAACTTATGATTAACAATTATAAAAATAATAATTATAAGAATACAAATTTTAAAATTTAATAATAAAGATAATAGACAATATGCAGACAGGCAAACGGGTATACAGACAGACAGGCAAACGGGTATGCAGACAGACAGGCAAACGGGTATACAGACAGACAGGCAAACGGGTATACAGACAGACAGGCAAACGGGTATACAGACAGACAGGCAAACGGGTATACAGACAGACAGGCAAACGGGTATACAGACAGACAGGCAAACGGGCATGCAAACAGATAGGCAAATGGGTAGGCAAACAGATAGGCAGACGAGTCGGCATTCAGACAAGAAAACGGGTATGCAGACAGACAGGTAAAACGGGGGTGTGCAGACAGACAGGGAAGAGACTTTCAGTCAGGCCATACTCAGTTGTCCAAGTGACACTCCAAATATAGCCGTAATGACGTGGTTGGCCCATAGGCAAATAAGACCCCCACGTAGCACTTTATCCTGCCCAGTCTTTCACTGTCTATGCGTAGCTCCCTTATTCCATTACTCTCTGAAGATGGCCACTAATATATCGCCGCCTAGCATTGCAAATATTCGTCCATTTGATGGAATTGTTTTACCATTTCATTTAAGTGCTCTTCATGTCGCCAAGTATGTCTGCTGGCTATAAGTACAGTTTCATGCATCTTACCCTTAAAAACGCGAAAACTCCATTGGCCTATAATCTATCTATAGGCCTATTCTGTACACATAGGCCTACTTGCCGTGCGCATGATAAGCCTATAATCTCCTGAGCAGAGCAATATTTGCCGTGCACATGAGCCCACGTGCCGCGTGTATAGGGCCGCAATGTGTTGGCCCTATATGCCGTGACATGTGCTAAGTGGTGGCATTCGAAGACTCGGTCGATGTTACCAATACGTCCCTAATGTTGATAAGGAAGAACCCTTCTCACTTCATCCGCCTCGAGTTCTTCATGCGTATGTTCACTGCGGTCTTTGATCGTTGGCTGTTGCATGGTCAGGTCTCATGAAATGCAGTCCATGCGGCCAGATCACGTGTCTGCCTTTCAGTAAAACGATTGGAAGTGACCGTGAATTGATGCCATGTGCACTTCAACAAGACTAAAAAATGTAGTTTCAATATTCAATTTGATACAATACATTGATATCGAGCCCTTAGTTGTGATTATGTATACTGATTCTGACTTGAAGAGGAAATCAAAATATTTTACTGAATTACCTGAACATTCCGCAAGGGTTTGCGCCTTTCACTATATAAAAAGTGACATGGTAATGGGAAAATGGGGAAAGCGGTATAACCGCGTTAACCGCGGCAAAATCAGAGGTAATGATATCATAAGGTGGCATTAACGGAATTCAACGCGGAGATGGATATAAAAAATATAAAAATGCGGTAATTACCGACGGTTTGTCAACTGTTGCAATGAACTATTGTTAAGTCATCGCCAATATAATTGAAATTCTTGAGTATTCGATAAATTTTCAGCTTCAGTTCAGTATTCCGTATCTAAAAATTAAGATTTTAACAGAACGGTTTAGCGTGGTACGTAAACATATTTACCTTGTTATTGTTCTTCTGTGGATTGGGAATTGGGATGGGAAGGCACCTAATGGAGACGTGAACATGCAGACCAAATTGAATGGGGTGAGGATACGGATGGAGACAGACGGAAATGGAGACTGAGTTTGTCTCCATGTCAATCTTTACCTTACACTTAAATTCAGTGATTTTTTGCGAAATTTCTTTCTTTAACCTTGCTGGTCTGAGCGAAGATGGAGGCATTGTAGGCAATGATCCTATGTGAGTGTTTGTATATCTTGCAGTACAATTGGCTCAATGTGGTGTGCATCGGATGGCTTCGTCCTATGCGGTTGATTTGCATTGCCTATTCTCTCTTTCAGTCAGTCGTATTCCGTAGGAAAAGATCTCTTCATTTATTAGTCAATGAAGGAAACGCTATACGCATGGACTTCAACCATTGTCCAGTGCATCGATGGATTTCTTCCGCAGTAGATGCTGCAGCAGTGCTGCCTTTCACTCTCAACTATCCAAAGCATAGCAAGCCCATATATATATATATATATATATATATATATATGAACAATGAGGACTATGAACAATGGACAAATGCATATATATATGGGCAATTGTTCATTGTTCATGGTCCTCCACTATCACAGTTGCTATTGGTTGAGAGTATTCAGTCTCTCTCTATCCTTCTTCATTCCTGAATGTCATCTAATCGTCTGTCTCTCAGCGCTTCTAAAACTCGATGTATCTGGTTTGGTACTCCTCAACAAGTCAGAAGCTTGATCTCGTTCTACTCTCTGAAAAGTTCCAATTCTTCTCTTTCTCGTCAAGTGTTCGTGATCTGGGTGTTATCCTTGACAATTCACTTACTTTTGTTGAACACATCTCTTCTCTCACACGATCCTCCTATTTTCATCTGAGGCGTTTCCGGGTCATTCGTTGTTCTGTCTCCTCCTCCACCTTTGGTTCGTGCAGTTAAATGTTCTATAGAATTGACAACTGCAATTTCCTTCTCATTGGTCTTCCAAAGGTTCGCCTCTCTCCTTTTCAGTCAGTACTTAAGACAGCTGCTAGACTGATAGCTCGCTCTCCTCGTTACTCTCTCGCATCTCTACCGTTATGTTTGATGAACTTCACTGGCTCCCTCTTCTTGCTAGCATACAATTTAAAATTCTCATTCTAATTTTCAAGGCTCAACGGGGTCTTGCCCCGAGATACCTGGCTGGTGTAATACTTAGGCCTCATTCAGCTTACTCCCTCTGTCCACTTCGCTCATCCAATAAACTTTACCTTTTGGTTCCTCGAACTAGAACAGCTATGGCTCAGTCTCGATCTTTTGCTTCAATTGGCCCCTCTCTGCGGAATGCCCTTTCGCCGTCTGTTAGCTCTGAAGTTCTATCTGGCAGTCTCTCATCCTCTTTTGCTTTTCTCAAAACCGACTTCTTCTCGCGGGGCCGTTCGCACTGGCAGCGCTTCTGAACGGTTCATCCCACTAGAGGCGCTTTATAAATGCTCAAATACAATACAATATTCGGGGAAAAGGACTGTCTAATGATGATATAAAAATAAATAGTAAATATTCGTCGACTTTAAAATTTTAAAACCGTTATATCCTGACATATTTATTTAATACTGCATACGATATGATAGTTACTGTCATCCAATAATGACGTAAAAATGCCCTTGTTTTGCCGGACACAATGAGTACATATATAGCCTACTAACTGCATTACTCGCCTTTGCCCGAGTCGAAATAATGTAAGGCAGGCCCTGTCCATACAATTTGAAATAATTATGTTGAACATTGCTTCCCCATGCTGGTCGAACCAAATCTATTACTCACCGCCTGCTACGTGACGCTCGCCACTTTTGGGGTAAATTTTTTGGGGAATGGGTAATGTTTTGGGATCGCGAACCCTTCTATGTTTGTTCTCGGGTGCTAAAGAGTATTCGTGAAAAATTTGGGAAGAATCAGTCGAGTGGTTCAAAAGTGTGTGTGGAGGATACATGCATGGTTAGTTAGTTAGTTAGTTAGTAACATATTTGTTTTCTTTACATAATATATAAGTATATATATACATAGAGAGAGATAGATATGAAGATAGTTAAATAGAAAGAAAATAGATAGATAGATAGATAGAAGATAGATAGACAGATAGATAGACAGATAGATAGACAGACATAATAGACAGACAGATGAATAGACAGATAGACAGATAGATAGATAAAGAGATAGATAAATAGATAGATAGATAGATAGATAGATAGATAGATAGATAGATATACAAATAGATAGATAGATAGATAGATAGATAGATTGAGAGATAGATAGAGAGATAGATAGATAAATAGATAGATAAATAGATAGATTGATAGATAGATAGATAGATAGATAGATAGAGAGAGAGATAGATAGATAGAGAGATAGATAGATAGATAGATAGATAGATAGATAGAGAGATAGATTGATAGATAGATAGAAAGAAAGAAAGAAAGAAAGAAAGATAGATAGATAGATAGATAGATAGATAGATAGATAAATTGATAGATAGATTGATAGATAGATAGATAGATAGATAGATTGATAGATAGATAGATAGATAGATAGATAGATAGATAGATAGATAGATAGATAGATAGATAGATAGATAGATAGATAGATAGATAGATAGATAGATAGATAGAGAGATAGATAGATAGATAGATAGATAGATAGATAGATAGATAGATAGATAGATAGATAGATAGATAGAGAGATAGATAGATAGAGAGATAGATAGATTGATAGATAGATAGAAAGAAAGAAAGATAGATAGATAGATAGATAGATAGATAGATAGATAGATAGATAGATAGATAGATAGATAGATAGATTGATAGATAGATAGATAGATAGATAGATAGATAGATAGATAGATAGATAGATAGATAGATAGATTGATAGATAGATAGATAGATAGATAGATAGATAGATAGATAGATAGATAGACAAACAGACAGATAGATAGATATATAGATACCGATGTAGCGTGAGTAAGCGTTTGTGTCTCTTTAGTGGTCTTAATGCTTACGATGGAAAGGTTGATCATTGTTAGTCTCAACCGTTAATATGTGATTGAGTTGAAAACCTATAATTGAGAAAGTCTTTCAAGCGAAAGAGAATCCGATGAATGTTGATGAGTATTCGTATCTTTCTCTGTCGATAACAGAAGACGATTGACCAAAAAGACGACTTTGCACTGTCTATTATGGCAGACCTGTAGCTTCGTATTTCTATCACTCAGTTTCTCTCATTTCTGTATGCGTGTATGTCTGGTTATCATTTTCATACTTTGATGTCTTAGTAGAGTACCAAAAACTCAACAAAGGAATTTTAAGTCATATATTATGTCTGCGACTGAACTACATTTAGCTCATTTTACAAACCGAGACAGTTCCGCGAACTCGAATACAAGAGTTGTCGAAATTGAAAGGAAAGTATTTACAAATCAATCAGTCAATCATTCAATGCAATTTATATAGTGCCTCTTCAAAACAACTATTCAGAGCCGCTCCCAACCCAGGCCTAGTCGAAGACGAAAGTCTTAGGAATTTTATAGAAATAGCCAGACAGGTCGCGCGGGAGAGAGCGTAGTTCAGATGGGAGGTTGTTCCAAACACTGGGACCCACAATTGCGAAGGCTCTATTTTGTCTCGTGGCAGTAAGAGCATGTGGAGCCACAAAGTCACTTCTAGAGGTCGAGCGAAGAGATCGGCGACCAGAACAAGCCGAAGTTAAGTTGAACAGATCCCGAAGATAGACAGGCGCGCTGCCCAAGACACAGTGCCATACTGTGTCTTGGAGCAAGGAGAACCTATCTTGAATGCGCTGCTGAACCGGAAGCCAGTGAAGGACGTCCCGCATGTGCGTAGAGATGTGGCCAAATTTAGGTACACCACCAAACAAACGAGCTGTGACCAGTTGAACCCCTCCAAAATAAGATTAGTTCGTTAATGACTGGTGTAGCTAATGGCTATCCTTAAATGAAATTATTTGACAAGATTCATCAGAAGATTACATTTATGAATAGGCCTAGCCGCCTAGTCATTGAGAAATATGTTTACTTATCTTAAAGCAATTACTTATTCGAAGACTAATTCTATTCTTCCCATTATTCATAATATCCATGGCTGCCAGAGCCACGGATTTTAACTAAATCGAACGAATTTAAAGTGAGAAACGTATTAGTGAAAATGAGGGAGATAAACAACAAAGAAAGTGTAAATGAAAACAGAGAAGGCCTATCGAGTGACAGTTGATGTGAAGCAGCATGGCACACGTGATCAGAGGCAATAACATGGAATAAAACCTGCAAACAAATAAGCATGCAATGAAGCTATGAAATGAAGAAGCACACAAGGTGAAGATGGAAGGCAACTAGAACAGAGGATATTCTTTTATAGAGACATAGAAGTAGAATTAAAGAGATACGGGACCTGCTGTGGCATGCACGAATACGGAATGAAGCAGGAAATGAAGGATGAAATGCCACGTCATCTGTGTCAGGGCTTTAAGACCTGCATGCGATCAGTTGTCGCTGCTAACAATGCAATCCGTGCTACGATCCGCGATAATAATAATTTATCGTCCGATTGCATAATTGGACAAATTCGACGACGATGTTCCGTTCGTGCGCATTCGACGAGGTGAATCTTGCATTGCGAATGCATTGAATGCATTGAATGACAAGCGAACAGTTGTCGTATTAGACGAGGACTGACAGCAAGATCCATCGATAGCAATAGTAATACATATAATTAAACATATCAGCATAAGCGTCATATACAAAGTGATCGACAAGAATGTCGTATGTATATACGTATATCGTATTTTATGAGGTACTAAAAATGCGCTATATTAAGTGTCCTGTTAATATATACGCACACAAAGATACATACCACATATGTATACATATATATGTAATACTTATATATGTTGTGAATTTAGGTCGTTAAGTGTTACTTTTATCCGAATATATGAGTCGATTGTGAGATATTAATGTCTGTAGAAACCAGGTTTTATATAGTTTGGCCGTGACGATAGCATAAAAGATTTATCTAGCAATGATTCAATGCTTTGCTGTAACTAACCAGACACACTGTTTCGGGCAATAATATTCTTTGTCTAAGCTGTCAGCCACAAAGACAATCTTCAAGTAGCGTGACCATAACTTCGATCTGAATAAAGGTAGAATGCTAATTTTTGTGTCACTGTAAAGAATATGTTTTTCACTTTAAAATGATGTTATATAATCAAAAAGTTAAATATGCGATTTCGTGCAGGTGAGTGACATATATGCAAATGCCTATCAAAGTGGCCAGTCATTTGCACAGTATTGTAAATACCTCCTTACGGGCGAGCATGTGGAAGCAATGTTTCACAGATTTCAGAATTGTAAGGACTACTCGGGCGAAGCCGGGTACTTTAGCTATTAGCTAGTATAATAGCAATATATATATATATTACACATTTAATATTAATTGTATTTACAAGAGTTTTCCTACTTTGTGTGACTCTTCTTATCGAAATTCGCCAATTCATCCATCCATTCATCGACCTATCTAATCAATCACCCATTCACTCATCCATCAATCGACCTATCTATACAATCACCCATTCATCCATCCATTCATCCATCGACCTATCTCTTCAATAACCGATTGATCCACCCATACATCCATCGACCTATATATTCAATTACCCATTCATCCATCGACCTTTTTGTTTAATCACCCATTCATCCATCGACCTATCTCTTCAATCACCCAGTCTTCCATCGACCTATCGATTTAATCACACATTCATCCACCCATTCATCCATCGACCTTTCTATTCAATCACTCAATCATCCATCCATTCATACATCGACCTATCTTTTTAATCAGCCATTCATTCATCCATCGACCTATCTATTCAATCACCAGTTCATTCATCCATTCATCCATCGACCTATCTATTCGATCACCCATTCATTCATCTATTCACTCATCGACCTATCTATTCAATCAACCATTCATATATCCATTGATACATCGACCTATCTATTAAATCACCCATTCATTCACCCATTCATCCATCGACCTATCTATTTAATCACCCATTCATTAATCCATTCACTCATCGACCTATCTTTTCAATCACCCATTCATTCATCCATTCACTCATCGACCTATCTTTTCAATCAACCATTCATACATCCATTCATACATCGACCTATCTATTTAATCATCCATTTATCCATCGACCTATCTATTCAATCATCAATTCATTAATCCATTCATCCATCGACCTATCTATTCAATCACCCATTCATTCATCCATTCGCTCATCGACCAATCTATTAAATATACGAACGAACGAATAGAAATTAGAACGAATGAACAGCAGAACGAACGAAGAGAAGAAGAAATGAACATGAAGAAGGAATTAACAGAAGAACGAATGAAGAGATGAACGACAGAGCAAGAGAACGAAGGAACAGAAGAGCCAATGAGTTAAAGAACGAATGAAGAGATGAAGGAAGACATGGAGGAAGAAGCTTGGATTCCCTGCTGGGCGAAGGCGTTCGAAGCATCGACGGTGGCTTTGGAAATGACATGATTTGCCTTGACTGCAGGTCGATGAGAGGAAGGAGGCTGAGCGAACAGAGGTAGAAGGATTACAGACAACCAAGCAAAGGTACATTTAACAAGACAAAACAGAATCTATCTCCATCGAAGAACAGAGGGCGCCATGCCGTTCCCATAATAGAATAAAGCAAGAATAATTATATGGCGCCAAGTTCCATTTGACAGAGACGAAGAGACGCAGCGACGGCGGTCGAGATATTTCGGTGGCGAAGAGGGAGAGAGAAACAGGCAGACAGACAGACAGACAGACACTCGTAGACAGAGCGAGACAGACAGACAAAGAAGAAATATTGGCTGTTAACCTAAGTTATAGCGGCGTAAGAGGACGACGAGCAACTGAAGAAAGAAGAGACGGAGGACGTGAGAGAGAGGCAGGAGGAGGAGGAGAAGGAGGAGGAGAAGAAGGAGGAGAAGAAGGAGGAGAAGAAGGAGGAGAAGAAGGAGACGAGGGAAGAGGAGAAGAAGGAGGAGGACTAGAGGGAGGAGAAGAAGGAGAAGAAGGACGAGGAGAAGGAGGAGTAGGAGGAGGAAGAGAACACAGAATTAGAGAGAATCAAGGACTGGTAGGGAGAAAGAAAATATCGGATGAGAAGCAGAAAGAGGTTGAAACAGAAGAAGAAAGAAGGCTGATCAAGGCAAACAGATTAGGAGGATAAGGGATGAGGATTGAGAATGCATGACTATAAGGAGGGAAAGAAAATAGTGACTCGTGAGACTTAAAGGACAAATATGTGAAACAGGAAGAGCAAAACAAAAGGAAGAAAGAGGACGAGTGACGGCAAAATCGGTTGAAGAAAACTTGCAAGAGAATGCTTTCTCCGCATTTGACAGCGGAATAAATGGTAAGTAGCCGCAAATGTGTACTTTTGTTAAATTTTAATCCGTTTGCTTGCAAGTGTCTTGTCTGTTTGGCGGCTCATTGCGTCCAAGTCTGTTCCTGTGATGCTTGTCAAGTAAACACGTGAAACATTCTCGTTTCGGATGGGTTTAATAACACGTACAATAATCAAAGAGTGGCAATCACAAGCTTGTAATAATGGCAAAAATGAACAGTTCGGAATGTCCACGCTGTGGGCCTTCTGAATAGAAGGTTATATGTCTTTTGATCCCCTCGTCAATTGATTCCCTCGTCAATTGATTCCCTCGTCAATTGATCCTTGCCTATTGAACCCAGCCCAATTGATACAACATTCATGTTCCACTTGCGACCTTCTCCATTTATTAAAAGAACGACGCAACAGTGCAGGACATTTTAAAATGATAAGAAATTACAAAAGCGTAATTGAGAGTCATAATATGATTAATTTATGAACATAAAGTCCTAAGCATAAGTGTCTATGCGTGGGATAAATGAGCCATTGCTCGGAGATATAACAGAATCTCCGACCGGCCGTAAGCGTTTACAGCGCGGTTGACACGAGCCTCAAGCAAGCGATATCGTTTCGTTGCCTGATGTTCCATACCGACAACTCCGTGTAGAAATATATAGTTTGTCCTGGACGAGTGGCACGAAACTTGGACGAGGGACATGAAGCCTGGACGAGTGACATGAACTCTGGGCATTGCCTTGTTATTTCCCAAATCTGTAAAATCTAATTTTTTTTTTACTAACGGTCTCAGCTCTAGGTCTGTAACGTGCAGCCTAGAGAATCATATAGTACGGGAGGGGATCAACTGACGGGGGATCAATTGACGCGATACCGAATAGAAAGGCTGCAAGATTCCAGCAGCGCAGCATTCTGTTGCCAAGAATATCTCGGCAGCACTCTTTTCGTGCATTATACATATATTATCTACATTCTACACCTTTGCAGCATTGACTACCAATGAGCTGACCGTTTGTCGAACAATTTATCATTATGAATCGAATGTCAGTAGCCATCAAAGTATATGCTATGTAGTATCGATCATAATTATACCTCTATAAGCTCGCAGGAACTGTCGGCGGTCCGCTTCTATCGTTTTTAAGCCATCGATAGTAATATTTTACAGAAACAACCGTTTTGTAAAAATTATTAAATTTGCCAACTTATTAATTACTTACTCACTTGATTGGTAAGAGGAATCAGAGGAGGATAAGCAGAAGGAGGAATTGCACACAGAGGGATAGAAAGAGGGAGTACGACAGAAAGTGACAGGTTGCGGATGAACGAAACATGCAGGAGTGCGGGACGATCAGAGTGATTCCCATAATGCATAGCATATTTTATTTATTCTCGAACTTTATATCGCACTTCTTCCAACATTTTTTGCTCAGAAGTGCACACGTCTCGACGGCGTGAATGCATCTGTAATGCAGAGCACTTGTGCGCGAAGGACTTACTCAAGGTCCGGTGAGCCCGCTTACACGGCGCACACTGAGTGTTACGGGCCAACCGCCCTAACCAATCAGCCACCGTGCCACACGCAGGATTGAATGTATGTGGATGTTAGACTTTAAAATGGGTTAAAACGATATTAAAACAGGTTTCATTGGACAGACTCTAATTAACTCTGAATATTTACTATACTCCGTGCTTAAACTGAACGCCATTGTGGCGAATGTCCGATCTCACAATTTGCGGATATAGATCAACGAGATTCTCGTCGATGAAGGATTCGAAGGCGCTGCAGCCGTTGTCTTCACTTTGGCTCAGTCAGACAGGAGCAAATTCATAGAACTGCGGTTGGACCTCGTCCTATTTATACCGCTTTGTCGTAATTGCTTTGTCAACAGAGACTCATCGCACAAAGTGAAGCCAACTCAGCCACCCTCTTTCTCCTCCATTCCCCTTTAATGTTCCACAGAACTCGAGACCTTGGTCAATAGTAATCCGCATAATCGATAATGCACGGATCTTGGGTGCGTTAGGCGGTCAGGGCTCAAATGGGGCGAAGACCGGAGCGGAAATTGGTCATCGTCAACTACACCGAGCAATTGAACGAAAGCAAAGCTATTCTCAGTGCAATTAGTAAGGATTGGAGAGTAAATATGCCGAGAACATTGGTAACTGAGCCTCAGCAGAGAACCACCGACTGTAAAGCACAGACACACGATGATAGAGGAGATATAACTCAAACAAGTTCTATCTCTTTCTTAGAACAGGACAGTAACCTAAATGCCAGTAAGGAAAGTAGGAATTGACGGATGGATCGAAGCAGCACCAAGGCAACAGCGGAACGAGCGAGTTAGACAGATACGGAAGAAAGTCAATCGGAGGTGCGAACAGCGAAGAGAAGTAAATGCAGATGAATATCGAAAGATGATATAAAATGCAGCTGTCGGAGTCTTACAAAGTGAACTGTTCGTACTATGACAGTGTCAATCGTCTCAAGCCTGGATAAAGAAGGAGGACGACGCTAATAATCTTTGTTATCACACAGTGTCGTTAGAGTGAAACTACTTACCAAGTATTCGTTCAAAGAGAAACTGAGTGTGGCGTCGACAATCAAAACAAAAAAGAATGAATGCCTCTCACTCTCTTTTCTCTCTCTCCCTCTCTCCACCTATAAGGTCTTCCAATGGTTCTTCCGCTTCTTGTCTTTCTTTGCTACTTCGCCTTTGCAAGCTCCGTCATCCTGAGATCGTTCAAGCGAGACCTGCTCAACACCATAATCATGCAGATTGACTTGCGATGCTGTAGCCTGAAAACGAGTTGCAGACTGGGTCAACGGACCCAGTCTGCAAGTCTGTTCGCGTTAAAGTAGCTCCCTGAACCAAAACAATGCGCCTGGTCAGTCAGATATACATTTCTACGTCACCACTGTTGCCATCAGCTAATTCTGGTTAAATTATACTTCTCTTTTTCTTCCTGCAGCACCGTCTATCTAGATCTCCCTCTTCCTCCCTCCTCCACTCTTCCTATCCCTCCCTCCCTCTTTGTCTGTCTCCCTCTCCTCCATTTTGTTCCATACATGTATGTACGTTGACCAATGCTTTTCAGTATCACCGTTTCTCTGTGTGTCTAATCAGTCTAGGCCTGATTGTCCGTCTCTTTAACTGCTTGATTGCTTTTGTGACAGTCGAATAGTACTTCTCTAATTTTCGCAGGAAGGCGGATAGACGACATTAACTTAGACAAGGTCACCGAAGGCTATCGCCGCGATTTGTATGGCTTCTTCTGCCACCATCCGTTACTGCGATGTCGAGACTTTCATTCTTTCCAGAACCTTGTTTCTAACTATTATTATTATTATTATTATTATTATTATTATTATTATTATTATTATTATTATTATTATAATTATTATTGTTATTATTATTATTATTATTATTGTTATTATTATTATTATTATTATCAGCATCATCATCATCATCATCATCACCACCACTATCATCATCATCATTACAACAGTTTTATATAGCGTCCATTCAGGCCATTTACTCAGAAGCGCTCCAAGCCTCGGTCATACAGAACCAAACCGTCTTGAGGCCAGAGAATAATAGGACAGGTCGACCTATTGGCGTGAGACGCAGTGCCACTGGAAGGCCGTTCCAGGTCACCGGACAAATCAGTAAGAACGCACGACGCTGTCGGATTGCAGTCCGCGCACGAGGGACAAGTAATTCCGCTTGCACAGCAGAGTGCAATAAGCCGCGGCTTGGGACAGTTACAGTGGAGCAGCACAGTTCAATCAAATACGGGGCGCCAGGCCTTCAATACAGCGTCTGACCAGCCCAGAGACTCGATAGGCACTTCGCTGCGGATGAGGGAGCCAGTGCAGGACGTTACGCATGTACCCAGAAACTCGGTCAAACTTAAGGATGGCGCCGCAATAATCAAGGCGGGAGACTACAAAGGAATGGACTAGCGTAGGAGCAGAGCCTTGGGAGAGAGAGCGAGATACCGCCATAGGTTGTCGAAGCTGGTAATAACAGCCACGGCAGAGTAGATTGATATGTTGGACAAAGGTAAGCTCCTGAACTAAGATTAGTCCAAGGTCTCGGACCGAGGACGAGAAGGTCATGTGCGGTTACCTAGGCGAGGAACCCAATGTTTGTCTTAGCGAGCTACTGGCGGGTGCCAAGCCAGAAAAGCCATCCAAGCCTGATGGATATCAGTGGCTTCGCTAATTGTATCCATGGCCAAAGTCGTCTCCCCGCCAGACAGTGGGCATACGCTTGAATGTCATCAGCGTAAGATTGGCCAGAGACAGCTTCTGCCACGAGAAGAGATCCCAAATCAGCAGTGACGATAATGTATAAGAGAAGGCCAAAAAGAGAACCCTAGGGCAGATCAAATGGCGCATGAACCCATGGATACCTAGTGGAGCCATGGGCCACCATAGGAGAGCGGTCTTGCAAGAAGGAAGCAGGTCAGTTAAGAACATTGCCATAAATGATAAAAGAGACAGATAAACGCTGTTGGAATATCTCATGGTCAACTGTGTCCATGCAGTACTCACATCGAACAATGCTAGGAGGTTGACGCTTGGATTGTCCCACGCAGCTCGTAACTCGTGACCGGGCTTAAGATGGATAAGCCACAGGTCGTAGGCGGGAAGATCGGCGGTTGATAGCCAGCCGTGGCCTCACGCACGGTCGTGAAGGCCCCCAGGAAGGTTTCAACCGTGAAAGGCGGTGCAGCTGAGTATGACCCCGGACGGGAGAGACCCAGGATGTCATTGAAAGTCGTCCAGAGCGTCATTGACTCCCCCAGAGTGAAGAGTGATTTTGCGCTCCCATTAGCTCTGCTCTCCGATGCGTCCCGAGGACAGTACTTCACCCAGGCCTAACGGTCATCAGCGGATTTCGTTCGCCTGTAGTGCTTCTCCAGACGACGAGCGCTTCGACAATAAAAATTATGTTCGACACTCACGTCAAACCAAGGTGTCAAAGCCGAGTGGCGCGTCTTCACCGTTCGAGCCGGAAGCAGGGCGTTTATGATGTCTGTCAGGGATGGCCCGTAGATGGCGAAGCGGTCAGAAGTTAAGACGTCGGCGAAGGAAGCCTGGCCAGCAAAAGCGGGGATGCTTTCCGGGGTCCGACAAAAATCATCATGGTCCAGCGCCTTCCAATCACAGAACTGTCCCTCGATGTGTACAGGTGCTTCCAGATAAACGGCACCGCGGCAATATTGAGGCCATGGTCTGAAAGCGTAGGCGGGTGTACAACCGTTCTTCTGAGAATCATCTCTGACGTATGTGATGCCTTCGACGCTGGACAGGTCACGCTGCTCGCGCTCCTGGGTGTGTTAGTGAAGCGTTTGATACCGTAGATCACTGCATCCTGCTGGCCAGACTACGCATCTCGTTGGAGTTTCCGGACATGCGTTTGAGTGGCTTCGCTCTTTCCTCAGTGAACGCAAGATGATGGTGGCCATTAGCCGGGGTAATTCAGCATGGGCGCGTTTGACATTCGACTTTCCTCAGGGCTCAGTCCTCGGCCCACTGTTGTGCGTGCTATATACAGCCGATTTAACATAGAAAAGATGTGCTCTTGGAGCCCGGGTTCATCAATATGCCGACGACTTTCGACTGTACTTGACATGCCGCTCATCTGAGACACCGGAGTGCGCGTCAAAAACCCTGGCAATTGTGAAGCAAGTGCAGATCTGGATGTCCTCCAATCGGCTAAGGTTGAACCCTGAAAAAACTGAATTTATTTGGCTGGGCACGAGACAAGCGCGCTCGAGGGTTGACAAAGAGGCGATTGAAGCAGCATTTCCTCATTGGAAGGTTCAACGCGTCGTCCGGGACGTGTGAGTTCTTCTGGATGAAGACCTGTCCTTGGAGGAACATGAACAACTGCGCCAGATTAGAGTCATTCGGCGAAATCTCTCAATTGACGCGCTATGACTCTTGTCCACTCCTTCGTGCTGACTCGCCTGGACTATTGCAACGGTGTCCTTCCGGGTCTGACAAAGTTTCAGATAAGACAGCTGAAATCCGTTCTCAACTGCGCTGCCCGAGTCGTTGTCAAGCTGCCAAAATACTCGCATATTTCAAGCTATATGCATGACACATTGCACTGGCTCCCGTTGAGGATAGGATCACATTCAGGATCATCCTCATGGGATGGACATCAGTGGTTGGCACGGCTCTGGAGTACATCAGAGAGCTCTGTCTTCCAGTATCCAGTCAGCCTGGTTGTCGATCCTTGCATGCTGCGGCTCGTTGAGACATGATGGTCCCGTGCTCCAACACATCGATGCGGACAAACCGTGCCTTCTCATGCATTGGACCATCGTACTGGAACGCAAATCCATTACAAGTTCGCAACATTGCTACGCTTGCAGCAAAGGAAACATTTTCTAAATTACTAAAATCGCATTTGTTTAGATCTGACGAGTAGCTACGTTTCGAGCCTTCGAGAGATTTTTATAGGGCGCTATATAATGAGCCAGATACATACATACATACATACATACATACATGCATACATACATAGTTTACATACGTATGGTCTAGTTTCCACCAACTGCGACGACTTCGAGCTGTCAGACGATCTGTTTCCTCATCCACTTTCACTACTATGATTCATGCTTTTGTCTGCTCACGCATTGATTACTGTAACTCGCTTCTTATTCTTCTTCCTAAATCTCGCCTGTCACATCTTCAATCTCTACTAAATTCTGCCGCCCGTCTGATCGCCCGCCTTCCTCGCTACTCTCACATCTCGATCTTCATGACTGAGCACTTACACTGGCTTCTGCTCATAGCCCGCATTCGATTTAAAGTTCTTATCCTTAAATCCAGATTATTTTTGGGTCAGGCTCCACGCTATCTTTGTGATCTTATCCGCCGTCCTATTTCGGCTGTCTCTCGTCGTCCTCTCCGCTCCTTAGAACGACATAATCTCTTGGTCATTCGGACTCGGACGGCTCTCGCCCAACATCGCGCTTATGCGTCTGTTGGTCCCTTGCTTTGGAATGACATGCCCTCTGTGACTCGCTCTCTAATTTTAACTCGAGGTGCTTCTGCTTCTGCTCGCATTCTTAAGACTTTTCTATTCTCACGGGGTTTTTCGCACTGAGAGCGCCTCTGATTAGGTTGTACTGGGAGATGCGCTATAGAAATACGTAAATACAATACAATACAATGCATACATACAAACATACATAAATAAATACATACATACATACACACGTAGATACATACACACATACATACATACATACATACATACATGCATACATACATACATACATACGAGGTCTGTCAGTAGGTAGTCATCACGCCTGATGAAGCCACCCAGCCACCCACCAACCCAGCCGGTGGGTTAACTCTGAAACTCGCTACGGCCAGTCCGAATCGCTTTGCAGTGAGCGCTAACTCCGTCGCCTCAGGAAGCGTCGGGTCATCTAGGTGGAGGTTGAGGTCACCCGCTACCACCAAATTGAGCGAATGGTTCGAACAGCTCAGTTCAGCTCGCTCGCTGAAGAAGGCTGCTGTCGGTGGTTCTGAGCCCGGACGGTAGATGGTTATAACCGTACGTGGGTCACGAGGTGACGCTACAGAGACATCTAGAGCCTCGAAGCCGGTAGAAGGGTTTGGAATCTTCACCCGTTGCTTAGCCAGATAATTCCGATTGTAGATGAAAGGACCGCCGCCACGTCGATCCCCATCCAGAACGCCCGGACACAGGCAGTCGACGTAGGAATATCCCTGCGGCGACGATCGGCGCAGTGCTACGTCAGTTGGAGTGCTGTGCCACGACTCAGTGACCAAGAGAATAACGTAGATCCGAATTAGAAGAAAGTTGCTTCCTCTTGATTCGTCAGAAGGCTATCCTTCATCTGCTAGCGTTGCCAGTGATCACATCCGATCGCACTCATGTACAATTAACAAGGGACGTAATTTGGGATGAGAGGGCGGTAGATACCATTATGATGAGGATGCTGTGCAGATATTTATAGGTCAAAACGAGGGCATTAGGCGGATGAACTATTAATGCGCATTATTTCTTCTGGGAATGACGAATGGGGTATGGTACCCTTCAATCCAAGAATTGGAGGCTACTGGATCCTGGGTACTCCTCGAGCCCCAAAATGACACCTACGATGGGACTAATTTACCTACGACAAAATCGATGGAAATGATGACCACAGCGACAAATCTTATCATGAGCAGACGTCTTCTTGAGACAAAAACCTCCGCGAGAGAATAGTGATGAGGAATGATTGATGATTGATGAAAGATGAAAGATGAAGGATGAGGAATGAAGGGTGAGGTGTGAGGTACGAGGGATGAAGAATGAAAAACGAAAAGTGAGGGACAAGGAATGAAGGATGAGTGATTAGGGATTATAAATGAGTGATGAGAGAAGAGTGATAAGGGATGAGGAATGAGGGATGAGAAATAATGGATGAGAGATAAAGAATGATGGATAAGGGATGAGGAATGTTGGATAATGGATGAGGGATAATGGATGAGGAATAAGGTATAAGGGTAAAAAGATGTGAGATAAGGGATGAGGAATAAGGGACATGGAATGATGGATAAGAGATGAGGGATGATGGATAAGAGATGAGGGATGATGGATAAGGAATGAGAAATGTGGGATAATGGATGAGGGACGAAGGGTGAGGGATAAGAGATGAGGAATAATGGATGAGGGATAAGGAATGATGGATGAGGAATAAGGGATAAGGAGTGATGGATAATAGATGAGGGATAAGGAATGAGGAATAAGTAATGATGGATAATGGATGAGGGATAAGGGATAAGGAGTGATGGATAAGGGATGAGGGATAAGGAATGATGGATTAGGGATATGGAAAAAGGGATAAGGGATGAGGGGTAAGGGATGATGGATGAGGGATGAGGGATAAGGGCTTACGGATGAAGCATGAAGGACAATGGATGATGAATGAGGGCGTAGGGAGGACGACGGAGGGAGGAGAAAGGAAGGAGGAAGGAGGAGGGTGGAGTGAGGACAGAGGATGGATGAGGGAGGAGGAAGGAGGGAGCAGAAAGGAGGGGAGGAGGAACCGTTTTCCACATTTCTAGTCCGCTGTTCGTGATGTATTGACTACAATGTACCTTCTGTGGTCGATTGTACATTGTACATCTGCAACATGTGATATGCTATGATCCTAAACAACACAACAAATGGAACACGAAGAATCAACATAGGCACGAACACAACGAGAGACCAGCCGACATACAATTTGTCCGTCTACCTGTTCTTAGTCCTTCCTTCTGCGTCCGACTGACGGACGGGTGGGCGATCTGACGGAAGGACGATCGGAAGAAAGGAAGGATAGAAGGACAACAAGACGGCAGGATGGAAGGAAGAACGGAAGGACAGACGAATGGAAGGTCGGATGGACGAGAAGACGGGCTGGAGGATGGAAGGACGTACTGCAAGGTGGAAAGAGAAACGGGAGGACGGATGGACGGACGGGCGTTCGAACTAAAGGAAGGATGGAAGGACGGACGAACGGATAAATAGATCGACGGTTGAACGACGGGACGGGATAGAGGACGGAAGGACGTACGGAGAGATGGAAGGAAATACGGTAGGAGAACGTAAGGACGGAAGGACGGACTTACTAACGGAAGGAAGGACGGAAGGACAAATGAAAGGAAGAACATATCCAACGCCGCACATCGTCTTTAGAACGACCTTGTTCCTGAATTTCGTGCTTTCTCGGTTCCTCCATCATCACTGCCCGTCATGCAACATCATCTGTCCCTAGCTCCTCTGTCCATCACACCACCCTGGGTTTTCCATTCTAAACTCAAGTTCCACCTCTTCAGGAGCTCGTACCCACACTTGACATTCCATCGGTCAATCCTCGACCAAAACGATGCCCTTCTTAACGGCTACTCTGCCTCCCTGCTGACCTCCTGGAAACCGAACTCAGACCTTCCACGGACTAACCTTTGGACAACCCTTTCGATTTGACGCAGCGATAAGCTGGTGCCATGCGCCTAGCTTTCAAGTGGCGCTTTAGAAATTTGGAGATTACGATTACGATTACGATAAAGAAGGATGGAAGGAGGAAAGGACGACGTAAGGGCGTAAGGACGGAAGGAGGACGGAAGGAAGGAAGGAAAGAAGGAAGGAAGGAAGGATGCGAGGACGGAATGAGGACGAAAGGACGGATACATGGACGAACGGATGGAAGAAAGATCTGTCTTTGAATTCTAAATATGTGATGAGTTGAGCCAACGCCATTTCTTTAAATGTCCTGTATTTATCTGCAGTGGATTCATAATTCAGTTTTCCTGTCGTCTTTCTACCCGAATTCATCTCTCCACGCCAATTTCAGATGATCTCAGCATCTGTGACCTTTTGTGTCTTTTTTTCTGACTCTCTATTTTCTAAGTAGGCCGAGGGTCCTACTAGTTGCTACCTGCAGCTGTGCATCTATACTGCAAACAATGGACAAGGGAGGAACTGGCATTTCCCGTACGTGATTGATGATTAAGAACCAGACGACAGCACAGCCACTCTTCCCTCATATTTCTAGGACGCCCAACATGTCCTCAATGCGCTTTCTCGTAACCCTTTTCCTCGCACATCCACCTCTTTTCACCCTCCCCTCCCTCTCTCTCTCTCTTTCTCTCTGTATGCATATGATATGTATGTGTCAAAGTAAATTTGTCTGTGTGCATCTCTCTCATGACGGAAGTAGACACGCAACCAGGACATTTTGGAGACCAGAGCGGAATGAAGACGAAGTTAGATTTGCGACCAATCTATAGGCACAAGACCCAACGCAGAGAAGACGACGTGAGGTACGTGAGTAGGTGAGGATGCAGTCCAGTTGTGCATCGTCATTGGTTTTGTGTAGTTGAGCACAGTATGTCGAAGAAGGGTTTAAACGTCTGCGACAGACGAGTAGACCCAACGACAACTCTCAGTCGGCCACTGCGCTGCAGAATGGAACAGACGTTGACTGAAACTAGATCCCATTGGCCATGACCTTCTCCATCTGATGTCCTGTGTCCATCCAACTGAGTTGAGTCTTTCCATGTTCATTTCGAGACGATTGACGCCATCCAGGTATAAATAAAAGCTATAATATTATAATGAAGAAATCATCCGGTGAAACATCCGCTGGCACGCTGATGTTCAACCGAATATCATCATCAGATGAATGTACAACTAGACCTCAACTTTCAATCATAGTGAGCCAGCGGTGCGCAGAAGGAAAATGGGTGGATCTAAAATGGAGTTCTGCAGGACACTGCGCAGTCAAGGTGGAGGGGATTGAAGAGTTTTATAAATGTCACAATGTTGAGTAAGGTGCATCAGAAAGGATTTTACCAACTGCAATGCTCTCATTAAATCGATGTTGAGTACGACACAGGCAAGTGTCACGGTTGACATCGTCGACAAGAGTAGTGACCAGTCCACCATCGACTCAACCCAGAAAATCCGACAGCAGACTGCAATTGACCTACTGACGTCCATGATGACCATAAAAGACACCATTCACACATGCAGTGCAGACATTCTCCATACGGTTTTCTTCTGTGTGTCCTTGCGTCTGCATGTGTGCTTTGTCTCTGTGTATGTGTCTGTGCGCATGTAAGTGTGTGCGTGTGTATGCAATTGACTTTATGTGCATCTGTGTGTGTGCTCATGTGTTCTTTCGCTAATCTCTTTTAGAGTCATGTTTCATTGGCCTAATGTCGAGCATCGCATGTTTCAACTCTTCAGTCGAATGTAGAATTTATAGGCGATCATTTCCTTCCTCCGCAGCCAATTCGGTCGCCATCAACATCACCAGCAGCAGCAGCAACAGCAGCAGCTAGCAACGACTAAGAAGATGCGGTGAAGAATGTCGCGTCTTCTGCTGAACCGAGGAACGAAACTTGTCGAATAAGTGTCGTCACGCCGACTACAATGCAGCGTGCTCATATATATATCGAATATGACCATAGGCCTGACATGTATTGCTCCTAAGCAGTGTTATTTTCGTTCCACAAATCATTTTTATTTTAGTTTTTATTTAGTTCGTTGTGATTCATTTCAGTTCGGTTCTAGTTATAGTTCCATTTATGAAAATCATTTCAATTTTAGTTTAGTTTTTATTCGTGAAATCATTTCCGTTTTAGTTTAGTTTTTATTCATCCAATCATTTTAGTTATGGTTTTCGTTTACGATTGTCCATTATTTCGATCTTGTTTTAGAAAACCACAATAAATCAGACCTTCGTCATGCATTGTCCATGAGTTATTAGGAATGATGCTTATCGAGTGTTCTTCTAACCTATTCAAATTTAGCCTAAGACAAGCTCGCATTCCCAAAGATTATAACATCCTGTTGCGTCTGTCTGCTGTTAAAAGTCTACATAAAGAAAAGATCCTTTCAATATTAGCCTGGAAGGCAGGAACTACGAGATCTTCAACTAGAGGAGCTATAATGCTTAACAAATCATCCTTTATTCGGACCAGAATCTAGAAGTATTGTCTCCATACTTTGTCACCTCTGATAAATATCTGTCCGTTTCTTCTTGGATATTTTTTCCAATTGTGACATCAATATTACGTCTACTTAGTAGTTATGACTCATTTATTGAACTTTGCTGCCAGAAATTTGAACTTTTTAATGATCAAGATCCTCATGCTTCATTTTGGATTTGACCTGAATGAGCAAGGAAGGAAAGAAATTTATACTTATAATTTCTTTAGTTTTCATTCGAGATTTTAATTTCGTTTTGGTTTTTATTTAGTTCCGCATAGAATATTTTCCGTTTTTATTTTGTTCTAGTTGCTAATTTCTTCCTAGTTCTCGTTTCCGTTCTCGTGAGCGATCACCAATTCAATTTAGTTCTAGTTTTAGTTTCGTGAACAAGATTAACACTGGAGTCCTAAAGACAAAGAGATTGCCCTAAATCACAATCTCTGTGTGTGTTCCGTTTGATGAAGCGCAGCTGATAGGCAGACCAACCTCTGCGCAGTCAATTGTTGTGTCACCGAAGGAAGCTTCTCAAATGTCTTTATCCTTCTTTCTTTATTGCTTGCCAAATACATTATTAACCGATTGCAAATGTGATTTCAGCTCTAACTTTATCAGACACTATATGTTTCATCATAGCTGTGATCCTACATTTAAATGAGATTATTTTATACTCTGTGATAAAATTATGTCATAGAATTTTGTCTGTGTTGGAACCACTGCAAGTTCCTCTGTAACGCTCGTTAGCCTATCTCTCCCGACTTCCTTCTAAAAGCTATGTCTGTGATCACCGAGACGCCCGTGCTAGCACTCAAATCATTTGTCACAAGCCCACAGCAATTGCACTCCTAGTGCTCCATTCGGTCTCACAAGTAATTCTTTTTCGTGTGTCTTCGAGTCGCGTTGTTTGGTGCAAATTTTAAGAATAACTCCAACTTCGCTGTCTTTTTCAAATAATAATAGTGTAGACTTCAATTAGGTATCATCTGCTCGTCCTTCCTCTAACGTTGCTAGTCCACAAGTATCTTTATTGCCAAAATCCTCGTAACCATAGATCATTTTTCGAACTTTTCTTTGCACTTTCTCTCGTTGTGCATTGTCGTGTTTTAGATATAAATTGCACCTCAGTATTGAGGTGCAATTAGGCTGTCTAGTGACTATTGACCTTCTGATCATTTTTTAATGTTCACTTAGCTATATTTTATGTTCCCTTCCATTGCCTTGAAGTAAGTTCATATTATTATTATTATTATTATTATCATCATCATCATCATCATCATCATCATCATCATCATCATCATCATCGTCATCGTCATCATTATTATTGTCTACAAGAGTCAATCGCGCAATCTTCGTCACCAATATGTATTGCCTCATAGAGGATAGGTTAGGTCATTTGAATTCTGGATACGATTACTGGCGAAGCATGCAACTAGACAAACAATGGAGTTACGACGTGTTGACATGTATCTCTTGCTCGATTTCGCCTTTAGCAATTGTCCATAGATTTGCATTCATTAATATTACAACAGCCCAGAAAATATTTAATGTCCGTCGGTTGATCGTTTGTTCAGCAATACGTAGGCTTAATGTTATGCTGGATGGATGTATCCAGAGTTTAACTACAGTTTTCGGCAACAGGGGCCGTTGCCGTCGACAGAAATTTCTTGGCATATTACAGCACTTTATGATTGCTCAATGATGACTGCGTTTTGAGACGGCGCCGCACGGACGTAATATAGGAGGTTAATAAAGAAGAGGAAGAGGTGATGTAATGTAATCGAACATTTGTATAGCTCTCTGCGATGGCTCCGATGTCTTGCATCTGGTGATGGTGGTGGAGATGGTGGTGATAGTGGTGGTGGTGGTGTTAGTGGTTGTGGTGGTAATGGTGGTTGTGGTGGTGATAGTGGTGGTGGAGGTGATGGTGGTGATAATGGTGATGGTGGTGGTGGAGATGGTGGTGGCGGAGATGGTGGTGGTTGTGGCAATGGTGGAAGTGGTGGAGGTGGCACTAGTAGTGGAGGGTGTGGTGGAAGTAGTGGGAGTGGCAGAGGTAGTGGAAGTAGTTGTAGTAGTAGAAATGGTCCCGATTAATTGCAATTATGATATTCTTATTTATACGCTGATGAAGATTGCGCTTTTCGAGACAAATCGGTAGACGCCATGTTACGTGGATTCTGAAGAGGATGCCACAAGAGTTTTAGGACTGCGGAAACTGCCGCTGCTGCTGCTGCCGCTGGTGCTTCTTTTTCTGATGGTACTCCATCGTTTCACCTTCAGTCCATATATTAGTTCAACATCAAGTCTTTGAAATACGGCTTCAGTTGATCCGATTTTTCTTGCAACGTTAAGTTTACGACTGGATTGAATCAGGCGATGGGGTGCTAAATGCTACCTTTTGCCAGTCGGTAAATCTTATAAGATATCAGCATATTATGCATTAGCTGTCAGGGTCTTTATCTCACCACAAAAACACACAAAATCACACACACAGACACACACGCACGCACAAACACACACACAAATATATACAAACACACACACATCTATTCCTTGTCCCTTAATTCAACCCATATTGTCTTAGGCTGAACAGTCAGATATACAGGCATCGTTACAGGATTCCTACCTTCTCCTGACAACAACGACGATTGTGAGAACAGGACATTAGACCTACCCCATAGGACAGTACACCCTCTTCCTCGGACATTACCCCCTGACATTACCTCCCAGTAGCTTGAACTGTGCTTTAAAGCAAATTTGAGCTGACAGATATATTAACAAATTAAAAGTAATTACGGCTAATTAACAAATTAATTAGCAAACATGATTTGATGTTAATGAACTGTGCTGCAAAACAAATTTTCCCCTTGAAAGACTAATTAACAAATGAAGTGTAATTAAGATTAATTAACGCATTAATTGATAAGCATGAGTTATATTAATATTTGATAAATCTTTTATCACTGCATAACTTGCATATATAAGACATCGTTTGAAAATGTGATAAATATCACAACATTTACGTAGCGCAAACGTAGATAAATTAAAAACATTAACGTAAAAACAAAAGTTATGCCTACGTGTATGTCAAATAAGAATATATATGACGAATGACATTATAAATTATGAATTTGAGAAAGGGTAAACGCATGAGTGAATGTAGGCCTAATGCAATAATGATAGTTACAGATGATGTGGTAGGCTCATTCAATACCAGACAATGTATATTTTAATGAATTTGTAATAAATTCCGATTTATTAGTTTCATAAACATTGCGCAGTAATTATGTAATGGAATGGGGGGGGGGTGTGTGGTAATGTCCGGGGGGGGGTAATATCCGGGGGAAATTTTCGGGTGCGGGTACTGTCGTAGACCCATATACTGCTATATATAGCCAAATAATATTTTATTGGCTGTCCTTCGACGCCCAATATATATAATAATTGAAGTGAAAATCTTGATTGACTTTGACGACCAACAGGAAACATAGAGTACAAAAAAACAAATGAAAAATACAGACCGCACCAATTGCGCTGTTGTTGGTACCTCTGGGTCTCGCTTGGTTCTGACTTCCTGCCCTTCTGGAGTCCTCCGGTTTCAGTGCTGATCCTTTGCTTTACATTTCCTATACCTCATTCCCTGCTTTCTCTATCTAGCCCCATCCATCAATTGTACACCAACGACATTCAAGCCTATGTCCACTGCAAAGCAGCTGCGGCAATGGTCTCGGTTGGGTTGACGTGTGATTCCATTACTGTCCTTTCTGGATGGGGGGGGGGGGGGGGCGTGAATCACCTTCTCTTAAATCAATCCCAAACAGAATTTATATGGATTGGCAGGCACCTGGCTGAGCTGGATATGCAGATATTGGCTGAGATGAATACTCACATTACTTTTTCATCTGTTATGCGTGATCTGGGTGTATTGCTTGATTAGTCTCTCGCAACATGTAAACCATGTTACTCGTTACTGCTACTATCAGCTGCGTCAGCTTCGTGCAGTTATTCGCTCTCTTACCTTTAAGGCTTCAGCAGCACTCGTTCATGCTCTTGTAACCAGCAGAATTGATCACTGCAGCGCCGTTCTGGCTGGTCTTCCATGTGCGCTTGAGGTGCGATATAGATAACGTTCTTTGCTCTGCGGCCAAGCCTATTGGACAAATACCTAAATTTCCCCTGGTTTCAGCTTATATGCGTGATGTCCTTCATTTGTTCAACAGCGCATTTTCTTCCTGTTTGCGACACTAGTCTGACGGTATCTCTCGGGTTGTGCGCCATCCAACTTGGCTGAACTGTGTCGTCCGGTCTGTTACCTCCCTTCGGGTATAGCTCTGTGCTCCTCTGTTAAGGGTGAGCTTCTGACATCTAGAGCCCGCCGCTAATGCTGCGTCAAGCTTTCTCAGTGGTTGGTCCATCCACCTGAAATGGGATCCCGGTTGCCCTCCGTCTTCCCCTTAAAAAGACCTACCCACCTTTTGTAAGATGTCAAAGTCATTTATTTTTAACTGCAGCTGGGTTGAGTAGTTTTGCTTGAAGATGTGCTACATAAATTATCGAATTGAATCAATAATAAACTTCAGAAAGGAGAGGAGATTGATGTGAAGGAGCAACGATGGAAGTGAATAGGGGAGGATGGAAGTGAAGGAGGGAGTTTGGAAGTGAAGCAGGAAGGATGCAAGTGGTAATGGACAAACGGAAGTGAATTAGAGAGAATGGAAGTGTAGGGGGCGTTGGAGGTGTATGAGGGAGGATGAAAGACTTTCAAGGCGGGAGGATGGAGGTGAAGAAGAGAGGATGAAAGTGAAAGAGGGAGGATGGAAGTGAAGGAGGGAGGATGGAAGTGAAGCAAGAAGAATGAAAGTGTAGGAGGGAGGATGGAAGTGAAGGAAGAAGGATGAAAGTGTAGGAGGGAGGATGGAAGTGAAGGAGGGAGGATGAAAGTGAAAGAGGGAGGATGGAAGTGAAGGAGGGAGGATGGAAGTTAAGGAGGAAGGATGGAAGTGAAGGAAGAAGGATGAAAGTGTAGGAGGGAGGATGAAAGTGAAACAGGGAGGATGGAAGTGAAGGAAGAAGGATGAAAGTGTAGGAGGGAGGATGGAAGTGAAAAAAAAAGATGAAAGTGAAGGAGGGAGGATGGAAGTGAAGGAAGATGGATGAAAGTGAAGGAGGGAGGATGGAAGTGAAGGAGCAAGGATGGAAGTGAAAAAGGGAGGATGAAAGTGAAGGAACAAGGATGAAAGTGTAGGAGGGAGGATGAAAGTGAAAGAGGGAGCATGGAAGTGACGGAAGAAGAATGAAAGTCTAGGAGGGAGGATGGAAGTGAAGGAAGAAGGATGAAAGTGTAGGAGGGAGGATGGAAGTGAAGGAAGAAGGATGAAAGTGTAGGAGGGAGGATGGAAGTGAAGGATGGAGGATGAAAGTGAAGGAGAAACGATGGAAGTGAAGGAGGAAGGATGGAATTGAAGGAAGAAGGATGAAAGTGTAGGAGGGAGGATGAAAGTGAAAGAGGGAGGATAGAAGTGAAGGAGGAAGGATGAAAGTGTAGGAGGGAGGATGAAAGTGTAGGAGGGAGGATGGAAGTGAAAGAGGGAGGATGGAATTGAAGGAGGAAGGATGAAAGTGTAGAAGGGAGGATGAAAGTGTAGGAGAGAGGATGCAAGTGAAAGAGGGAGGATGGAAGTGAAGGAGGAAGGATGAAAGTGTAGAAGGGAGGATGGAAGTGAAGGATGGAGGATGGAAGTGAGGCAAGAAGGATGAAATTGTAGGAGGGAGGATGGAAGTGAAGGAAAAAAGATGAAAGTGTAGGATGGAGGATGGAAGTGAAGGAGAGAGGATGGAAGTGAAAGAGGGAGGATGGAAGTGAAGGAGGGAGGATGAAAGTTAAGGAGGGAGGATGGAAGTGAAGGAGGGAGGATGGAAGTGAAGGAGGGAGGATGGAAGTGAAAGAGGGAGGATGGAAGTGAAAGGGGAAGGATAGAAATGAAGGAAGAAGGATGGAAGTGAAGGAGGAAGGATGAAAGTGAAGGAGGAAGGTTGGAAGTGAAGGAAGAAAGATGAAAGTGAAGGAAGAAGGATGAAAGTGACGGAGGGAGGATGTAAGTGAAGGAAGAAGGAGGAAAGATGTGTGCGGAAGGATGGAAGTGAAGGAAGAAGGATGAAAGTGTAGGAGGGAGGATGGAAGAGAAGGAAGAGGGATGAAAGCGTAGGAGGGAGGATGGAAGTGAAGGAGGGAGTATGAAAGTGAGGCAAGAGGGATGAAATTGTAGGAGGGAGGATGGAAGTGATGGAAAAAAGATGAAAGTGTAGGATGGAGGATGGAAGTGAAGGAGAGAGGATGGGAGTGAAAGAGGGAGGATGGAAGTGAAGGAGGAAGGATGAAAGTGAAGTAGGAAGGTTGGAAGTGAAGGAAGAAAGATGAAAGTGAAGGAAGAAGGATGAAAGTGACGGAGGGAGGATGGAAGTGAAGGAAGAAGGAGGAAAGATGTGTGCGGAAGGATGGAAGTGAAGGAAGAAGGATGAAAGTGTAGGAGGGAGGATGGAAGAGAAGGAAGAGGGATGAAAGCGTAGGAGGGAGGATGGAAGTGAAGGAGGGAGGATGAAAGTGAAGAAGGAAGGATGAAAGTGTAGAAGGGAGGATGGAAGTGAAGGAGCGAGGATGGAAGTGAAGGAGGAAGGATGGAAGTGAAGGAAGAAGGATGAAAGTGTAGGAGGGAGGATGAAAGTGTAGAAGGGAGGATGAAAGTGTAGAAGGGAGGATGGAAGTGAAAGAGTAAGGATGGAAGTGAAAAAGGGAGGATGAAAGTGAAGGAACAAGGATGAAAGTGTAGGAGGGAGGATGAAAGTGAAAGAGGGAGCATGGAAGTGACGGAAGAAGAATGAAAGTCTAGGAGGGAGGATGGAAGTAAAGGAAGAAGGATGAAAGTGTAGGAGGGAGGATGGAAGTGAAGGATGGAGGATGAAAGTGAAGGAAGAAGGATAAAAGTGTAGGAGGGAGGATGGAAGTGAAGGAGGGAGGATGGAAGTGAAGGAGAAACGATGGAAGTGAAGGAGGAAGGATGGAATTGAAGGAAGAAGGATGAAAGTGTAGGAGGGAGGATGAAAGTGAAAGAGGGAGGATAGAAGTGAAGGAGGAAGGATGAAAGTGTAGGAGGGAGGATGAAAGTGTAGGAGGGAGGATGCAAGTGAAAGAGGGAGGATGGAATTGAAGGAGGAAGGATGAAAGTGTAGAAGGGAGGATGAAAGTGTAGGAGAGAGGATGGAAGTGAAGGATGGAGGATGGAAGTGAGGCAAGAAGGATGAAATTGTAGGAGGGAGGATGGAAGTGAAGGAAAAAAGATGAAAGTGTAGGATGGAGGACGGAAGTGAAGAAGAGAGGATGGAAGTGAAAGAGGGAGGATGGAAGTGAAGGAGGGAGGATGAAAGTTAAGGAGGGAGGATGGAAGTGAAGGAGGGAGGATGGAAGTGAAGGAGGGAGGATGGAAGTGAAAGAGGGAGGATGGAAGTGAAAGGGGAAGGATAGAAATGAAGGAAGAAGGATGGAAGTGAAGGAGGAAGGATGAAAGTGAAGGAGGAAGGTTGGAAGTGAAGGAAGAAAGATGAAAGTGAAGGAAGAAGGATGAAAGTGACGGAGGGAGGATGTAAGTGAAGGAAGAAGGAGGAAAGATGTGTGCGGAAGGATGGAAGTGAAGGAAGAAGGATGAAAGTGTAGGAGGGAGGATGGAAGAGAAGGAAGAGGGATGAAAGCGTAGGGGGGAGGATGGAAGTGAAGGAGGGAGGATGAAAGTGAAGAAGGAAGGATGAAAGTGTAGAAGGGAGGATGGAAGTGAAGGATGGAGGATGGAAGTGAGGCAAGAAGGATGAAATTGTAGGAGGGAGGATGGAAGTGAAGGAAAAAAGATGAAAGTGTAGGATGGAGGATGGAAGTGAAGAAGAGAGGATGGAAGTGAAAGAGGGAGGATGGAAGTGAAGGAGGGAGGATGAAAGTTAAGGAGGGAGGATGGAAGTGAAGGAGGGAGGATGGAAGTGAAGGAGGGAGGATGGAAGTGAAAGAGGGAGGATGGAAGTGAAAGGGGAAGGATAGAAATGAAGGAAGAAGGATGGAAGTGAAGGAGGAAGGATGAAAGTGAAGGAGGAAGGTTGGAAGTGAAGGAAGAAAGATGAAAGTGAAGGAAGAAGGATGAAAGTGACGGAGGGAGGATGTAAGTGAAGGAAGAAGGAGGAAAGATGTGTGCGGAAGGATGGAAGTGAAGGAAGAAGGATGAAAGTGTAGGAGGGAGGATGGAAGAGAAGGAAGAGGGATGAAAGCGTAGGGGGGAGGATGGAAGTGAAGGAGGGAGGATGAAAGTGAAGAAGGAAGGATGAAAGTGTAGAAGGGAGGATGGAAGTGAAGGAGCGAGGATGGAAGTGAAGGAGGAAGGATGGAAGTGAAGGAAGAAGGATGAAAGTGTAGGAGGGAGGATGAAAGTGAAAGAGGGAGGATTGAAGTTAAGAAGGAAGGATGAAAGTGTAGGGGGGAGGATGGAAGTGAAGGAGGAAGGATGGAAGTGAAGGAAGAAGGATGGAAGTGAAGGAGGAAGGATGAACGTGTAGGAGGGAGGATGGAAGTGAAGGAGGATGGATGAAAGTGTAGGAGGGAGGATGGAAGTGAAGGAGAAACGATGGAAGTGAAGGAGGGAGGATGGAGGTGAAATAGGGATGATGGAATTGAAGGAGGATGGATGAAAGTGAAAGAGGGAGGATGGAAGTGAAGGAAGAAGGATGAAAGTGAAGGAGGGAGGATGGAAGTGAAGGAAGAAGGATGAAAGTGTAGGAGGGAGGATGGAAGTGAAGGAAGAAGGATGAAAGTGTAGCAGGGAGGATGGAAGAGAAGGAAGAGGGTAGAAAGCGTAGGAGGGAGGATGGAAGTGAAGGAGGGAGGATGAAAGTGAAGGAGGAAGGATGAAAGTGTAGAAGGGAGGATGGAAGTGAAGGAGCGAGGATGGAAGTGAAGGAGGAAGGATGGAAGTGAAGGAAGAAGGATGAAAGTGTAGGAGGGAGGATGAAAGTGAAGGAGGGAGGATGAAAGTGTTAAAGGGAGGATGGAAGTGAAGAAAGAAGGATAAAAGTGTAGGAGGGACGATGAAATTGAAAGAGGGAGGATGGAAGTGATGGAGGAAGGATGAAAGTATAGGCTGGAGGATGGAAGTGAAGAGCGAAGGATGAAAGTGTAGGAGGGAGGATGGAAGTGTAGGAGGGAGGATGAATGTGAAAGAGGGAGGACGGAAGTGAAGGAGGAAGGATGAAAGTGTAGGAGGGAGGATGGAAGTGAAGGAGGAAGGATGGAAGTGAAGGAGGAAGGATGGAAGTGAAGGAAGCAGGATGGAGGTGAAGGAGGGAGGATGAAAGTGAAGGAGGAAGGATGGAAGTGAAGGAAGAAGGATTAAAGTGTAGGAGAGAGGATGAAAGTGAAAGAGGGATGATGGAAGTGAAGGAAGAAGGTTGGAAGTGAAGGAAGAAAGATGAAAGTGAAGGAAGAAGGATGAAAGTGACGGAGGGAGGATGTAAGTGAAGGAAGAAGGAGGAAAGATGTGTGCGGAAGGATGGAAGTGAAGGAAGAAGGAGGAAAGTGTAGGAGGGAGGATGGAAGAGAAGGAAGAGGGATGAAAGCGTAGGGGGGAGGATGGAAGTGAAGGAGGGAGGATGAAAGTGAAGACGGAAGGATGAAAGTGTAGAAGGGAGGATGAAAGTGTAGGAGGGAGGATGAAAGTGAAAGAGGGAGGATGGAAGTGAAGGAGGGAGGATGGAAGTTAAGGAGGAAGGATGGAAGTGAAGGAAGAAGGATGAAAGTGTAGGAGGGAGGATGAAAGTGAAACAGGGAGGATGGAAGTGAAGGAAGAAGGATGAAAGTGAAGGAGGGAGGATGGAAGTGAAGGAAGATGGATGAAAGTGAAGGAGGGAGGATGGAAGTGAAGGAGTAAGGATGGAAGTGAAAAAGGGAGGATGAAAGTGAAGGAACAAGGATGAAAGTGTAGGAGGGAGGATGAAAGTGAAAGAGGGAGCATGGAAGTGACGGAAGAAGAATGAAAGTCTAGGAGGGAGGATGGAAGTGAAGGAAGAAGGATGAAAGTGTAGGAGGGAGGATGGAAGTGAAGGAAGAAGGATGAAAGTGTAGGAGGGAGGAGGGAAGTGAAGGATGGAGGATGAAAGTGAAGGAGAAACGATGGAAGTGAAGGAGGAAGGATGGAATTGAAGGAAGAAGGATGAAAGTGTAGGAGGGAGGATGAAAGTGAAAGAGGGAGGATAGAAGTGAAGGAGGAAGGATGAAAGTGTAGGAGGGAGGATGAAAGTGTAGGAGGGAGGATGGAAGTGAAAGAGGGAGGATGGAATTGAAGGAGGAAGGATGAAAGTGTAGAAGGGAGGATGAAAGTGTAGGAGAGAGGATGCAAGTGAAAGAGGGAGGATGGAAGTGAAGGAGGAAGGATGAAAGTGTTGAAGGGAGGATGGAAGTGAAGGATGGAGGATGGAAGTGAGGCAAGAAGGATGAAATTGTAGGAGGGAGGATGGAAGTGAAGGAAAAAAGATGAAAGTGTAGGATGGAGGATGGAAGTGAAGGAGAGAGGATGGAAGTGAAAGAGGGAGGATGGAAGTGAAGGAGGGAGGATGAAAGTTAAGGAGGGAGGATGGAAGTGAAGGAGGGAGGATGGAAGTGAAGGAGGGAGGATGGAAGTGAAAGAGGGAGGATGGAAGTGAAAGGGGAAGGATAGAAATGAAGGAAGAAGGATGGAAGTGAAGGAGGAAGGATGAAAGTGAAGGAGGAAGGTTGGAAGTGAAGGAAGAAAGATGAAAGTGAAGGAAGAAGGATGAAAGTGACGGAGGGAGGATGTAAGTGAAGGAAGAAGGAGGAAAGATGTGTGCGGAAGGATGGAAGTGAAGGAAGAAGGATGAAAGTGTAGGAGGGAGGATGGAAGAGAAGGAAGAGGGATGAAAGCGTAGGAGGGAGGATGGAAGTGAAGGAGGGAGTATGAAAGTGAGGCAAGAGGGATGAAATTGTAGGAGGGAGGATGGAAGTGATGGAAAAAAGATGAAAGTGTAGGATGGAGGATGGAAGTGAAGGAGAGAGGATGGGAGTGAAAGAGGGAGGATGGAAGTGAAGGAGGAAGGATGAAAGTGAAGTAGGAAGGTTGGAAGTGAAGGAAGAAAGATGAAAGTGAAGGAAGAAGGATGAAAGTGACGGAGGGAGGATGGAAGTGAAGGAAGAAGGAGGAAAGATGTGTGCGGAAGGATGGAAGTGAAGGAAGAAGGATGAAAGTGTAGGAGGGAGGATGGAAGAGAAGGAAGAGGGATGAAAGCGTAGGAGGGAGGATGGAAGTGAAGGAGGGAGGATGAAAGTGAAGAAGGAAGGATGAAAGTGTAGAAGGGAGGATGGAAGTGAAGGAGCGAGGATGGAAGTGAAGGAGGAAGGATGGAAGTGAAGGAAGAAGAATGAAAGTGTAGGAGGGAGGATGAAAGTGTAGAAGGGAGGATGAAAGTGTAGAAGGGAGGATGGAAGTGAAAGAGTAAGGATGGAAGTGAAAAAGGGATGATGAAAGTGAAGGAACAAGGATGAAAGTGTAGGAGGGAGGATGAAAGTGAAAGAGGGAGCATGGAAGTGACGGAAGAAGAATGAAAGTCTAGGAGGGAGGATGGAAGTAAAGGAAGAAGGATGAAAGTGTAGGAGGGAGGATGGAAGTGAAGGATGGAGGATGAAAGTGAAGGAAGAAGGATAAAAGTGTAGGAGGGAGGATGGAAGTGAAGGAGGGAGGATGGAAGTGAAGGAGAAACGATGGAAGTGAAGGAGGAAGGATGGAATTGAAGGAAGAAGGATGAAAGTGTAGGAGGGAGGATGAAAGTGAAAGAGGGAGGATAGAAGTGAAGGAGGAAGGATGAAAGTGTAGGAGGGAGGATGAAAGTGTAGGAGGGAGGATGCAAGTGAAAGAGGGAGGATGGAATTGAAGGAGGAAGGATGAAAGTGTAGAAGGGAGGATGAAAGTGTAGGAGAGAGGATGCAAGTGAAAGAGGGAGGATGGAAGTGAAGGAGGAAGGATGAAAGTGTAGAAGGGAGGATGGAAGTGAAGGATGGAGGATGGAAGTGAGGCAAGAAGGATGAAATTGTAGGAGGGAGGATGGAAGTGAAGGAAAAAATATGAAAGTGTAGGATGGAGGATGGAAGTGAAGAAGAGAGGATGGAAGTGAAAGAGGGAGGATGGAAGTGAAGGAGGGAGGATGAAAGTTAAGGAGGGAGGATGGAAGTGAAGGAGGGAGGATGGAAGTGAAGGAGGGAGGATGGAAGTGAAAGAGGGAGGATGGAAGTGAAAGGGGAAGGATAGAAATGAAGGAAGAAGGATGGAAGTGAAGGAGGAAGGATGAAAGTGAAGGAGGAAGGTTGGAAGTGAAGGAAGAAAGATGAAAGTGAAGGAAGAAGGATGAAAGTGACGGAGGGAGGATGTAAGTGAAGGAAGAAGGTGGAAAGATGTGTGCGGAAGGATGGAAGTGAAGGAAGAAGGATGAAAGTGTAGGAGGGAGGATGGAAGAGAAGGAAGAGGGATGAAAGCGTAGGGGGGAGGATGGAAGTGAAGGAGGGAGGATGAAAGTGAAGAAGGAAGGATGAAAGTGTAGAAGGGAGGATGGAAGTGAAGGAGCGAGGATGGAAGTGAAGGAGGAAGGATGGAAGTGAAGGAAGAAGGATGAAAGTGTAGGAGGGAGGATGAAAGTGAAAGAGGGAGGATTGAAGTTAAGAAGGAAGGATGAAAGTGTAGGGGGGAGGATGGAAGTGAAGGAGGAAGGATGGAAGTGAAGGAAGAAGGATGGAAGTGAAGGAGGAAGGATGAACGTGTAGGAGGGAGGATGGAAGTGAAGGAGGATGGATGAAAGTGTAGGAGGGAGGATGGAAGTGAAGGAGAAACGATGGAAGTGAAGGAGGGAGGATGGAGGTGAAATAGGGATGATGGAATTGAAGGAGGATGGATGAAAGTGAAAGAGGGAGGATGGAAGTGAAGGAAGAAGGATGAAAGTGAAGGAGGGAGGATGGAAGTGAAGGAAGAAGGATGAAAGTGTAGGAGGGAGGATGGAAGTGAAGGAAGAAGGATGAAAGTGTAGCAGGGAGGATGGAAGAGAAGGAAGAGGGTAGAAAGCGTAGGAGGGAGGATGGAAGTGAAGGAGGGAGGATGAAAGTGAAGGAGGAAGGATGAAAGTGTAGAAGGGAGGATGGAAGTGAAGGAGCGAGGATGGAAGTGAAGGAGGAAGGATGGAAGTGAAGGAAGAAGGATGAAAGTGTAGGAGGGAGGATGAAAGTGAAGGAGGGAGGATGAAAGTGTTAAAGGGAGGATGGAAGTGAAGAAAGAAGGATAAAAGTGTAGGAGGGACGATGAAATTGAAAGAGGGAGGATGGAAGTGATGGAGGAAGGATGAAAGTATAGGCTGGAGGATGGAAGTGAAGAGCGAAGGATGAAAGTGTAGGAGGGAGGATGGAAGTGTAGGAGGGAGGATGAATGTGAAAGAGGGAGGACGGAAGTGAAGGAGGAAGGATGAAAGTGTAGGAGGGAGGATGGAAGTGAAGGAGGAAGGATGGAAGTGAAGGAGGAAGGATGGAAGTGAAGGAAGCAGGATGGAGGTGAAGGAGGGAGGATGAAAGTGAAGGAGGAAGGATGGAAGTGAAGGAAGAAGGATTAAAGTGTAGGAGAGAGGATGAAAGTGAAAGAGGGATGATGGAAGTGAAGGAAGAAGGTTGGAAGTGAAGGAAGAAAGATGAAAGTGAAGGAAGAAGGATGAAAGTGACGGAGGGAGGATGTAAGTGAAGGAAGAAGGAGGAAAGATGTGTGCGGAAGGATGGAAGTGAAGGAAGAAGGAGGAAAGTGTAGGAGGGAGGATGGAAGAGAAGGAAGAGGGATGAAAGCGTAGGGTCGAGGATGGAAGTGAAGGAGGGAGGATGAAAGTGAAGACGGAAGGATGAAAGTGTAGAAGGGAGGATGGAAGTGAAGGAGCGAGGATGGAAGTGAAGGAGGAAGGATGGAAGTGAAGGAAGAAGAATGAAAGTGTAGGAGGGAGGATGAAAGTGAAAGAGGGAGGATTGAAGTTAAGAAGGAAGGATGAAAGTGTAGGGGGGAGGATGGAAGTGAAGGAGGAAGGATGGAAGAGAAGGAAGAAGGATTAAAGTGTAGGAGAGAGGATGAAAGTGAAAGAGGGATGATGGAAGTGAAGGAAGAAGGATGAAAGTGAAAGAGGGAGGATGGAAGTGAAGGAGGGAGGATGGAAGTGACGGAGGGAGGATGGAAGTGAAGGAGGAAGGATGGAAGTGAAAGAGGGAGGATGGAAGTGAAGGAGGAAATTGAGAGAGGGAGGATGGAGGTGAAGGAGGGAGGATGGAAGTGAAAGAGGAAGGATGGAAGTGAAGGAGGAAGGATGGAAGTGAAGGAAGGATGAAAGTGTTAAAGGGAGGATGGAAGTGAAGGAAGAAGGATGAAAGTGTAGAAGAGAGGATGAAAGTGAAAGAGGGAGGATGGAAGTGAAGGAGGAAGGATGAAAGTGAAAGAGGGAGGATGGAAGTGAAGGAGGAAGGAGGAATGTGTAGGAGGGAGGATGGAAGTGAAGGAAGAAGGATGAAAGTGAAAGAGGAAGGATGGAAGTGAAAGACGGAGGATGGAAGTGAAGGAGGGAGGATGGAAGTGAAAGAGGAAGGATGGAAGTGAAGGAGGTAGGATGGAAGTGAAGGAAGCAGGATGAAAGTGTAGGAGGGAGGATGTAAGTGAAGGAAGAAGGATGAAAGTGTAGGAGGGAGGATGAAAGTGAAAGAGGGAGGATGGAAGTGAAGGAAGAAGGATGAAAGTGAAGGAGGGAGGATGGAAGTGAAGGAAGAAGGATGAAAGTGTAGGAGGGAGGCTGGAAGTGAAGGAAGAAGGATGAAAGTGTAGCAGGGAGGATGGAAGAGAAGGAAGAGGGTAGAAAGCGTAGGAGGGAGGATGGAAGTGAAGGAGGGAGGATGAAAGTGAAGGAGGAAGGGTTAAAGTGTAGATGGGAGGATGGAAGTGAAGGAGCGAGGATGGGAGTGAAGGAGGAAGGATGGATGTGAAGGAAGAAGGATGAAAGTGTAGGAGGGAGGATGAAAGTGTAGGAGGGAGGATGAAATTGAAAGAGGGAGGATGGAAGTGATGGAGGAAGGATGAAAGTGTAGGAGGGAGGATGGAAGTGAAGAAAGAAGGATGGAAGTGAAGGAAGCAGGATGGAAGTGAAGGAGGAAGGATGGAAGTGAAGGAAGCAGGATGGAAGTGAAGGAGGGAGGATGGAAGTGAAGAGGAAGGATGGAAGTGAAGGAAGAAGGATTAAAGTGTAGGAGAGAGGATGAAAGTGAAAGAGGGATGATGGAAGTGAAGGAGGAAGGATGAAAGTGTAGGAGGGAGGATGGAAGTGACGGAGGGAGGATGGAAGTGAAGGAGGAAGGATGGAAGTGAAAGAGGGAGGATGGAAGTGAAGGAGGATGGAGGAAATTGAGAGAGGGAGGATGGAAGTGAAGGAGGGAGGATGGAAGTGAAAGAGGAAGGATGGAAGTGAAGGAGGAAGGATGGAAGTGAGGGAAGCAGGATGAATGTGTAGGAGGGAGGATGGAAGTGAAGGAAGGATGAAAGTGTTAAAGGGAGGATGGAAGTGAAGGAAGAAGGATGAAAGTGTAGAAGAGAGGATGAAAGTGAAAGAGGGAGGATGGAAGTGAAGGAGGAAGGATGAAAGTGAAAGAGGGAGGATGGAAGTGAAGGAGGAAGGATGAATGTGTAGGAGGGAGGATGGAAGTGAAGGAAGAAGGATGAAAGTGAAAGAGGAAGGATGGAAGTGAAAGACGTAGGATGGAAGTGAAGAAGGGAGGATGGAAGTGAAAGAGGAAGGATGGAAGTGAAGGAGGTAGGATGGAAGTGAAGGAAGCAGGATGAAAGTGTAGGAGGGAGGATGGAAGTGAAGGAAGAAGGATGAAAGTGTAGGAGGGAGGATGAAAGTGAAAGAGGGAGGATGGAAGTGAAGGAGGAAGGATGAAAGTGTAGGAGGGAGGATGAATGTGTAGGAGGGAGGATGAAAGTGAAAGAGAGGGGATGGAAGTGAAGGAAGAAGGATGAAAGTGTAGTAGGGAAGCTGGAAGTGAAAGAGGGAGGATGGAAGTGAAGGAAGAAGGATGAAAGTGTAGGAGGGAGGATGAAAGTGTAGGAGGGATGATGCAAGTGAAAGAGGGAGGATGAAAGTGAAGGAAGAAGGATGAAAGTGTAGGAGGGAGGATGGAAGTGAAGAAGGGAGGATGGAAGTGAAGGAGGAAGGATGGAAGTGAAGGAAGAAGGATGATAGTGTAGGAGGGAGGATGAAAGTGTAGGAGGGAGGATGGAAGTGAAGGAGGAAGGATGGAAGTGAAGGAAGAAGGATAAAAGTGTAGGAGGGAGGATGGATGTGAAGGAAGAAGGATGAAAGTGAAGGAGGGAGGATGGAAGTGAAGGAAGAAGGACGAAAGTGAAAAAAGGGAGGATGGAAGTGAAGGACGAAGGATGAAAGTGTAGGAGGGAGGATGGAAGTGAAGGAGGGAGGATGTGCACTGTGTACTCAGATCTAGCCTTCTAACTCATATAAAATTATCATGGTGACCTTTCGATTTCCTCGTATTTCGGGCTTCGTCTGTGTAGTTTTTGTTTGTGTGGTAACTAGCCGTTCATAATTAGCATGGGTGCAAGTGGCACACGCGAAGTGCTATGTGATACTAGAATTAAATTTAACTGCTAATATACTAACTTATTTGCTTGCTGATTAATCCATCTACTTGCGTGCATCCTCTTGGAGTGTCACAGGTTCACAACTGTAAATGGTATACCCATATATAGTCTAAATATAATGTCTACATTAGGGTCTACACCTATAGACAAACGTTCAGACAGGCCGAGAAGGAGGAATTCGAGAGAGAGGATTAAATTGCCTTCGATTCTGAACACTTTCTCCCAAAGTGACCGACAGGGTGCGCTTTATGCGCGGTGACAGGTCAAAGAATTTCATTCGGTCACAGTGTCTGATGTAGCTGATTTCAATCAATTAGTTGACTGCCTATAGCATTAAATGGCCTTTCGTCCTTCGCTTTCGTCTCGCCGCCCCTCTCCTAATTGAATTGGCTAATCGTCTATGCATGTCGTGACGTGTGGTAATCCATCAGTTAAGGCCTTAGTGCGTTCCGTGTCTTTGGCCGTCCTTCGTCTGCTTGCCTACACACCGGCCGATAGGTGGAGTCGTTGATTTTATGGCTGTTCTGTTCAACTATTTGTGACTGCGACCATTTTGTATTTTTTTGAAGATGGCGGCTAAATGTTGAGATGAATGACGACACTTAGCACGTCATTGTCGTCGTCATCGTATTCTCTCCACCCGAACTCTTTAATCTTCATATTGACTGGAAAAATAATCGGATTTGTCTCGCATGACGGAAAACACGAAGGCCTAAGACCGAACACATGGCTGCACGGCCACCTAAACGTATGTAGTCACTAACATAACGACCGATTCACATTTGTCTGTAACTACACAAGCTGCCTTAGGCAGTGGGGCAGCTTGGCAACAGAGTAGAAAGAGAGCAAGCGAAACGACAGACATCGCAGAAAGACAGACCAACTGGTGACAGAGCAAATGTACAGTAAGCCAAACTGACAGACAGTTTAAATAGGATCTATGGAATGGAGAAACTGAGACAGAGCGGCGGCAGGCTGATGAACATAATATGAGCCAACATAGAGGTCTACACGTTGACCAGTTGGTATTTATGATCAGCGTTGATTTGATATAGGCCTAACTTAGTGAATTTTGATAGATGATCAGCAAGCTATTAGATCTAAGCAAGCTGTTTGTCAAGATTCACGTCAGTGTTTGATAGAAATTGTCCAGTGAACGACGTATGGCCCGATGAAGAATAACTGGACAAATGATTTGGTAAATAGGACGAAGGACGAAAGGAAGAATGAATCGATGCACACACACACACACACACACACACACACACACACACACACACACACACACGAATACACACACAAAAACTTATATATATATAATAAATGAATGAACGGTCAAATGATTAGACGACGACGACTTCATAGACGAAAGAGTTTAGAAATATACGAGAACACGACGATGAAAGAATGACTGAGTCTTACAGCGATTGAACGAACTAATATCAGTGCCTGCTGCCGTAGGAGGCCAAATAAAGGAGTGAAGGACAATTGTCTTCCCGGACAATTGACCCCGGACAATTTTGGGTAGGACATCTGCCCCTGGACAACTGTCCCCCTGTATAGAAGTTGAATATGTGTGTAATATCAGACTCGCATAATTTAATTATCATCAATTGAATTTATAATTATAATAATAATATTTTATTTTATTTCACACTGAACATGTATGTATGTATGCATATGTGTGTGTATGTATGTATGTATGTATGTGCGTGTGTGAGTATATATGTGTGTGTGTATGTATCTATATATGTGTGAATGTATGTATGTATGTATGTATGTATATATGTGTGAATGTATGTATGTATGTATGTGTGTGTATCTATGTGTGTATGTATGTATGTGTGTGTATGTATGTATATATGTGTGAATGTATGTATGTATGTATGTGTGTGTATGTATGTGTATATGTGTGAATGTATGTGTGTATGTATGTATGTGTGTGTATGTATGTATATATGTGTTAATGTATGTATGTATGTATGTGTGTATGTATGTATATATTTGTGAATGTATGTATGTATGTGTGCGTATGTATGTATATATGCGTGAATGTATGTATGTATGTGTGTGTATGTATGTATATATATGTGAATGTATGTATGTATGTATGTATGTGTGTATGTATGTATATATGTGTATGTGTGTGTATCTATGTATGTGTGTATGTATGTATGTATGTTGTGTGTGTGCGTGCGTGCATGCATGTATGTATGTTAGGGTGCATCAAACGCCCCAATGTCAATAAAATGTTATGTCTGTAGGCTCAATTAGTTCCAATGGGCCTCAATAGTGCTCATGCCAATTTTCTTCAAATTCAGGATTGGTTTAGGGGGTATTGCATATTGTAAAATGTTGAGCCATCTTTTAAACAGAAAGTGTTGTATGCTTCTTTTTCTTTTTAAGTAGTTATTCTATGACTGAGTTCCATGTGGTTAGCTATTCATGCTTGTCTAAGCATTTGATCATTGCAATATTTTTTGTTAGAAATACACATTTGAGTGAGTTTTAGCAAGATTTGTTTCTACGGCATCCAACACAGGACATGTAACTGTGACATGTGTGACTATCGTCGAGCAGCAATTAGGTGAAGCTCTTCTTTGGTCAGCCTGTCGTCAACATGTTGGAGAGGTTGTTCTGTCACATGTGTTGGATGACTACACATTGAAACCTCCAAGTCGCCAGACGCCACCCTGCTTACAAGGCTTCCTCTATGGAGAAGAAACAGACCGTCAAGTGACATTTAAGACACCGGGAGCTCTGCACAGGGCCAGATGGATGGTGAAATTTAGCTATTGGATCAAGATAATTTGTCTGTTTGAGCAGCAGATGTAAGTTCTACCTCGTGAAATGATCATGACGCTCCACCTAGTATCAAAGTAACGGACTTTGTCAACGTTGCAACCCTCGTCTACAGCACCTGGTGGATTACGACTAACTCTATGGAGGATGCCCCATGGAACGACTTGAACTTGTACCCGTTTCTGTTGAAGTATGAGAACGTTCATCCAGAGATCTCTCGTAGTCCCATTCGATCCTTGAAGTTGCATATCTCGTATCTGACTGCAGAATTGGTGTCTGTTGCGCTGTGGAGCAAAAAGGTTTCAGAGGATGCACGATGGGATCTTGCCGACAGAGATATGGTAAGGGATTTTGGAAGCCCAGGTTTATAACGTCAATAACAACAACCCTGGCTGATCTGCTTACGATTGATTCGTGGTATGTCTGTCACCTTATATAGTTAGATCCACGGTTTTTGACAGAAGATGTTGCAGTCTGGCCAAGTTCTGCCACGTATCAGTTGTCACTGATCAACCCACGGGCATTGAACGCAGTTAATGACAGTGCTGAAGCTCAGTTCAGACTTCTTCAGCTCAGCTAAGGAAGAAGAACATTATCAAAACGTGCTGCAGGTTGTTGAGCAGGATCATAAGCGACGGCCAATTCCCCATACAAGCAACCGTCCCGCAAAATGACTTACGGTACTACACTTGATGCACATTGCGCATATTATGTGAAATTTACATGTATGTCACGTTATTGTTTTTTCGCAGCTACTGCATGCTTTTAACTAATCTGTTTCACTATTTTCTAGCTTGTGTCATGTATACAATAAAATGAATCTATAACTTGAATCACTTCTCTTATCTCGAAAAACTTTCATTTTCTTCATTTTTTCCTCAACATTCAAGTGCTCGGTGGACCCCATAGAAAATGATTAAACTTCCTGACACTTTTAAGGATAGTTTCTTTTGGTAATTGGAAAAAAACTAACTTATAGACAGACGAATCCTACAAAAATCTTAAAATCATGGGGCGTTTGATGCACCCTAATATGAATGAAAATGAATCCAGTGAAAAGATGGCCGAGTGCGTGTAGAAATTAACTGATTAGCATCGCATTTTTATAGTCTAGTATTCTAGTAGGGCTTCTTTGACTTAAACATGTAGCGCCGCTATATTCATAAGAAACAAGGCATCCAGGGCTGGATGAACAAATGTGGTGCATGGTGCTGTTCAGTGAGACTGCGCACTGCCGATTCACAGTGTAAGGATACATATCAATTGTTACAAAGAAACATACAATATTTCCGTCATACAGTGTACATGATAAAGATAAAATGACGTCGTTTTATAATGCATTACAAGGCACTTGAGTCTCTGTCAGATGAGGCAGCTGGTAGCAAGTATTTAAAGTGTTAAATAAGTAAATGAAAATAGGTTTCACTTGCATTTCTGGTTGATTATTAGACGAATCTGTCAATGCGGTCAACTCGTGTGCGAAAATTGTATATATTAAGATGAGTTGTTTGGAATCATTTGTTCAGAGTTTTGGGCTCAATTTTAATATAAGACTTGATAAATAACAATAATCGTAAACTACGGAAATTTATTTTTCTTTTGCATGTGTTGGGCCCATAAAGTGTTGATTCTCTGTTCGGCCGAACATGTTGAACATCTGAAGTCAACAATCAATGAATCAATCAAGTGCAACCGTAGTTTAAAGCTTGAAGTTTTAATATGTTGGATAAAGTCCAGTTGAAGTCCAATAAGTCTTTCGTTCGACTGTTCCAACGACAGCCATGTTGCTTAGATTAAGTGCATGAAAATATGAGGACGTGGTTGAAATGACAGCTGTCTGTTATGACCGCGCAAATCGTGAGCATTATAATTTAAATTGCGATTCAATCGAAAGGCAATCGAATGCTACTTGACAGTTGCAAAAAGCATCGAATAATGCTTTGAATGGGAACGCACTGAATCGGGAGCGCACCTGCGGCGCCTGTATTGGACGAGTTGTCTTCTCGGTAGTCGTCTGTCATCGTCCACCATTCACAGTTAGTCGTCATCTCCTCTCCCTTCTCTATTGACAACATCGACGACGACGACGTTGCCTGTTGCAGCGCTGCGGCGACTGGAGTATAAGCGTATAAAAGGTAATTATTTTTCAATATTTATTATTTATTAGGTTGAGCTTCAACCTCTGCCCACACAATGATAAACCTCGCACTCATAAACATACAATCGCATCCGGACACAAACAATCTCTGTCTCTGTCTGTCTGTCTGTCTGTCTGTCTCTCTCTCTCTCTCTCTCTCTCACACACACACACACACACAAATACGCGCGCATATGGGCGCGCGCCTTGCCATTCATTGTTTAAACCTCAACTTACAAGTCACAATAATCGTTCGTTGTTTATTGGTTTGGTAAAGAACATGCATGCGCGAGTATATATGTATATATATATAGTTATATATACATTTATATATAAATACAGCTTATACGCATTTGGCTATATGTGAGTATGATCACGTGTACCGTTACCGTGCATTGTCATTCAAATGCGCAGTTGCAGAGGCAATCAGAAACCTCTAATCGAACGACCTCATCCTCCAATTCCTCCGTCTCTTCCTCATGATCTCACACCTCTCTTTCTCCTCTTTTTCTTCGTCCTCCTACCCCTCATCTTCTTCTTCCTCCTCCCCTCCCCTATATCCACCTCTTCGTCTTATTCCTCCTCTTCCTCCCAGTCTTCCTCCTCTTCCTCTTACTCCTCCTTTTCATTTTACCATTTTACTCCTCTTCTCATCCTTCCTTTGCTTCCTATTCCTCCTCTTCCTCCTTCTTCTCCTCTTCCTCTTCCTCCTCTTCTTCATTCTCCTTCTCTTCCTCGTCCTCTTCCTCGTCCTCTTCCTCCTCGTCCTCTTTCTCCTCCTTTCCTTTTTCCTCCTTTTCGTTTTCATCCTTCTCCTCTTTCTTCTCCTCCTTCTCCTCTTCATTATCCTCCTTTTCCTCTTACATCTCCTCCTTCTCTTCTTTCTCCTACTCTTTCTTTTCCGCTTTCTTCTTGTCTTTTTCCTCCTTCTCTTCTTCCTTCTCCTCCTCCTCCTTTTACTCTTTCTCCTCCTTCTCCGCTTTCTCCTTTTCCTCATCTTCCTCCTCCTCCTATTTCTCTTCATTATCCTCCTTCTCATCTTCCTCATCCTATTCCTCTTCCTCCACCTCCTTCTCTTTTCCTCGTCCTTCTCCTCTCCTCTTCCTCCTCCTCTTCCTCCTCCTCTTCCTCCTCCTCTTCCTCCTCCTCTTCCTCCTCCTCTTCCTCCTCCTCTTCCTCAGCCTTATTTACAGCGAGCACCTGCAGCCGATGTTGTCCGCCGAAAGGATTAGTTTCCGGAGAAACAGGTGACTGAAATACGCAATCGACTCTCTTCCTCCCATCACTCTTTCCATCCTACACTCCACTATGAAAATCCTTCTACTCATCTCTTCGTCTATCTATCTTGCTCTATACAAAGTCTAACCTGCTTCTTACTATCCTTCTTGCATCTTACCCAGTTCCATCCTCATTACTGTTCTTCCTCCTCTTTTTCCTCTTCCACCTCCATTGTTCCTCCTCTTCCTCTTTCTCCTCTTCCTCCTCCTTTTCCTACTCCTCTTCTTGCTCTTTCAAAAGGGTCTGTCTGTCTGTCTGTGTGTCTGTCTGTCTATTTATTACGGGTTTTTCCTTTCTTGTGTATTTCTAAATATATGAGTACATACGCACATATCCTCTCGTGGTCTTCCGTTAGGTTAAAGTTTAATTAATATTTTATTTCATTTTATCATTTTCTGCCTCTGGTTTTCAAGTTCAACCCAACAACCCGTTCTTTCTTTCATTCTCTCTCATGTCCCAGTCTAGCTGCTCTCTTTGTCTCTGCCTATACACATCCCTCCCTCGAGCCTTCTCTCTCTCAGTCTCAGTCTGTCTGTCTCTGTCTGACTGTGTCTGTCTGTATGTCTCTCTCTCTCTCTATGTCTCTCTCTCTATGTCTCTCTCTCTCTTTTTCTCCTCCTCTTCCTCCTTCTCCTATACCACATTCAGATTACTACTGGATGCATAACAACTGTTCACTAAGAGCGACCCCTGAAATTTGTTATTCAACGACATTAGTTCCTCAAACGATGTAGCGGTTACTGGTGTTGTGAAAATGATTATTGCGGATGGAGGTCGCGCATCAGTTCCTCCGTCGACACAGCTGATTGAGTTTCAGACACAGCTCAATGCCATCAGCGAACCTGTCTGATACGCTTGAAATATTGCCTCATACCTGTGCATGCGATCGAGGTGAGCAAAGTTTCGAGCGTTTTGGACTGTTATGGTCGATCGAACTTATTCCTCTTCAGGCAGAGGAACGAGTGATACAGCAACGCCACCAGTCAAATGAAAAGGCTCCAATCAAATCCTGGCGACGGACGGACGGATGATGCAGGGCTCCTCGTCTGTTTATTCTCTGCTTCGCGTCCAGAATCCGTTATAGAAGGTATGAGACGCACCAAATTAACATTAATAATTAATAATAATAACAATAATAATTATTATAATTATAAAAATTATAATAATATGGCACTAATTTTAGGGGATTTAGGAATGAGCAGCATGTTCGGGACCAGAACCTTTAACACAGTTTTGTTTCAGTTTCTTAGAGGTTCCTAAACACCGCCACTTAGGCTATTTATGTGCTGGTACTAATTAAGCCAGGATAAATGAGGAAGGTTAGCCAGATGGGTGTCGATCCTCTCTGGCAGTAAATAGACAAGACGAAGGAAAAGAAGCGGACATGAACTGCTCAGACGTCGCTCAGGAAACAAGGTCCAAGATACCAATCGAGCGATCGGGACTGGAGAGAAGATGTGTTCAGAAAGGCATCAGTCACGTATACGGACGATGAGCTCATGGTTATTGTCGATGATGATTCTTAGAGCCTGAGGGATCCTTTCTACCACGGGTGATATATTAAAAAATTATAAATTAACTAATAATGATGATGATGATGATAATGATAATAATAATAATAATAATAATAATAATAATAATAATAATAATAATAATAATAATAACAATAGCAACAACATAAATGTTTCACTCACCTTAATTAATGCTTAAATCCCTGAGGAATCCTGCGAATGTGGCGATTCGCAAACACGTTAAATCAAAGTTGCCCAAGGGTCGGGTCGGTTCCTAGCTCAGGTTAGGTTGGTTAGGTCAGATCACGAATATCTGTACAATCGGCGGATCGAGTCCAGATCCTAGTGGGTCGGATTGGGTCGGGTCCTTAGCCCGGACCCATATCATCTGAAACAGTCTTCTTTACTTTTTTTCGCTATAGTTAGTTGTAATTAGTTCTGTAACCCTGTAACTACTGCACATTGCCTTATACAACATGTGAGCCTGAACAATATAACTTTAAATTCAGTATAGCTTGTAGTTAACGTGAACGATCGTCAGACAGCTAGAAGAGGAACTGCCAATCATTTTCATCACGCTCAAACGTACTTAGTCTTAGCGGTCATCTTACATTGATATGTATCACATGTTTGGCCAGTGGCAAGCTTGGTCAGTACCAGAACGCTTTCTGATTGGTCATCTCTTACCTGTGTGCATTTGATAGCATATAGAAAGAGCTCCACCGTGAGAGTTTGGGTCGGATTCTGAATTAGTGGTGACTCTAGTATATGCAGAGGTGAGTCTTCTGGCACTTAATTAGGATTCGATCGGACGTTGTGAGCTGTGTCTTTATGCTAAATATAGAGAATTATGTCTGTGCTAAATGACTTAAATCTGGAAAATTGTCTGCTGTATGCGTATAGACTTTTTTGCTTTGGTAGATTATGCTTTATTTATCTACTAACTTTTCTTTTTCTGTGTTCACTGTTGCGGTCAATTGTTGTTTATGCATTAGACCCTAAGTGTTGTGTGCTCTGTTTCGCTATGTGAGGATTCTGGTAGTGGAAGGGGTGTCGGTTTCGTTCTTAAGCAATCTACATACTTTCCTCTCTAAATAATTGTAATAATCCGTGGCGCTCATCTCGGTGGATCTGTTTGTTCTGGAATCTGATTCTGTGAGCCATGTATCTAAAATGACTATTGTGGCAGTTGTAGCCGCTGATAAGTGATAAATGTCGTTAAGTTCCGTGTTGCAATTCAACAATCTATCCACGCGCTGTTATCAGTTATCACCATCAGATTCAAACATGGCGTGTCAATGGGTTTCACGATTCGCAGATGTTTTGAATCATGACGTAGGCCTAACTTCTGAATTGAATACTTTCGTCCGATTCATTTTCGAATCGATTATTGAAGCCTAGCAGGTGCCTGGGCTACTTCAATTAATTGTACTTATTAATTTACACAGCACCGCTCAAAGCTGACAATGAAACTGTGTCAATACAAATAAAAAAAATTACGAACTTAGAATGTGACATATTTTTAATTCTCTACTGTACTCAATAGAATAAATAGGGCTCTGATTCGGATTAACAAGTAGCCAACCTCGGCCGTTATGTTGAGTTCGATGACCTCCACCCTTTCGCATCGTCTGCTTACAATCGACGACATGTATCGTGCAGCTGAATGAGTTGCGTGCTGAGAGAGGACGATTAGTTCTTTCATGCGTTGTCAACATCTGTAAGAGGGATTGAGACTGCACAGCCACGTTCGACATGATTGCTATGACAACAGGCGATAAACAGGATGTGGCTAGAAGCGGCAGCTTTTGAAGCAGTTGCTATGGAATTAAATGATATATGAAGGATGTCGACGTTGTCAATCTGAACTTTGAAGGAGGAAACGACCAGCTGTCGATTTCCGCCGAAGAATTCACGCAGTGCCTCAGACTTACAACGCGAGTTGACTCTTTCTTTCCGTCGATTTCCGTCTCCTTGAGTCTCTTTATGTCTCTTTGTGTTACTTTCCGTTTCTCCGTGTCTCTTTCCATCTCGTTACGTCTCTTTATATCTCTTTACTAATATTTATGTATCTCCATGCCCTTTTCGTCTCTTTCCAACTTGCTACATCTCTATCCGTCTTTCCATGTCTCTTCCGTTTCTTTCCATCTCGTTACGTCTATTTGTGTTTCTTTCCGTTTTCTACTACAATGCCTTCTCTGTCCACCCGCCTGTCTATCTGTGTGTCTTCTGTCTATCTGTGTGTCTTCTGTCTATCTGTGTGTCTTCTGTCTATCTGTGTGTCTTCTGTCTATCTGTGTGTCTTCTGTCTATCTGTGTGTCTTCTGTCTATCTGTGTGTCTTCTGTCTATCTGTGTGTCTTCTGTCTATCTGTGTGTCTTCTGTCTATCTGTGTGTCTTCTGTCTATCTGTGTGTCTTCTGTCTATCTGTGTGTCTTCTGTCTATCTGTGTGTCTTCTGTCTATCTGTGTGTCTTCTGTCTATCTGTGTGTCTTCTGTCTATCTGTGTGTCTTCTGTCTATCTGTGTGTCTTCTGTCTATCTGTGTGTCTTCTGTCTATCTGTGTGTCTTCTGTCTATCTGTGTGTCTTCTGTCTATCTGTGTGTCTTCTGTCTATCTGTGTGTCTTCTGTCTATCTGTGTGTCTTCTGTCTATCTGTGTGTCTTCTGTCTATCTGTGTGTCTTCTGTCTATCTGTGTGTCTTCTGTCTATCTGTGTGTCTTCTGTCTATCTGTCTGTCTGCCTGACATATGCTTCCAATGGTTTCCATTGCCTTCTAATAAGATTTCATGTTAAGAATAATTATGAATTCGGCATATTCTGATGCGCAAACACTTTCGTTCATTGTTCCCCTTTCACATAGTCTTTATATTTTGAGCTGCATGCGATTTTCATCAGTGTTGTATGCAAGACTTGGAGCTTCGAGACCAAGACGAGACCGAGACAGTGACGTGCCAAAACCAATACCGAAACAGAGATCGAGACAGTGATGTACCGAGACCGAGACCATGTGACACTAGATCCAAGACAGTACAAGACAGTAAGACAAGTGATCTTAAACAAAAAAGGCTGCAAAGTAGGTTACTCATACATAATGTATCAGTTTTCGGCAATAAGGTTAATTGATTATTTCAATTTGAAACTTATAATGTAGTACCAATTCCCGAGAACAATTTTCTATTGCTGATTTATCTTCTTCTACGTTTTTTTGTCAGCCTATCTTCCGAACAGTAAAAAAAGCCATTTTAGACATGTCGAAAATTTTATTAACGATTTTAAACAAGTAAATTCCATACCAAATACCAAACGGAATGTTAAATTTGCGATATATCCTTACTCACCTTGGTAAATTCGAAGTTGTTCTGATCGTTTCGGTTATGGTAGCTTTGCACCATCGATAAACGGCGCAGTTATTAGCATACCATAGCAATACTAACTTCAAGATGCGTAAACGCAAACCTCACAATTTCTGGTTCTCTCTCATACATTTTTGCACTTTAAGATAATCGAAATGATTTCAGTAACATGTACGTCACGTTTTTAAAGCCAGAATGACCGCTTTTCAGAGCGTCCGGTTCGAGTTTGTAGTGCAAGAATTTAAGACAGTTTACGCTATGATTATCGAGGCCGCTTGTTCGAGACAGAATAAAACTTTATTTTCAAGACAGTTTCTACAAGTTCGAGAAACTACCGTGAGACCAAGACAAAGATTAAGACAACAGGTTCTCGAAACCGATACACCAAAAGCCTGTCTCGAGAAGTCTCGCGACCGAGACATTGGAGACCATACAACTCTGATTTTCACACACTGTTTATGCATATTTATAATGACCAACATCACAAACTAAATGCCTACAAGTTCTGCCATACTAAAAGCTTCTATTCTATTGTTGTCATCGGCGATTCCTTAGTTTGGTTTGCTGGTATCGCGTCATTTGATCCCCGTCAGTTGATCCCCCGTCAGTTGATCCCCGACAGTTGATCCCCAGTCAGTTGGTCTTCTCGTCAATTGATCCCCTCGAATCTGTAGACTGCGCGTCACAGACTTGTAGCAAATATTGTTAGTAAACAAAAGATTGATTTCACAGATTTGCAAGATAATATTACAGAATAACAAATTAATGCCCAGGCTTCGTGTCACTCCGCGCTGTAACCACTTACGGCCGTTCGAAATTCTTTTATATCTCAGTGCAATTGCTCATTTATCCCATGCATAGTCTTTGCAGCATAGATGCATATGCTTAGGACTTTATGCTGATAAACTAATCATAATTATCATGACTCTAAATGACGCTTTCGTATTTTTTTATCGTTGTAACATTTCGTGCTTTTTTACATCGTTCTTTAAATAAGTGAAACATGAATCAACTGGGCTGGTTTCAATAGGCAGGGGATCAATTGACGAAGGGACCAATTGGCGGGTATCAACTGACGGCCCCGTGAGATCAACTGACGGGGGATCAAAAGACAAAATAACAAATTAATGCCCAGTTTTCCGCATTCACAGCCCTTGATTCCGAAGGCGTTAGAAGAACATTCGTTGGTTACGAAATGTGTGCTGTGTTTAGCATTTCTTCTAGCCGCTGCGCTGTCTGGGCGCCAGCGTGGCCGAAGTAGGAATGTTGCTCAATGGTGTCTTTCACCAATTAGCCCCAAATGAGACTATTATCAAGGTTCCAGAGGATGAAATTGAGTCCCTATTGTCTCTTGCCATTAGTGTGGGAGAGAGCGGACAAATCCTTGTTAACAGGAAATCCTGCATGAGCGCCACAGAAACAATAATTGAGGTCCATAAGAATGCCATGTTTGGCTGCTTTCGTGGCGTCGTCACCATTGAGGCGCAGAGGTGCGTGCCTCTGAGTGCTTTTATTTATTTGTTTATTAAAATATTTTCCCACTAAAATATAAACTTAGCCGCCCAGCATTAACAGCGTTACATCAGAGACTACTGACATTGACAGCTTGCTGCAATCATTCAGCAGTGGCAAGAGTATCTCGCGTGATATTCGTTGCATAAACTTGCAATAGCCTACTGTATATAATGTAATTGTAATGTAATCATCGAAAATTATAAGCGCCCAGAAGAGCAAAGTCAGGATCATTATTGTTGCTCTTCGTTATCTTCTCTGTAGCAATTGGCCGTGTCTTTGAACCAAGAATTGACGTCTGGCATATCATTTATTTATTTGTTTTTTACTAATTTATTTGTTTAGTTTTTGATTTATTCATTTATTGGAATCGAAGTTATTAACGTCTCATAAGAAAGTAATACTGCTTAATATCCATGATTATTCCTCCAAATAAGTATCATTTCAAATTAAAAGTAAAATTTTATATTTTGGGAAATTAAAAATAATCTTCTCTGCTTATTTTGTAGCCTACCATTATTCCGTGAAATGTTTCATTTGAAATGTGTCAGCCACCTTTCACGCCTTATAGTTTAAATGTGTTAGTTGTGAGTAAGATTGGCAATTGCACGGAGATTAGAACCTCTCATACATCTGCTCTGTTATATTCCTCAACCGCTAATCTCAATTTTAGTTTTGGTAGGAGCTGGATTAATTAAAAATTGCAGTGTGAATGGAAGCTGGACTGATATAGAAAATCATAGCGTACTCGGAAGCTGGATTGATTTCAAACATTATCGCGTGAGTAGAGGCTCGAAAATCGTTGACTAATCGTCCGTTGACGAATAACTTATTATACATCCAGACAGGAGTCTCAAAGTAACAGTTTTTTCTCTGTTTAGGCATCTAACATAAGGATGTCCACACGTTTTAAACTCCTTAATGAAACGTATTCTACAAATACTTGACAACATGGCATCTTTTGATGTCCATAAAACTCTAGAGTTGACCTTTCATTGACCGAAAACAAAAGCTCCAATTGATTGTATCTGATTATTCTGCCAATGCCTAAACAACAAATAAACTTTTTGCAGCTATACACTCGGAATCAGAATTGCCGTTGACTCTCCTAGAAGAGACGCTAAATAAGTAGCGCTCCATAGATCTATGAGGTGCTAGACTGACAGCAGTATCAGCGCTAGACTTCATCGGATGCTGATCAGAGGAGAGGATGGCGTCGTCATTGCTTGTTCGATGATAATTAGCAGTTGTCTGATAAGCCTGACAATTTGCCTCAACCAGCAAATCGCTTTTGTTGAGCAAACTCTCAGGTGTCCCCGACAACCTGACTCTCAACCATCCATCGCCTTCTTTACTCTAAGTTTCATATGTATATATTTGTAGATACTATATAAATTATATTTTTATATAAACTGGTGTTCCAATTTAAATTCCTGTCTGTAGACTATGACATAATTTCATAATCAGTAGTTCCAGATATAATTACAATATATTTGCAATTTTGCATTATAAATAAATAGTTTGTAGGCAGGACCGTAATTCATAGGCTATACTTGTAGGACATTGCTGTGATGTCTATAATTCACCCAAATGTTGCAAGTGGCAGGGGACCATCGCTTTATACATGTACCTGGATTACTGTGATCATTTTGACTCAAATGGTTGAAAATGTACAAATGGCCGAAAACAATGGAGGTTAACGTGACTGAAACCCGATTAATAAATAGCAATGGAACACTTAGACGTCATTTTATTGCTAGCCAACAGATTATTGGTTCGCTATAAAAATTCAAATCTTATCTCATCTAGTGTCTTCTCTGACAATTGTGTCGTAATGCGTTTAAGGGTCAATCGATGGTCGTCGTTTTAAGTGAAGCCGTGGTCTAGAATCGTAATTTGTTGGAGTTTCCGAGCAGATTAGATCAGATCAAAGCAAGCAGTCAGTTGAACCTTATACTGGCTTAGGCAGGACATGACATAGTATAGGATTGCTTGTATATCATCATCATCAATTCCTTACGTAAAGCTGTCTTTTATTTCTTTAGAAATGTCAGAAATACCATCGGTTGTTAGTTCGTACGCCTTCCTTTTATTATCGCTGTAGTTCAATGTATCCTCATTTCTCAGATAGAAAACCTCGTCAAATGCTATTTTCAGTGTCGATGAAATCTGTAACGATAAAGTCTCATTTAGCTGGATCCGTAATTTTTAGAAACAACATTTTAAAATTAATAGTAATGTTTTAGCATAGCATTGCTTCAGCGATTGTCTTATTTTTTCGTGTTGTCCTTCTTATTCTTATTTTTTAACGACTTCACTGCCGATGATACTGAATGCTCCCACGGCTATTGCTGACTTCCATAGGTATCGCAATCGGAATCGCAATTATCGTGCCTAAGACCTATGAGTCCCATCCCTCTCAGCACGAGAACGTTGTCTATTCCACTATTTATTCACACACTTCAACGAAACGCTTTAGCTGAAGCAGATCTCTTATCTCATTCTTTTTAGAGATCTGTTCTAATTTCATTAATTTTTGTACGCGATAAGAATTATCCGATCCTTCAACGACTTGCTCAATATTTCCTTCTGGTGCTGTCGGAAGCAAACCTATTGGATAAATTCTTTTTCACGATTCTTTTTACTCCACATTTGTTATTATCCGAGATAAATGTGTAAGCTGAAAATAAATTTTTTAAATATCTTGATGAATCTCCGTCGCTAATGGTTAACGCCGACTCGGAATTGTTTTTACTACTAAGCTAATTATGATATTTCATCGAAGTCTTCGGGATCCGTTCCGAATCGCAAACTACACCGCGTTCTACCATACTGTCTAAGCGAAACTATACATATTCCTCTAGTCATTCATATCACGAATCCTAATAATGACGTACTCGCTTCTCTTTGTGGAATATTTGATTTGCTTTGAGAAAATGTTTCCCATCCTAAACCTCTCATCTGCTGAATCGGTCTATGCGTAACCTATTTCGTAGGTACCCAAAATGCCGATTCCTTATGGGTTCTTTCAGGTCTCGTGATAATCGTTATGGGTTTTGTGAATCCCGCGTTGTGTATCGGTCGTGACATCATATTTATACGATGTTTCTTATTATACAATAGCGTCTTCCACTTCTTAGCAAGGCCTACAGAATCCCGCCTTCGGATACGTCTATACTGAACCATGTTACTCCATACTGGTTGTTCGTCATATTGATATTCGGATAAGAATAGTACTATCATGGTAGCGCGTTATTATTACTCGTGTGTATGTTGATTTACGATACTGGACTGTACACCTGATAATGTAGCGCCCATCGTTAGCTTCGCCATCACTGTCATTCTTCAGTGTCCTGGCTAAGTACCTGTATATACATATATGATACCATAATCTATATTTGTCGATCTGAGTTCCGCAGCTTTCTTGCTGTATGTGAATCTCTAAATCACAATATCTCAATGCTTCAATGACTCGATCCTGCAGCTTTTTGCTGTACGTGGATTCATAAATCATTTCCTTAATCTATAGGTAACAATGAGTTATACATCTACCAAACTGCACAACCAGCAAAGTAATCAACAACACCACAAGCCTCCATTAGGAAATTAGGAATCTAGCTCACACGGACACCCGATAAACGACTCATAAATAGCTTTCATCACCTTCTTATCATTTCGCTCACGAATTTAAGAACCAGATTAAATCAATATTGCCAGTGAAGATAATCAATAATAAGTTCACAATTCATTACGAAGAAATTACGTACAAGTAATAAACGACTTGGTCATATAATCTCATAATCATGAGTTGGTAACTACATAATCATCCTTAATCATCAGTGACCTAATACTCGTCTTATAATCCTTCTCCTAAAGGTGAGCGTCACGGGGCTACAATAATTCAAGAGCATAGCCTCGATGATAATAATAACAATAATAATAAATAATAATATTTCAAATAAACTACATAATAATAAATTCCATATAAAATAATAAAAACGATACTTGATTCGATGCTGCGCTAGCTTACGTTTAAGTGTAAACAGCTATTTTTTCATGAAAACATTCATTATTTTATAATTGAAACATTTATTTATATGCAGGGGGTTCGGAGGGACAAGTCTCCCCCACCTTTTACAGAAAGAGGACACGTTATACGGGTGTCCCCCCACATTTTACACCCCTCTCATTGGGTGCCCCCCATCTGGCAAACGAGATCGCCGTCTCTGTTTATATAACGCCAATTGAATCTAAAATTAATCGAACCCGCATCTATACTTGCCGTCGATATTTTACTGGATCCAACGGTTTCGCATAGTTCTCTAAATTCTGCTGTTAACATCTCCGTGCTTACTTGATCGTTTTAGATGTGCCTAAAATGTTTCGGTCCTAGGAAAATACGCAATAAAATTTACGTTACCTCTGATAGTTTGTCTAGGTTGCTTAAGTAATTTAATGCGAGGTAAAGCCAACTTTGCTATGCGTTCCTCTTCTGTAATACGTTTCGAATTTGTTTTCTCTTCTAACTGTAACTAATCGAAAATGATACGGCTTTTCTCTACTTAAATCTCTCTGATCCGGCACATTTTTCGACGATTCAAAGAACTTAGAGTCGATATGAGACTTTTATCTACTTTCAACCATTTCGTCAACGATGAATTCTGCCCCGTTATCTCGTCTTGACAATTAAATAATGCGATGATCGCTTCTTCTAGTATTTTTTTCATCGAAGGTTCGAATACTTCTTGGTTAGCGTAGTCTAGCTGTCCAACCATCTTGAAATAAAATTCTGTTGTAGAGCTTGTCTCATCGCAATCAGATTATCCTACGATCAAGAAGTTTAACAGATGTTTCAACAGATGAAACGAAGTGACAGTAAATTCAAAACACGATCATAAAACCAAAGTCTTCTAAGCTAACCTCCTATGCATTAGGCCTACTTCTGGAGAAGATTGGGCCCTATATAAATGTCTCTACTATTGCAGTAAGCTAACAGTCAATACTTATAGTTACACTGAAGATTAAACCACTCGATCACAAACAATTTTGAGTCCCATTAGGCTTATTTCAAATAGCTCGCTACAGTAATCTTCAAAATAAAAGCAAGCACTTATCTTATAAATCCTGGCTGACAACGGACAAGTCTTCAGTTACGATTCAATCGTACAATCCAATACATATGAGACTTTCACAGAACGCCACCTAGCATTCCAAGATCACGTGCCAACTAATCGACTTAGCCAATTACATATTTCTTAACTTAAGTTCTTATTGCACACTCTTTATTTGACGCAGTATGCCTAATAACTTTCTTATCCATTCACATAAAGACTAAATTATATTTCCACGACTTTATGACTCAGTTCTCAACTGCTATGGCTGCAAACGGATTCAAGCCACCACAAATCACGAAGTCGGGCAGCTTAATACACGGTTTAAGAAAGATTAAATAAGTAATAGGTCTATGTCTCCCTTGTATGAACTTATAGCACTCCATATGTTGATACATTTTATACGCTTAGAAACTATAACGAAATACTTGCCACCTTTAAGTTGGAAGTTGTAGTCAGTAAGTAAGTAAATAAATAAGTAAGTATATACTTCAATCAAACGTCTACAAACGCACGACATGTACAGAAAACAATTTACAAATACGATCAAACACACACGTATATACATGTTCTATAGAAGCATATAATTTTTGTAGAAGTCGGATAGTAACTTAAGGCCGAGCAAGTAGACAGTCAACAGGGATTAAGACGCTGATACAATAATCTAATAATAAAGCCACACCAGGTGAAATCAACATACCTGTTGTGAGCAAGAGAACTGTACGCAGCTGGTGCTTCTAAGCCTTATTAAGAGGAAGAAGATTCCTTAGAATGGGGTCAGGACTAGAGAGGAAAGAGTTGTAAAGGAAGACATCGGCTAGTTCGCAGAGATCGTCAAAGGGCAATAATTTTTTTCAGAGGGGAGTAGCCCGTGTCGATCATTTGATCGGCCTTAGCATTTGTACGGACTTGTCTATGTCGTCCAAATGAGTGCGAAAAGCGGGTCACCTTCTTTTGGAGAGGAACGCACTCTTTGTGCTCGGATGCGTTTCTTATTTCCGGTGTCGTGTTCCCTGAAGTGAACGACGAGTTCGCCTCTGTATGCTCTGGCCATCATATCCTAAGTGATGGTCCATTTGAAGAAATCGCGCTCACCGATTTTGGAAACACACATAAGCATACAAACAAATTATTTAGTTGTATAAAATAGACCACGCCCACCGACCAACGGGAAGCCTGTGTAGTCTTAGGTACGAATGAGTGAGGCCAAACTAGAATTAAATTTGGTATCACCCTACCCTCACTACTAAAATGGTACATGCATGACTATTTTGTTATCTAGACCCAGAAATAAAGAAAACATCATTGTCGTGATCAATTCGATAGCAAAGTTTAAGATCCGCTGAAATGCAAGTCAGAACAGACAAAATAATTACATTGAGATTTCATGTTACAATGAAAAATCTTGACTGACAATAACAATGCATCTTTAATAATAATAATAATAATAATGATGATGATGTTGACGACGACGACAACGAAGACGATGACGACGACGACGACGATGATGATAATGATAATAAAATAATAATAATATTAATAATAATAATAATAATTATTATTATTATAATTATAATAATAATAATAAGATGATGGCGCCACATTAATCTCATGGGCGAGAGGCAGGCACCTAGCATGGAAGGCAACAGCCATTCATGCCAACATGCGCATCCTCTTATGTACATCAACAGCCGGTGGAGCAGCAGAACATGCCACAGAACGAAAGTGCATCAAATACTCATCCATCCCCACCACGCATGATTTTGTGCCAGTGGCCATCGAATCACATAAACCGTACAGGTGAATCTGAAATCGATTTAAGATTACCGGGGGTAACCTGAAATGGGGGGTAACTTGAAGTCTTTACACCGGCATTGAGTTTCTACAAGAGCTAGGGTGCCGTATGTCACAGGCAATGGGAGATCCACGCGAAACAACTCAATTTTTCAACGTATATCTATTTGTACACAACGTTTTAATACAATGGCATTCAGGGGCTCTTCCGTTCAGCCCGACGGGGACGAAAACCTTTAACGTACTTCTGTATTCTTATTGAGCCTGAGAAACCTTTTCCTTAATAATTATGAAGTATAATAATAATAATAATAATAATAATAATAATTATACTTGTGTTTTTAATTTTATTTTTATAACGCAGTTGCTCTCAAGGGAACATTCGCTGCTCATGAGTCCAACGAGCAGGGCTACTACGTACGACATCACCATTAATTTACATTGAAGACCCTGATGAAACATTATGATGATAATAAAAATAATATTTGTAATAATAATAATGATGATAATAATAACAACAATATAATAATAATATAATAATAATGATAATAATAATGATGATAATAATAATAATAATAATAGTAATAATAATAAACTAATAATAATAATAATAATAATAATCAAGGAACCGTCAGGTCTTTCCAGATTAGATGGAAAGAGACCGGACGGGCAGACCCTGATACCGTGGAGTGGGGGGCGGGCTTTGCTTTGGGACGCAACTGTGGTGGACACAGTGGCCGCTTCTTATATCCTCGAGACAGCTTCCACAGCTGGAGGAGCGGCGGAGATAGCAGCCACAAGGAAACACGAAATATTCTGAGCTGGCGAAGAAATACACTTTTGTTCCAATCGCTATAGAAACCATCGGTCCCCTCAATATTGAGGGCCTCGCCTTTCTGTCTGAGACCGGACGCCGACTTTCGACAACTACCGGTGACACCCGAGAGACAAACTTCCTTTTCCAGAACTTGTCGGCATTGATCCAACGTTTCAATGAGGTGGCTTTTCAGGGCACTATGTCAAGATTACAATCCACCGAAAAGCGGCGACCCAGATAGCCTGATGACAGATCCGTTGGCAATGCCAATGATGAATAACACTATATGTGACATAATAATAACAATTATAATAATAAATAAAATAATAATAATAATAATTTCCTCGTTACATTCTTAATGCCTGATGCCGGTGGAGACGTAACCGTTCCAGATAACCTAATTTCTCTGTCCCCAGGCAATTTGTTATCACCTGAGGGATCAGAACTACCTCGAGAAAAATAATAATAATAATAAAAATATTAATAAAAATAATAATAATAATAATAATAATAATAATAATAATAACAAACATGGATATACAAACGCGGTGTCACAGTAGAGCCCAATGGTCGTCGGCCATCGCGAATTCTCTTGTGCCAAAGGAGCTGGAAGGCGACAACGGCATGGCATGATGAACGACGTCATCTGGCGAGCCTCCACCAGAGCCAAAATCCCGGCCTTCAAAGTGCCTTATGGACTTTCCAGATTTGACGAAAAAAGACTCGACGGAGTCACCATCATAACCAGCCCAAGCTGGCCAAGAAGTCGTTGCCTGACGTGGGGATGTCGTAGTGCCTGATACATTTATAGCTTCGTTTGAGCATTTAATGTCTCAAAACGCAGGCGCCAGGACCGAAAACTCGGCCCATAACAAGCAACGCAAACACGCAGCAATCTCCCAGTCACATCACTTTATCCCTGTTCTATCTTTGCTTAGTAGACAAACAGTCACAAACTGACCTCGCAGTTTGTTACTGAAGGGGGAAATTGGTTGCATAGGGTCCGAGTTCTGTTCAATTCTAATTTATCTTTTCGCTGCAGCTTCGTCGATAGCTTTAAATTTGTAAAAAAATTGTAAAAATTTCTTGGAATAAAGAACTTATCGTCTTTGGTCGGGAGGCTAAATGAAAGGGCGGCAACCAGAAAGATAGAGAAATACAGCGATCTGGCAGTCACACACTTGTTTGCACCAGTCGCTTTCGTAACTTTAGGCCCTATTAGCAGCGAAGGCCTGCATTTTCTGTCGAAGCTGGGGGAAAAACTTAGGCCTAGTTGCGTCACGGAGGAGCCACGGGAACGTCATACCTTTACCAGCGTCTATCGATTACCATACAACGTTATAACACCAGAGCGTTCAAAGGAACTTTCGCCGCTCTGGAGACCGATTAATGAGGCCATTCCAGACAACCAACATATTAGGCTAATATTGAAGTCGTTGAGGGATCATATGTATATCGGGGCATAAAAAGTAATTATAATAAATAATAATAATAATAACAATAATAATTTTCGCTAATGTTTCGCGTATTTTAAAACTTAAAGCAACGCAGCAGCAGTATGAATACAGACATAGTATGAACGAATGATGCAGGAAGACATACAAGGCGCCCATAACGTATATGCATCTAATTTAACCAGCGACCCCTAGCGAAAGAAGGACTCGTCAACCTTACGGGGGACGCGGGTATCGAAGTCGGTTCCTCATCTGTGCGCCCCTGAACAGAGTGTAGTCCATTACTCTACGGCCCCAAGTTCAAAAGTTCACAGCAAGTTAAGTAAATTTCAGAAACCAGAACAATCAGTTGGCCCAATTCGCACCCTGTTATGATTATGATGATGATGACGACGACGACGATGATGATGATTACGATGACGATGACGACGATAAATGGTACGGATGATGATGATGATGTTGACGATGATGATGATGACGACGACGACGACGACGGCGAAGATCTTGATATCTTGATGATGATGATGATGATGATGATGATGATGATGATGATGATGATGATGATGATGCACGAGTTTTCTTCGTTCTCCGTAGAATACAACTCGACTAATTTCTTAACGTCTTTATTATAAAATTCTTTACCTTTATCCACCCAAACCATGCCTGGTCTTCTACCGCTCTCGAATATTTTCACGAAGCCACTAGCCGTAGATTTCGTAGATGATGATGATGATGATGATGATGATGATGATGATGATGATGATGATGATGATGATGATGATGATGATGATGATGATGATGATGATGATGATGATGATGATGATGATGATGCATCCAAAATGACGTAGGCGCAGTCTAATTATTGCACGAACGGCTGATGTCAAGTTATCGCAGAAGTCGAATTTATCTGCACGGCAGCCATGCAGGTATAGGCCTACAAGTTAGTCAGCGCCATCTAGCGAATGGAAGACTTGTCAATTTACGGAGGAGAGGGAATCAATCTCAATTCCTGCTGCTCTTGATCACGCCATGCAGTGTGGTGTTCATAACTCTAAGCGTTCCTCCCCCTCTCTCTCCAACAAGCATCATTGGTCACAACGTTTCAATTCTAGACCATCAATATCCGAACTCTCTGTTTGTGACGAAAGAATGTCTGTAAATTGAGACAGAGAGCCAGCAACCAGCGGGTTATCACCTACGCCCGTAAACACCAGATTGATTAATCTGATTGATATACATGTAGTAAAATAATAAAATAAAATCATCTTCTGAATCAGCATGGAATTTCGACTATTTTTCTTTTTGCACTACGCCGTGGGGTCCCTTACATGCCAGTATAGAGGGCCCTGACCTGACGCTGGAAATATGCACCATTCGCCTTCCTCGATCACATCAGGTCCCCATTACTCCGGAACTGATCTGTTACATAGTTGACTTCGGAAGCACTAGCTGTATGAACCCAGTAACTGTTGGTCTTAATTTATGATGCTGCTCGTTTGATGGATGTCATCCTCAAGTCTGGCCATTTCTCCTCATTCATACTGGAGCACCTCTTTTGGTTTCAAATTTTATAACGTACCCTAGGCCAACATGTATAAAACAAGACATTGGTTCTTGCGCCGAACTGTCTGACCTACTCGATATTAATTGGTCTTCCGAAATGTCATCGGTCAGTATAGGCGGTCACCTCTTCAATCGGTGCTAAATGCAGCTGTCCGTCTTCGCTTCTCACGATGTCTTGATCTTCATGACTATGCACTTACACTGGTTTCCGCTCATAGCCCGCAATCGATTTAAAGTTCTTCTCTCTACTTCTCTGGGTCGGGCTCTACGCTGTCCCCTCTCCGATTCGCTCTTTGATTCTGACTGCGGGTGCATCTGTTTCTGCCCGTATTCCTAAGACTTGGCTTCAAGAGATTGAGCAAGTTCCAAAAAATAGCTAATAAATCTGACAGCCATTTGAACCTCGTCCATTATTGTATTATCATTCATACGTAGTGAGTCTACCTCACCATCTGTGCTTTCAGTATTTTTACGATGGACTTTATTATTCTCCAAATTCGCTTCAAAGCGTAAGAATATTTAGAAAATTCTAGTTTGTAGTAAAGATTTTCAGTTTCGCTTCTTAATTACTTGAATTTGTTTCTATATTTGATCAATTTTGCTGTAGAGTCTATATACTTAATTAGGATTTTTAATAAAATTTGAATAGAGTTAGCGCTCAGTGTTGGATTTAGTAAAGTGCAGTGATGTTAAGATACATTTTGATAGGAGACAAATATCACTGTACAAATTTTTAATTTTTAATAGTTATATCATAGGGTCAATATAATGCTACGTTGTAGTTAGACAGACCACTCCAGGGAGGCATTGCTTAAGACTAGATCTGGGTCACTATAGGTAGTCATTGCTTGTGCACTAGTGATGATATTAGTTGGTCTGACGGCCTGTATTTTTAGTAAAGGTATTCGGCCGGCTTCAGAGGTCAGAACTAGTGGCTACATTGTCGGTGGTGTTCTTATATCTGGTTGGTCAGAACTGGGTGACCTGGCAGTCTGTTTCACAGGTCAGGCTTAGGGGCCGTCCATAAATGACGTCACGCGAAATTGGCTGATTTTTGACCCCCCCTCCCCCTCTTGTCACACTTCGTCACAAAAAGTCTGACCCCCCTCAAATATGACGTCACAATGCTCTGAACCCCCCGAAAAAACCACTTCATTTAATTTCAAATAAAACATAAAAATTAATAATTAACTTTTTTAAACATTGCTGAACTTAGCATAAAAAATCATTTTAAAATAATCGTAGACTCATCGTCTATTAATGCTAAAAAAATGCAATGTTCAGAATAATTTTTATTCTTTTATTTTCTTATAAAAAGAAGTAACCTATAGAATTAATAGTAGTAATTATGTATAGCAATATTGAAACTTTGCGGTAGAACGACTTAAAGTTTTTTCCACAGCAGGATGAAAAGTTCTGAAGTTCTGGTTGAATCATAACAAATTATTATTTTATGATTGCACACAATTAATTTTATGCTTCTCCATTTTCCCATGGGGAAACAAAATGCTCATTAATGGAATAAATTGGGGTAGCACAGATCTGTTCATCCTGTGGTATAGATATTCCATTCAGCTCAAGATCTTCTTCCTCCATCCAATCCACACTCTCTCCATTTTCTTCTCTCGCGAGTATAACCATTAGTTCACGTTGCCGACGTGCAGCTACTCTCTGTGGCCTAATGCGTTTTGGTGGAATAATTGATTCCTGCTTGTGAGTTGCAGAGTGGTTGCGCAGCATGACTAACGACGCGAAGTATGTGTGACATTTTTTGCAAATCCTGTCGCCAAGCACGGATTGTATTGACGGACAGTACAAGTCATATGGAATCAAAAAATTTATATTGCTTTATAAAATATTAAAGGACGTTTTTATAAATTTATCAAAAATTATTTTTTTTATGTGACGTCACATTACTCATACCCCCTCCTCCCCCCTCGTCACACATCGTCACAAATGTCAGACCCCCCTCCCCCCCTAAGTGCGTGACGTCATTTATGGACGGCCCCTTACTAGAGGAACAGTATTCTTGGATCAGGTCCCTCAGATTCGGCTGACCCCGCTGCTCGGTCTGATCGCACTGCCGCTCTGTCTGACTACGAGATTCGGTATAAAATAACCGCGCACTATAGACAAAGGGTCTGTCTGGTTGGAATTGCTCGTTGTTCGTGGGTTCGTTAAGGCATAGTCAAGTAGGTTGGGATCTTGAGGAAACTGCCGCTAGTGTTGCATTGGTGAACTCCGCTGTTGAACGTAGACGGTAACTGTGTCATTATCTAGATAAAATTATTCATATATTTATTGTTACTATTCTGAATTCTCAAACTGAGTAGTAATTGATTCTGAACTTTATATATGGGAACTCATTATCAGCGTGATCGTGTATAAGCGAAAGAACTCTGAAAGCTTGTAGGCTAAGACGTCTAAGTACGCGGCGCAAATTAAGGTTAATGTTAGTTTCTAAAGTCTTTTGATTATTATTAGAGTTACTGTTTACGTGTTAATAAAATAATTTATTTCGTTACATTTTATACCTCTCGTGCGAGTTGCTAAGTTCACCCATAATTTCCTGTAGGTAGACACTTTGTCTGGCTGATATCGTGGCTTAGGTATCTGTAAGGTAATTCCTTATATCTATAGATTGGCTAGGTACTCAGATAAGTGACACGATATATATCAGAAAAGATTAACCAAGACGACAGTTATATCTATCATATATGGAATTTCTTCGTTAAAATCAGTGGATAGAGGCTATCTTTTGGCAATTATTTGACAATCGACCGCTTAGATAAAATTCAGGGTGAATGACGATTTGACGTTCATATGAAATTATTTGTTTTTCCAAAAATAAATTGTAGGAGCAACGTTGCTACTTGAGAAGATCTTATAATAATTTAATGAGTCTGCGCACGAGTAACTTAGAAGTGACTTTAACAATGTTAAACAATGTTAGGCAATGTTTCTTTGTCTTTAAATAAATTAATTAAACTTATTTAGGTCTATGTCCTAAAAACTGTTGCTGTTATATGAATTCATTATTCAAGTACTATACTCCATTGATATTAACAGGGATTAACAATGCAGGCTTCAAGACTTAGAGTAGGTATAAAACGCGCTATCGGGGACAATTGACCATAACATAGCTCAAAATCACCCACCTAATAAGTTACAAAACGTATTTTTAACCTATAACCAGGTTAAAAAGAACCAATTCCTACGCAAACCTAAACCCCTAGGTCAAACATCAACCAACAGACTAAAAAAACGCCAGGAAATTTCCAATAGTTTCGATGATGAGCCACAATTCATGCACAAAGCCCCTGGTCAAAACGTCCGCCAATAGGTCAAAAGTCACGGGAATTTCCAATAGTTTCGATGATGAGTCATCACGTGACCACCAAGTCTTCATTATCAACCCAGGAATTAAATGACTCAGGACGACACAACAATTTCACCAGCGACTTGTTTCCCCGATTCCTGATTACTTTTTTTATTCTAAATATTTCTTGAGTAGTCTTCTGTAGCTCCTGTTCGGAAAATGAGCCCTGTGTTTCCTCACCATTATAATCAGTGATCTTATAAGTTGGTGGATCCGTGTATTGAATCTTTGAAATTGTGAAGATCTCTTCCGTCCATCTCGGTGTAAAACCTTTTTCAAAGATCTTCTTCTTCTTCGTTATTCTAACTTTATCACCGATCGAAAACCTTGGCATAATAGGTTCCGAGATCTCATCACCGTATAAGTTCACCCAAAACTACCTTTTCATTCATTTTCAAACTAGCTTTAGAGGGTGTCATTTTAATGGAAGAATGCCTAGTTTCATTATAATTACTAACCATTTCATCCAACACATCGATATATCGTCTAGTTGAATTAGCTCTAAGATTCTTAAACATTTTTGCACACATTGTTCTATTCCAACGCTCAACAACGCACGACTTTTCTTCGTTCTCCGTAGAATACAACTCGACTAATTTTTTAACGTCGTTATTATAAAATTCTTTACCTTTATGCACCCAAACCTTGCCAGGTCTTCTACCGCTCTCGAATATTTTCACGAAGCCACTAGCCGTAGATTTCCCACTCTTATCATTTAATGGCACGATCCAACCGTACTTGGAAAACACATCTATTACGGTTAGTAAGTATTTCAAGTCATCGTTATCTTTAGCGAAACTCTGCATATCGACTAAATCAGCAGCCCATATTTCATCTATTCCACCAACGTACACCTTACTCTTCCTAAAGCGTCTTACTACAGGCTTATGTAACTCATATGCAAGTTCATGAGTCCATTGTAATTTTAGCCTTTTTTAAACCTAACCTGAGACTAGCTTTGGTAGATAATATAGGTTTCACAAGACTTCTTTGTATTCGATCTCTTAAGCTAGGATTAGGAATATTATTCAACTCATTAACCATCGCTCTATCGACGACATTCCTAGAAGCTGTATCCGCGTGTTGGCCGTAAGCTAAATCGTGATGATATGCAGCGCTGTCGACTCTATTGACGGGCTTCGACCAATCCTTAGGAGTTTCATCGGAATTCAGCCTCAAATCAAGTCTAGTACCAGGACCAGTAAATGAATGTCCCGGCAAGTGCATCTCACCTGGATATTTAGCCCACGGCAGCTTAATACCGCCGGTAACCAAATTTAAAGATCCAACTAATTCACCACCTTCAAACGACTTCACGAATTGTGTCTTTGTCTTTCCACATATATCACATGTGCCTCTAAGCATTGACCTTCCGTTCTTCGTTGTAACATTTTGAATATTTTTAGTTTCAGTACGAGTTTTACACTTTACGCAATACATCCTTTTTTAATACAATTAGATATATTTAAAATGGAAGTCAAAGATTTATCGTGGAACGACGTAATATCTAAGAGATTCAATATCCCTCTTTTACCTAGAAGTATAAGAGGGTTAATCGTAGGAAAGTCTGGATGCGTTAAGACGACTCTATAGTTGAACCTACTTCTAAGACCTGGATGGTTAGACTACGACAATCTGCAAGTATTTAGAAGATCTCTCTTTCAAAAAGAGTATAAAATACTCAAGCTAGCATTTGAAGAAAAAAATACCGAAAGAATCCATCATCGGGCTATTCAATTGCCAAGACGAGACCATGAGACTAAATGTTCCGCCGGCCTTAGTAGTTGAGGCAATGGCTAAACACTTGTATAAAAAATCTGATATCTGCTGTAAGTTCTTCGAATCGTCTGAAGACGTGCCAGATCCGAGAGACTTGAACCGTGACAAGAAAAACTTGATGATTTTCGATGATTTACAGTTAGAAAAACAAAACAAATGTGAGACCTACTACATCCGAGGAAAGCATAGTAACGTTGATTGCTTCTACCTCGCTCAAATTTGTTTCAAACTACCTAGACAGACGATCAGAGAGAATGCCAACTTTATCTGCTTGTTTCCTCAAGCCCAGAAAAATATTAATCACATTTACCACGGTCACGTAAGTACAGACATGTCTAAGGATGAGTTTAAGAAACTATGTGAAACAGCCTGGAGGCAACCTCATGGATTTGTAGTGATAGATCAGACTAGTAATAAGAATAAAGGCAAGAATAGATGCGGTTTCGATGAATTCTACATTCCATTATAAAAAAATCTTTTATATTATAAAAATGGAATCGCTTCTACAAAAGATTGCAGACTACACCGAAAAGATCGCTCGTTACACAGAGCCAAAGTCATCGTTTTACATATTATTGAGTGATAAAAGTTCGCGAATAAGGACTCGATTCAATCCGTTGATTCAGTTCGATAAAGATAAAAAGTACGAAATGGCTCTTGTCAATCTGGAAACATATTTGTCATTCTCAAACATCAATGAGACTAACAACAACTTTTCGTATTCGCCGAATGGTTGAGGTATGTGGGTTACTACAACCATTCCCGAAGGCTGCTATGAAATTGCAGACATTAACGAATACGTCCAGAGATACATGAAAGAAAACGAGCATTATAATATGGTTAACGAAGAATACAATATTAAGATACAAGCAAACAGCAGTACGTTAAAGACTGTTGTACATCTAGCGGATAATTACATGGTCGATTTCTGGGTGTTGAGTTCTATCGGTAAAGCCCTCTGTTTCGATAGACGGCGTTATTCAGCATGGTACCAGGAATCGGAGAATATAGTGGACATAATGAGTGTCAGTAATCTGAGGGTAACGAGCGATATCATCGGGGCTTCCTATAGCAACGGAACGACTGATAATATAATTTATTCCTTTTTCCCGAATGTAGGGCCCAGCTATAAGATTATCGAAACGCCGAGAAATTTGATATATCTTCCAATCACCCTATCCACGATTTCGACCATGGAAACGCCTCTCCCAGGCCAAAATGGCCAACTAATTCATCTACGAGGTGAGGAATTAGCGCTGAGGTTTCATATAAGAGAGGCTTAAAAGTTTTTATAGTTTTGTATAAAATGAGTCGATACACAAATTTCAAAGTTAATATTTCGGAAGTACAAAAAGACAAAATCAAAAGATCTACAATTGGGAACCGGCGTTAGCATTGGATTAAGGCACAACGATTTAAATGGAACCCACGTTTTAGCTCTTACAGAGGCGCGGGTTAACAAATTAGCTAAGGCGTATCAGGGTGGAAAAGGCGCGACTATCAAAAGGAGTAAAAAGCAATTGATACATAATGCCAAAGTCGAAGGTGGCTTTATCGGCGCCATTTTACCATTTCTGGTAACTGCGGGTAAATTTCTGCTTTCGACCGTGTTACCGAGCTTAGCAACGGGCGCATTAACAGGGATAGGTGCAGCGGCTGGATCAAAAGTCATAGACAAAGTCACCGGATCGGGTGGTGCAATATATCTCAATAGTCGAGGTAAAAACTACAAAATAGTGCAACAAGGGCATGGTCTTTACCTGAAGCCATGGCAAGGTTCTGGACTTGATGGTGTGGGAGAAGGTCTGTATCTGAAAACAGGCTCTGGATTCGTAAACGGTGAAGGGCGTATCCTTGGACCAGATCCGCCGTTTAAAAACATTCCACTTCTCGGATTGTTACCATAATTTTTTTCTTATCTCAGCTTAAATTAAAAGCCATTCCAATATAAAATATATCATTATCCGATTCACAAAATGGGGTGGACGAAACCCAAAACTGAAAAATCTACGAGAACACAACCGAGATCCGTCACGTGGAAGGCGTGTGAAGGTATGTGGGATGTCAAGTATAGACCGCAAAGACAAATGGGTGGTTTAAGATGGGAGTTTTTTGCTCAAGAAGCGATAACTATTCATTCTCATGAGACGGTTGTTTTACTGTTAGGCTTAGGTGTTCGAATGACGAAAGGATCGTGTAAAGTTTCGCTCCATCCGGAATTGATAGAAGCAGGTTGTTGCTTGCTGAGCGATACCGTTACTGAATTTATGGAAGACATTTTACTCGATATTAAGAATTTTAGAGATCTTGGAACTGTCACCATAAACGAAAGAGACTCATTATGTTATATCGATTACCGCGTCAACGAATAAAACTTGAATTCCATTTTTAAAATATTCTTCGATATTATAAAATGGAATTGAACAAAGCAAGCACCTATCGCCTTCCGAAATTAGCTGAAATTCAACAGGAAATCTTACGAGAACGCGAAAAGAGAGAAATAATCTGTAAAAAATATCAAAAGAGTGTTAAAGTATCGTTGGGGGGTTTGTGTTGGGGGTTTGTTTGCCCTTACATCTTCTGGACTCGCCGCATTAGGCGTAACTTTTCTAAGTACCGTCGTAGTCGCACCAGCTGCAACAGTCGTGGTAGCTTTATCCGCTGGAACTGGAGCATTGTGTTTGATAGGAAATCATATCCGCCGAATATTATCGCTGCGGCAAGAAAAACATGCAAAGATCAGGACAATAGCCGAAGGGAAGCTCAATTCGATCAGCGACCTTGTTTCGAAAGCTTTAGATGATAATAATATCTCAGACTTGGAATATTATGTTATTCTAAGTGAATTAATTTGAGCAATTAAATTAAATGAGGGAAGAGGTTAGAAGTAAAAGCAATGCCAACATAGATGAAGCGACGAAACAATCGTTCATTAGGGAAGAGGCATTCAAAAACGTATTGACACAAAGTGAACGTAAATTTACGTTTTATGTTTTATGTTTTACGTTTAAATATTATGTTTCCAAGTTAAAAATTTCGTTTCTAAAAATCAAAGACCCAGCGAAACGTGATTTTATAGTTGAGAACTTTCTCAAGACGAAGCAAAATATTAGACAAGACTCGATATCCGAGAAAATAGGGGACATTGGACTTCAGCGAAAATTGATAAAGGCGTACAAACCGATAATCGACTCGCAGACTGGAATAACCAAAGAATTAGGTACTATAAAAGAGAACTCTATGGCGACAACTGCCGCGCTTCGAGCATTACCAGCATCGATATCGACATCGTTGAAAGTGATTCAATTCCCACAATATCCATCGATAGAAGTGTTCGAGGACGATCCCGTTTCAGATATTAGAATTTTGGAATTAGGTGATATAGCAATAAAATATTTAAAAGAATACGATACAAACAAGAAGTCGACGGATACGACCTTCGGAATATACTCTAAAGATGGTCGATGTCACATCGTGGACAGCCCAATCACGATCGAAGGTGATGATATAACTATCGGAGATGTTACCTATAAGGGAACTCTGGGACTTTGGGAGTTATTGACAAGGGCAAAACCAGACAAGACGATATACGACATAAACGATCTCAAAGACTGTGAGATTTTGACTGTGACAAACGCGATCCGTCAACCTGAGAATCCGAACAAAACCAAGTCGTCTAGAAGCGAAAAATATATGGAAATCACTAAGCCGATATGGGAAGGGAGGTTCTCAACGGGCGAAGGAGTCGTAGTTCTCCCGCAAGATCCTGATGCGCTAGTGTATATGTTAGCTTCAGAGCGGGAAATACAGGATTAAGAAACGAGATAGTCGGTATCTGCGATGAGTTACTTCGACAAATTGCGATAAATGTGTTAGAGTATAAAAATTTAATGATACAATTATAAAATGATTGTCATAACTAAGAGAAGATTTACTAAAAGATACGTCGTAGGAGGCGCTGGAATATTTGATACGATATCAGGATTTTCAAAGGAATGTTATCTTCGAATGCGGCGAGACAGGTAGCAACAACCGCATTAAGTGCTGGGAAAGACGCTGCAACGGAGATTGGAAAAAAAGTCATAGATGTTGGTAAGTCCGTTGCTATCAATGCTGGAAAGCGATTGGTGGATACAGCAGCGGCAAAGATGTTTAATCCACCACCGCCGCAATCAGCCGTACTCAGCCAACAGAGCAAGGACGCGTTAAAGAGTTTAATATCCTCCGATGGAAATATGAATATAAATAATTTACTATCCGGTAACGGCGGCGTCGTGTCGATCCAAGATTTAGTGCGTGGATCTGGAATGAAGTTGGCTTAAAATAAAATCTTGTTATATTAAAAAAATGCAGTCAGATACTCTAAGATTTACTGAAAATACTATTATAGATGAGGGAGTTGAAAGATACGAATGGCACGAGTACGAGCCGGTAGCGAGGACGAATCTCAACAGGTCTGGGAAAATTCGCATAAATATCGAACTTTTCGCTCTTTTCAGCCACCCCTCCGAATCATACCTGCTTTTCGAAGATAGACTGACTAAAGCAGATGGAACAGATTACGCTAATGCCGGTGCTGTGGCTATTACCAACAACGGGCTAATGCATCTTTTCAGCCAAATATCGTATTCACTGTCGAATCAAGACATCGAAAGCGTGTTTCAACCGTGACAATCCACAACTATGCTAGGCCTATTGAAATATCCCAACGACTTCGCTCTCGCACAAGGACTTAACCAATTATGGACAAAAGGCACAGCCGCGACTGCCGTTATAGCTGACAACTCTGGATTCGCGATCAGACAGGCATATCTCATTCAGAAACCAACTGCAAAGGGCACATTTAGTTTCATAGTACCTCTGAAGCACATTTTTGGATTCTGTGAGGATTACGATAAGATAGTCGACGGCATGAAGCATACTTTAACTCTCGTTCGCAAAGCCGACGACGATGCTATTTTTAGGGCAAATCTTCCAGCAGTGGCTGGTAAAATGAACATCAGTAAAATTTCATGGTTTATGCCGCATGTGATTCCGTCCGACATGGAAAGACTGCAGCTGTTCAAAATCATCGATTCAAAGGCAACGTTCCCAGTAGCCTACCGAGCTCATCTTTGCGATACCGTAGCGGTTACTCAATCTACCACATTTAGTTGGAGACTTGGCGTAAAGACATCACTAGAAAAACCGAGGTATATTATCATTGGATTTCAAACGAATCGAACCGCCGATCAACAAGCTAATCCATCGATATTGAATACATGTATGTGATGATGAAGCAAGAAAGATACCCAGCAGTCGATTACAACCTATTATTCCCGTATCAGCAATTTTCGACAGCTTACAGAGATGCCGCGACTTTACTGAGAAATTCTATGGGATGGATCAGCTCGTGAGTCAGAGCAACATTATGCCGGCTGCTTACAAAGATTTATATCCGCTGTTCGTTTCGATGTAAGTAAACAATCAGAGCGGTTAAAGTCATCCGTCGTAGATATCCAGATCAAGGCTACTTTCAATGCTGCGGTGCCGGTTGCAACGGATGCTTATGCAGTTGTCATTTCAGATAAATTGCTAAACTTCCAATCAAACGGTCAGAAGATGAGCGTTCTATATTAAAGAAAATATTTTCTATTATATCAACAAACCAGAAATGTTAAGAATACTAGTTTAGAAGGAAGGGTATTTTATCGGAATCAGAACTGAAGGCGCCGGTGAAGGAGAAAAAGGATGTGTCACCCGAGTGCGAGCATCTAAAAACGATTCGAAATAATCCCATGCGCGTAGAGATTTTAGATACCGACACGAACGAACTAGTCGTCTACCAGTCGTTGTATAAGGCGAGTATGGCGTTAAAAGTCGGCTCGATTACGATACGTCGTTCCAACGGTAAAGTATGGAGAAATAGATACGAGATTAAGATGTTGACATAAAGTCCTGGCTAATAAAAAATGGGAACTCGTAAATTTATAGCTTCGAAACTTTGGAAGAAGACGTAGTTTAAACAGTTAAAACGAAGCAATATCTGTACGGTACAGTAGGCTATTTCTACATGATTACGGTAGAGGCACCGGATGAGACGGAATATTACATGAGCGTATTCGAGGGGTCGTGGGATACGCCCATTCACGACAAGCTGGAAACGGACAAGACATTTACTTTTACAAAAACGAGGATAAAAACGGAACCGGGTTATAGCACGTCGTATATCGTGGTATCTGATGATAACCAAGTTGTTGATCTTGTGGTTTAAATTTTCAATGATGCTTCTCATCGAAAATGGTAGCGAATTTAATCATCATACACGAATAACTGCATCACGCTTAATCCTGGTTCAGCCTCGAGGCAATCTAACTTATAGGTCTAATATTTTCAAACTGAATCGAATAAGAATTCTTGGTAAGTATTTCCTAAATAAGTGTTATTAAGCCACGTGTAAATAACAACCTCTTGTCCTTCATAATTGTATGCGATTCTTCTCCGGTTGGAAATCCTTTCGTTGTTTTTTCCTCCCCCTAAAGCCGATCTTCCAGATTCTTACTGCGGTTGGGCACTTGATAGATATCCACGTTTCCATGGTTGCGCTAATCTCAGACACCCATTCTCCTTCATCTTTGAATGCATGAAAGGCTTTGTTATACGGAGATGAAGCACTGACGTTCGCTTGAAAACCATAATTACTAGTGTCCGAAGTTAATCTCGGCACGTAACCGACGTAACATTTACTTCCTCGTGTGAGATCGGCCAGCGTCTGTTTCCACCGTAGCATGCAGACGAAAGCTGTTTCAACACCAGGACTCGTGGATTTAATATGAAATCTCCAATACGCGTAGTTAGACGAAGCGGGAAATGTAAACTCCATCAAATGCATAAAAGGGAGGGTATCCGTTTTAGGGGTAGAATATCTGTAAATACTATTCCGTCGTTATTAGCTTGAACTTTCCAACTAATAATTTCTTCGTTATTAGAACGGCCAGCGATGAGGTACTTCATCTGTATCCAAACATTTGCAGTTGTTTCGGAAACCCAAATGTCGGGGTAGTGAGAAGTGTTTTGAAAAGCCCTCTGAGGACCGAATTCATGGCCGTGCACACTGCGAAAACTGCTAGCATTAGCTTCGTAAGTTAAACCGTTTATTATCGTTGTATCAGAAGTCATGGTTGGAGCCGCTGTCACGAATCCTCTCAGGTAATCGCTGGCAGAATTATTCGTTATCGCATGGTTGACTAAGGCTTCGACTTGTCCAAAGCTCGCAGCCTGGCTGGCTAAGACTGGTGGATGAATGCCAGTCGGTAAACCTATCGAGTTGCCGCTCATTTCCAAATCACCCTCCATTGCGTTCGTTCCATCTCTTTTTAGAAATGTATTACTCGCTTGAAATAGAGTAACACCTCCAGAATCTATTCTTTGAGTTGATCCAGTATCAGTTCGTCCAAATTTATCAACAGGCATTTTATATATACAATATTATTATTTAATGCAATTCGTTACGACTTCTTGAAATTTACAACCATCGTTGATCGTTTTCTTCAATACATACAAACATAAATGACCGCAATACACTTCATCGTTAGGTCGTATTCGTTCGCTGTTGTAAAACAGCGGTCTTTATAGATAATTTATCAATTCAGTAAGAGGAGGAAGTCCATAACTGTCGAAATAAATCTTATCATTGGCGCGCTTGATCCAACACGTCCAATGCGTTCCTTTACCGTCAGAATCATCGAGATTTAGGATGCCACATTCGTTCGCTCTCGGCCTCTTCGGCAACTCGTCTCTTCGAAAAACTCCTATGAAATTATTTATATTTAGTTTCCTCGACGCTTCGATTAGAGTAACGATCAACAAAGCAATATTAGGTAGCGTAACGCCTTCAACATCGATTAGTCTAGTGTTCATTTTATATTATTGAATAATGTCCATATGCTAAAGTGTGGATTCCATCCTGCTGAATCACTCGTTTATCATCTTCCGCTGAGAGGGCTTCCTTGTTGACTTCTTCTGTGTAGATATCGTGAAGATGCGGCCGAATGACATTCATCTTTGTCAATTGTTCTCTCTTGGTGAACAGTCTTTGTAATCTTCGTGAGTGATTGATTTCTTAACGACATTCTTTCTGACACCGTTACATTTCTTGTGGTCTACTCCGGCCATCTTGTACGAATACAGTTTCGATCTTAAACCTACAAACTCTTCGATCTGTTTACCAGCTGCTTCATCTTTGAACATGCCAATGACCTTTTTATTGATGCCAGTTTCTATACCAGAGGGATGGTCTTTAGGATAGTCGCTAGTGTCGAACCTACTTCTAATGTCGGGTGCTATATCGGCGTAGAAGTCTTCGGTCTTAATTTCATAGGCTAAAGAATCCGTATATGTAAAAAGTAACTTTGCTCTCTCATCGTACTTTTTCTTGATGTAATTATAATGAAAATCGTACATTATAGTTTTACTCAAGTCTAAAATACACATACCAAAATATATAGGCTTGTTGTAACATAGCTTCGTCCGTTTCATGTGAATGGCGATTAGGTTTTCGTCAACAATAGTTCGAGTATCGTAACTCGTTCTCGCTGCTAGCTTGAGGGCTTGCTTCTCGGTGCAAACCAATTTTATGTCTACACGATTCTCAATATTCTCGGACGTCTTACCAAACACACTATTGTTCATTAGTTTGAAAAAGTCTTTTTCGAAATCGTTGGTGGGTCTGGTCCTCAGATTAGTATTTAGATCTATATACTTATTCAGCCAAGCACTTTCTTCAAATTTAATTCCGCGATGAATTTTCATTATCTTCAAACCCAAACTTTCATACTGCTTTAAATTTTCGTAATGGACTATATACTTTACTTTATTACACAGGTTTGGAATGAGTGTTGACACATCCGATTCTTTGGCTTTAACACTCTCTGGAGCAAGAGGATAGTCGTTGTGAAGATCGTACAATTCTCTAGGATATTCCAAATCGACTTCTAATATACATGGTGAAGATCTCCAATCGTTTAGCTCATCGTTACCCATCCATGAATTGGTAGATTCTTCCACATTGTCCATTCGTACAAGTTGTTCGCGTCTAAATAGGTTATAAATGTTGAAGGCTTTCTATCGTCAAACGCTTCTCCCATATACTTATTGTTTGCCTGTTCATAACGGTGTGAAATGGTGCCAACACCTCCCCATATCCCATGCTTAACCATTAGTATCATATCATAGTCGCTCAACAACTCCAACTTTACTCCTGTCAACTTCAATGCAGCGTCTAAAGCAAGACCTGGTGAAGTATAATACCAGGCGGGATCTAGACCATAGTTCCCACAACACACATCTCTAAAATTCTCAAATACATCAGCAAGCTGGAGAACATCAGTCACATTATATAAATCGTGGTATTCTCTCAACGTCTTGAATCCGAATTCTTTCCATACCATCTGTACATGGTTGTAGTCTTCGTCACTAATTCCTGAGTCGCTAAGTATTGAGTAGAATGCTGACTTTGGTGGTAGTTCTGTTTCATTCAGTCGCTTGACGGAATCAACATAATCGTAAGGATATAATCCTTTTCTAAGCAAGAGATCGAGCTGATTACCAGAATAGTGTTTGCTTATATTCTTACACTGATCTTTGCTCAGGTTCTTCGATAAAGCGTTGAGACTCGATGTCATGAATCTAAAACTATCGATGAAACGTAATTCTCGTTTGACAGTTTTTAACTTATTTTCTTCATCTATAAAATTATCAACTACGACTTCTCTACTGAAAGAGATGTACTTTTCTTCGTTGATATGAATGCAATTAATCTTTTCATTATCATCACCTCGTAATTTCTTTACGAATAGATGACTGTCGTAACCGGATAGATTATGGAACAATACTGGGAACAACTTAGGAACTATATAATTTAGATTACAATTCTTATGAGCGGCGCCTCTATATTTTCCAGTTAAATGGCAATGGTGTCTAACTCGATGATAATCCAGTTCGCCTTCGTATATGTGACAAACGGCAGCGGAATCGAATAGCGCCTGTTCTTTCTTTCCGAATATCATTCTCTTTGGAAATTTAAATCGATCATAAATATCTTTTATATTATCTATAAGAGTGTTTACGAATATCTGTGCTACATCATCGTCTTCGCTCGTTGCTGTGAAATTTATGGGAGCTTGTGAATATAGGTCATCGTCAAAACATTTTATATAATAGCAGAAAGAACTTAGAACGTGTTTTTGATATCTGTTGGTGTAAGACATGCTGGGATCTGGTTGACAAGTGTCTATAGGTTTAATGAAAGATTCCAAATCGGCGTACACGACAAAGGGAACTCTCATGTTTCTATTATAATTCTTGAAATTCAACATTGTTCCTGGTTCTGGAAGTTCTATCTTTTGAGCGGTGTGTTTGGAACAATACTCGGTGTGTTTTTTAATGACTCTAGCTCTCTATATCCTATCAAACACCGCTTACAATAGTGCATCGAAGTGTATGAGTTTGCGTTATGAACCGCCATCAGTCTCTTGAAGTTCCATATCCAACAATAATGCTTCTTTAGTTCGTCAGAAATGAGTAATAGATCTACACTGATATCGCTCTCGTGCCTCGATAAATATAGTGGGAATAGATAAACAACTTTCTCATGACCAAAAACATTAATACTAATATTATTATTTCTCTCAAACTTACTTATCACATTAGCATCAGCTGCGACTGGAATTTCAATGCTGGACCAATCAAGTTCCTCAGACTGCTTGATTAATTCTTTCGTTATTCTTTCCGGATGTACCTCAACGGGGTTTAAAGCTCTCGTTACACACCACTTGAAGCATTCTTCGTCTTCGTTCTTCATATTAACAATAGCCATTTTACTCGCTAGACATTTCGGTAGTGGAATGTAAGAACTACCCTTCAGCGGTTTATAAACGACCGTGTTGATTTCTAATTTTTGAGCCGCTCTAAGTCTCCAGTTACTACCACGCATCTGGAAGGCAGCCAATCACCTAAAATCACCTCAGTTTTTGAAACGAACGGAAAATCCTCGGCATCTACTTGCCCGGATTTCATATCAACACGCTCCATTGTGCAGGTGAGGACAAAGTTAGTCTGTCGATTTCTAGACAAAAGGTCTTCCAGTTGTGGTTGAGCTGCTTTGAGAAATGATGTGGCGTAAATTCCGTTTGCGCCTTCGACCGTTTATTGTTTCGTGAAGCCCTTGATAGCTGCGGCCGTCTCTTTTATTTCGCGTGTTTTCATTAGAATTTTACTGAATATAGAATTCACTTTCTCTTTCAGTGCTTCTATCTTCTCATTCACCTTTCTCTTTGGTTCTTCAGGTATGTACCCTTAAATCCACTTTGCGAACGTATTAATCCCGGACTTTGTATTATCAAGGACTTTCCGTATCGCCGAGACCGGTACGGGAGCGAGTGTTGGGATTCCAATCTCAGGGACGTGTGCGTCCAGCAAACTAGCATTGGATGAGATTGGCGCAAAATGTGAGTTGATGAGTGTTTGAGACACATTAGCTTCAATTTTAGCAATCAAATCCGCTTTACGCAGTCTCGTATAACCAACCATACCTTTCTGCTTCGCAATTTTTCTTAGTTCGATCACAGTCTGCTTCGAGTATTCCATTTTATATTGGAGTGGCATTCCTTTAAGTCGAAGTGAGAAATTATTTTCATTCATTTTATATATGAGAGAATTTTTTGTTTGTTTGTCGAACAATGACTCATCATCGAAACTGCTGACTCATCATCGAAACTATTGACAATTCCCGTGACTTTTGACCTATTGGCGGACGTTTTGACCAGGGGCTTTGTGCATAAATTGTGGCTCATCATCGAAACTATTGGAAATATCCTGGCGTTTTTCTTAGTCTGTTGGTTGATGTTTGACCTAGGGGTTTTAAGTTTGTGTAGGAATTGGTTATATTTAACCTGGTTTTAGATTAAAAATACGTTTTGTAACCTATTAGGTGGTGATTTTGAGCTATGTTATGGTCAATTGTCCCAGATAGCGCGTTTTATATCTACTACTTAGCGTTCTGCTGCTATCTAACCTTTTAAAATAGCGGTTTTCAAACTTTCTTTTTATTGTACCACCAGATAAAAAAATCGAAAGTTTGCGTACCACCAGGTGCGCTATGACTAGACTATACTAGACTAGAGTCTCTAAACACTTAGACAAATAATGCAAGGTTGCAAGGTTTTAACAACGCTTAAAATGATGTTTAGTTTTAGCAACTATTAGTTTTAGCAGCAAACTAATTACTAGCAAACTATTATTTATTCATTTTGTAATGTTAAGAATGTATCAACAAAAAAACAAAAAAGAAAGATAAAATCAATATTAGAATGTGTTACTGAGTTACTCGGCTAATGTGAGCTGTGGGCTTGTTTTAACAAGCACAAATTTGCAATATCTGGTTTGATATTTGTCAATTTCAATCGCAAATCTGGTTCGAGTTCAAGCTTTGTTCTGTGTTTGTTTCTGATGGCTAGCATAGCTGAGAAACCAGCTTCACATAAATAGGATGTGCTGAATGGAATTAAAAATTTTAACGCTCGATCAGAAATTAAGCCATATTCAGCTCTTTGCTTCAGCCAGAAATCGCACAAAATGTCTTTCTTGAATTCGTTCTGCAATCCTCCATCACACAACAGTTCAACAAATTGGTCACTTTCATGCACTGAAAAATCAGTTGGCAACATTACATTCGAAAATGGATTTCGAATCCATTCCTTGTCATCCAGTTGATCACAAAAATATACATGGAAATCTAATATCAATTGAGAGCAGTGTTTCTTGATATAGTCGATCAAATTAGCATGAAGTTTAAGGTCATTCTCCATTAGAAAAGACTCCAGAGAAGAAAATGAAGTAACACGAGAGTGTAAAATGTCTGACAAAAAGAACTGGAGCTTCTTCACCATTGCATTTATTTTATCCCTAACAGTAAATGGAGTGATATTTCTCCCTTGTAAACTCGATTTTAGTTCGTTTAGTTTTCCAAAAATATCAGCCAAATATGCCAAACGCATTAACCACAATTCATCCAAAAGTAAATGAGATGTTTCAAATTTACTGTCCATCAGAAAGATTTGGACTTCTGAGCGCAGTTCAAAAAGCCGAGATAAAACCTTTCCTCGAGATAGCCATCGCACTTCAGTGTGCAAAAGAAGTTTATTGTGTTCACTCCCATTTAGTTACAAATTATGGAAAACATGCGTGAGTTTAGAGCCCGAGCTTTTATAAAGTTAACTATTTTAACAGACTGGTCTAAAACTGTCTTTAAAGTTGCGGGCATAGCTCTGGAAGCCAAGGCTTCACGATGGATACTGCAATGTGTCAAATTGGTTTCTGGTGCAACTTGTTTGATTTGAGTAACCACCCCACCATGCTTGCCCGTCATAGTAGCTGCCCCATCAGAGCACACCCCAACGCAGTTTCTCCAATTTATTCCATTGGCAACAACAAAATCATCAACCTTTTTAAATATTTCATTGGCAGTTGTTCGACCAGATAAAGACTTGCAGAACAAAAATTCTTCTTCGATGGCCTGTTCGTGTTCATATCTAACATACATCATCAATTGAGCACAGTTTGTAACATCTGTACTCTCATCTAACTGAATCGCAAAAAGTTTGCTTTGCTGGATCCTTTGGATGAGTATTTTCTTTACATCAGAAGCTAAATCTTGAATGCGTCGTGAAACAGTGTTATCCGACAAAGGAACAGTATCAAGTTTTTTTGCAGCATTTTGTCCCAGCAAACAAGTCACAATATCTTTAGCAGCAGGTAATATTAGACTCTCCCCAAACGTGTGCGGTTTCGCTGTTTGAGCTATTCGCAAACTAACCAAATAAGATGCTTCTAATGCTTGTGAACTAGCTGAAGTAAACGACTTTAAACTTTTTTTACTTTGTAGCATTTCCATTTTGTTTCGTTTAAAAAATTCAAGTGGTTTATCTTTAAAAAGGAGATGTTTTGTAATTAAATGGCGCTGAAGTAGAGAAGGTTCATTGAATGATTTAAAAGTTTTTCACTGCAGATCACACACTGAGGCGTGGGTTCTTTGTTATCACCGCACCACGTTAATCCAAAGGATAAATAACTGTCGTCATACCGTCTAACTATAATCTTACGCTGCTTACAAGTACCTTCCTTCTCGTCAGGGTCAACTCTGGCCTCTGGAGTGTCAATCTCGGTGGATTCAGTGCTGACGGTTGGAGATTCTTTGCTTTCTTTTCAACCATTTATCCATGGATGACCAGATTTAAAATTATAATTATAAATATAAAAATCTGTTGTGAAAGTTTAAAATAATAATTATTATTTGTTGTGAAAAATAAATGACGAGGCTGTGACGTTTCAACATTAAAAATATCCTGGCAGAGACTAATCAAAGAGAGTAAGAGAAATTTTAAATTTTTTAAATTTTTTTGCATACCACCTAGCGCCACCTCGCGTACCACCAGTGGCACGCGTACTACCGTTTGAAAACCGCTGTTTTAAGACACCCGAACTTCTAATTGTGGTCAGTCACGTTGGTTTTACTCTACGTTCGTTCAGAACAAACCAATAGCACAGTGGTTCTCAACCTTTTTGGCACGATGGCACACTTGAGATCTGTGCAAATGCAAACGGCACACCATTCAACTAAACTAATTTGTATGTTTAGTTTTGAGAAATTTTATGCTGCTGTTCTTAAATCATGCCTTTAAGCATCTACCATGCCAAAAACAAGGCTTAATTTAAAGTTGCACATAATTTTTAAAATGAATTAGATTAGAGCGGACAAGCCATTTTATTTTAGCAGTTTTACTTGAACAGACTAAAGTGCAGCATTTACAATTTTACATTTACACTGTTAAACATAAACTGATTATAAACTGCGCGAGTTATCGGTGTTAAGAAGACATTTTGTAATTTGCAAGACCTGTTTAAATGTCAATCAATGTCAATGAGATATCTGGGCTTGATGTCTCTTGCAAATTTCTTTAATCCTTGAACGAATTTACGATAAAGAAAATAAATCTCAATTCTTCTTCAACACACTTCAAATTTTCTCTCTTTTGTATTTAATATTTGTAAGAGTTAAAAATCCGAGCTCCCACAATCAGGATGTGGAGAATTCAAAAAGAATATGCAAAGCCCTCTTTGAAATATTTGGATTTTCCTTTTCTGCCATTATCCAGAATGCATCTAAGAACATTAGGTTTTAATGACAGGGAAGGAAAGTAATGATGAATCTTGTCCTTAAGAGTGGTGAGATGATCAAATATCAGAGGTGTCATTTCATTGCTAAAGTGTGCAGGAATAAGAGGAAACATTTCAAAATTGTCACTAGTAATTCTTGATTTCCATACCTGATTTTTGCGTTGCAAGGATACAAGATCGTCAATAGGACCTAAAAGGTTCTCATTACCGTATAACCCTGAAGACTAGTGTTAACAACATTCAAATGCTGAAATATATCTGTCAGATATGCCAGCTTAGCACAATAGAAATCATTGCTAAGAAAAGCACAAATGTCTGCCAATTTATCATTTGTCAAATAGATCAGCAGTTTCCCTCTCAGGTGGTACACCCGAGACAAAACTTTCCCTCTTGAGAGCCCTCGTACGCCCTCGAATGTATAATCAGGCACACATGCTTTGATTCCAAATTAGCACTAAACTATTTGAATAAGCATGATTTCAACAGAAGCATGTACCTTTTCACTAAAATAGACACGTTATGTTTTAGTTTCATTCGAATATCGTTTTTGTTGATTTTTAATTTGATTTCGTTATTAGCGCCGCGGCACACTTGGCAGTGCCTCGCGGCACACCGGTATGCCACGAGGCACACCGGTTGTGCAGCGGCACACCGGTTGAGAAGCACTGAATAGGACATGTATTAGCTCGAAGCTAAGACGCTGTCGGCCCCGACAATAGACAATAGAATTAATAGCATTAATTTAATCCCTGTTTCCTCTCTCGGTATTTCATTCGTCTTTGTTTTATGATATTATTGGTATTTATAAGCTTGGTTCATGTTCTTGATTGATCGTTATGAGATTGTTCGAGAGACATTTCATTTCATTAATGCCATCTGGAACTTCTCAAGTGTTGAGAGGCGCCTCCTTGGGTCAGTGATTCATGAAACTGTTGATTGCGAACGACTGATGCAGCAATCATGTAAGAATAACATCGTCTGTTCAGCAGAAGGCCATATTTTGCCGCGATCGGTTAGCAAAACGATTTATGCTCTTCTAAGATAATGCTCTCGTCTGTTTGGGACTTTCAATAAAGAAACTCAACGAGCATAAGATTCAATCTCGACTGTGTCATCGAATCAACGTCAACGGTGAACGGTGGAATCGGTAGAAGATAAATAGACACATTTTGAGCAGCAACTAGATTAGAAAGTAAGTGGCTTTGTTTGGCTTGGAAAGACAATCGCAGTTTCGTACGCGTCGATGATTTCAAACAGATTGGTCGTCGGCTAAGATTGCATTTTAAAACTGATCGACATCACTCGAAGATATGGCATCATTTATTCAAATACTGTTCAAAATCATTTTGCCATGAAACTAAACCAAATTAGCGATTCTAATTGAGCTTTAACTTGGTTACACATGTGACTGCTAGACACGATTTCTTATTTCTTCGGCTTTTACGACAGAAATAGGGCCTATGTCTGCATATGAAATGATTCAAAATGACTCTTGTTCTAGTGGTAAAAGAAAGCAGCTAGGCTTAACTAGAAATTCTCGGACTGCAGGGACATACGAGTTAGAATAACTGTCAAGTTAGTCAATTGATGCCCTTAAAAATGGACCATGCAGTATTTCTCGCGTGATCAGAAATTAGTGAGAATAACCTGCGTCTCAGAGACCAATCAACCCCAGCATCAACGGTCTTGTCTAAATGAGAGCTAAAGAAAAGAGAACCGAGTAACTTAGTGCTATATCAACTGAAAGTAATGTTTCCGTTCAGTAAGGCGATCTACCGTTCTACTCATCGCCAAATCTAAATGGGACGTTGGGAAGTCGGATAGAGCGACCATAGCGGAAGATGGGTCTCTTCTCGCCCTTCTCCTTCAAGAACTCGTCCTCTTTGCTGCTGTTTTCAACCAGCAGTTTTCTCTCTCCCTCCTCCTCTTCATCCTCTTCACCAAAGTCTTCATCTGAGCGCTTTCCGTAGCGGAAGACGAGTCTCTTCGCTGCATCTTGCTGTTGCTGCTGGAGTGCATCCGTCTCCTGATCCCAGTCATCGTCGACCATCCGTTTTCCGTAGCGGAAGATTCGCTTTGGAAAGAGAGTGGCCAGTCGATTCTCAAGATCTTCGTCATCTCTCTTTCCGTATCTGAAGACTGAGGCGCGCTTTCCGTATCGAAACACGGACGGCGCTCGCTTTCCGTATCGAAAGACGTTGGCTCTGCCGTAACGAAATATATGACCACGCTTCTCTTCGCCTGTGATGTCTGCGTCAATTATGTTCGCTGGACTGTTGACTTTTGACGACTGAGATTCTAAAAGTATTAAAACGGGTCTTCGATCAGAACATCTATAACCTTCATTACTATCATTAACCCTTCAATCGGTTCTACGTCCTTTGATCCCCCGTCAGTTGATCCCCTCGTCAATTGATCCCCTCGTCAATTGATCCTTGCCTTTTGAACCCAGCCCAGTTGATACAACATCCATGTGCCATTTGCGACCTACTCCATTCATTAAAAGAACAAAGTAACAGAGCACGAAATTTTAAAATAATAAGAAACTACAAAACGTAATTGAAAGTCATTATTTGGTTAATTTATGAGCATTAAGTCCTAAGTATAAATGTCTATGAATGGGATAAATGAGCCATTGCTCGGAGGTATAACAAAATCTCTGACCGGCCGTAAGCGTTTACAGTGCGGTTGACATAAGCCTCGAGCAAGCGATATCGTTTCGTTGCCTGCTGTTCCATACCGACAACTCCGTGTAGAAATATATAGTCCATCCTGGACGATTGACACGAAACCTGGACGAGTGATATGAACCCTGGGCATTGCTTTGTCATTGTCCATGCCGAATCTGTAAAATCATTCTTTTGTTTACTAACGGTCTCAGCTACAAGACTGTGACGCGCCGCCTAGAGATTCATTTTGGAAGAATAGGCAGGGGATCAATTGACGTGGGGATCAATTGACGGGGGATCAACTGACGGGGATCAACTGACGGGGGATCAATTGACGCGATACCTTTCAAACATGTAGATGCGCAATGCTAATGCGTCCCCAACACCATTAATTTTATAGAAATTTTCAGATGCCAAAGTACTGTACTCTGCGATACGATACAACATCAAACAGGACAATACAGCGCCTCAGTGCACAATAAAATACTCATTGCACCGCATTTCTCTCGCACATAATATAACAGAAATATAAAACCGCACATGGCAAAAGGCACATTTCAACGTAACACAATTCAGAGTAGTGTATTAATATTATTATTATTATTAGTAGTAGTAGTAGTAGTAGTAGTAGTAGTAGTAGTAGTAGTAGTAGTAGTAGTATTAGTAGTAGTATTAAACTGGCTGTTAACCCGTGAAAAATCATAGGTCGTACTTGATTTTAACCTTACATTACACGATATATTACTCATACAGGGTTAGGGATAGTGTCGTTTTTACGCATATTATGCGAAGAACTTTCGGCCGCAAAAGTTATTTTTCCGTGCGTTGATAGACCGAAGTTTCTACCGCAGAAGCTCCACGCAATAATATAAAAACGTGGATGAAACGGTGAATACTAAAATAAAACGCATTTACCATTAAATTTCCATTTTTAATGATAATTGATGGAATTACACTTACATTACACGATGTACTGCCAACTCATAAACGCTGCCCGTCTAATGCAGTGACTTTTGTGCTCCATATATTTAGGTCAACTTTGTTTGCATATGACGACAATTTACACACACACACACTCACACACACACACACACACACACACACACACACACACACACACGTGATTTAGGCATCAACGTTATGCGCTGCATATTAAGGACGGCTTCTGTCCAATCACAGGCCTAGAATATAACAGACAAACACGTGACTTAGGTAATTATTATTGTTGATGGACAATTTCTAGAGCGTCGTAACACAGGCCTTGCCGCTACAAGGACGCTTTACAACAACGAAAAGCGTATGTATGTATGTATGTATATATGTATGTATGTATGTGTGTGTATGTATATATGTATGTATGTAAGTAGGCTATGTATATATGTATATATGTATTTATGTATGTGTGAATGTATGTATGCATGTGTGTACGTACGTATGTATGTATGTATGCATGCATGCACGCATGTATGTCTGTATATATGTATGTATGTATGTGTGTATGTATGTACGTACGTACGTATGTACGCATGTTCGCATGTATGTATGTATGTATATATGTATGTATGCATGAATGCATGCATGCATGTATGTATGTATGTATGTATGTATGTATGTATGTATGAATGCATGAATACTGACTTATCTAATTGGATTATAATTCACTGCACTCAAACAACAATCGACTTGGTGTCATTCAAAGGAAACTGCCGACATGCATCCACCACAGGTGAAATGAAAATGACAACATGTCCCGTTAATATGGTCGCCTATTATGCAGTTAAAGATTTGGTGATGACAAATCCAACAGTTACACATTTCGTCAATCTATGTTTACTACGTAAGTTCATTGTTGTGTAAAATAGTTTAGTAAAATGTGAAATAGGTGAAGCATGCGATTTCATTCGATGAGATCCAGGTGCTCTTCTCATACACACACCACATTGTAGCCTAATTATCTAACGCTGCTACTGTTAACGGTGGATGGGATTCGGATGGTTGGGTTCTATACTGTAGAGGTCTGCGGGTCACCCGTACCCGCGGGTCAGCCGTACCCGAGCCGTACTCGCGGGCACGGGTGGGGTACGAGTACGTAGTTTGCGGGTCGGGTGCGGGTAGGCTAACCGCGGGTACGTGCATACCCGGTTTTACCGTGCCAACGTCATGTTTTAGGGTTAAAGTGTCACCGTTACATACATACATTGACTTGCATCATCAAAGACTTAGTTTCTATTATAGACAAACTGGCACATTCGAAATTCAGCATGGGCACGGGTAACGGTCCTGTGCTACGGGTACGAGTCGGGTAGCAATACTGATCTACATACAGACCTCTATAATCTTCAGGCGAGTTAATTAGAGCCACCAAGTGAAGACTTATCATGTAGATCTGCTCACTCAGCATTATTTTGTTGCCTTTGAAGTTGTTCTTATTTAACTTTAGCGTCTTTTCATGCTTGAGATGAGCATCGATACAAGTTAAAAACGCTAGAAGATTTTCAGTTTTACATCCATTCAAATGCATAAGACGCTGATTATACAGGCTCGAACTTATGTGAGATATAGGCCTACATTATGTAGGTATAGCCTATATAAGTGTAATCAATAATGAGATTTATAAGAATATGAGTCAATTTATTTGCAGGCATGCCCAGTATAGAGGATATCATTTTTATAATCTGACGCTACAGAATAAATCTTTAGCGGAATGAATTTATGTCAGTAGCAATGCCACAACAAAGAGCGTGACTCTGTCTTCGTAAAGCCTGGGTCTCTAGATGCAAGAATTAATGCCTGATGGGAGTTTTCAAGGCCTGTCCTACAGAAAGCGCCATCTCTATTTAGCGCGTCGTCGATGCTGGTCGGTCGGTCGAGGTGTTGCTGAAGCATGGCTCGCGTAATTCGTCCACATTGCACATCCTCAGAGTAGCCTTACAAGCGATAAATGGAACAGTGCTCTGTTGACTCGTAATGGGTCATTTCGTTCTTAACGGTTTCAACAGTCGTGTTCAACCCCGACAGGAGTCAGCAACCATTTCTTCTCATTTCGAAATGGCGTCTACCTTGCTTCGAGACTACGATCGGCCGCAATATGAAGTACGTGGGCTGTTGAATCACATAGTTAATCTGATCTTATGACTTCTATAGCTTCGCTAGCATTATTTAAGTAGTTACTAAATAAAGCTTTGACAATAAATGACGTCTATAGGCCCAATGTGCAATTTTGTACATTACTCCAATTTTCTTCTGCAGTGTTATTGACCTAAGTTCTAAATAATTTTGCCTCTGCTTCGGATCCTGTTTCCATACAATACGTGGACACATGTAGATGTTTACATGTGTTAGGCTTAGATATTCTATGTTGCCTATAGTTCACTTCAAGTAATTTATGCATTGACTATTCCTATACTTGCGTTACCTTTAGCTTTCCATGCACACTTACACTGTATCGACCATATTCTTGCCCTGCGCTTCTTCACAATGAGTCTACAGAACATTTAGATATAATTCTCATCCAATAATTATTTACTTTGAAGATTGCCGATCGCCGATCACATGTGGCGCAGATTTTAAGGCAAATGGAATTAAACGCTGCACATCTCTCGACCGAAAGGTTTGCAGAGCGCATAAGATCCTATTAAAATTCGATGTATTTCAACCAATTTGTCCGTTTTACTATCATATTTAAATAATGGAAAGGCATACGATAGAGCCGTTCTAATTTGCGTTGGTTGTAGACCTAATCAGTATGTGATGAAGAGACGCAACTAGGTACCTCTCTAAGATCTCGAAGCAACCTCAGTGCTTTACGTCGGCTAACTTTTTCGTCAAAAATAAAATAGTTGAATAGAAACCTGTCATTTTAGGTACCTAGATTTAGACATAATCTTTAAAATCTTAAGCAGCAACAAACTTTGAACTGTTGGAAATTTATTGATCAGGCCACAATACCTTAATCATTAAATATAAAAAGCTATTGGAGAAAAAATAGAAACGATTTGGGGATCACATGGGTGGCACTGAGCACTAAAACCGGCGGGTTTGCCCCAGTTTTTAAACTGGGGTCGGTTCCCCGCTTTCCCCCGCTTGTTACACCCCTGGTATGAAGGGTGGCTGCGAAACAAGTGGGAGTGTTGTCCCTGTCACACTATAAATTACTTACAGTATACGATTTAAATACTAGATACTTTAAGACAAGTAGATGAACGTTTCGTTTGAATGATGTAAGCCTACTTGTACTCGGAATTGTTGGTTAATAGTGACTAAACGAGACTGACCACATAATTATTAGATTGCTCCATAACCTTGAAATTTGTGAAAGCATATTTTGAAATGGCTGGTTCCGTCGCAAATGCATTTTTCCCACAGTAACATGTATACATATATATAGATGGTCTAAACACCGGTGTCTCTAATCGAAAATAACCGACAAATATCAAATAAATTGCTCTGATACGGTAATTGACCAAGAACGCTAACCTAATATGAATACCGATCCAAAGACCTTTCCTTTTAGACCAAGACCAAGACCGACGCATCCGAGACCAAGACCAAGACCGAAGCCTTCGAGACCAAGACTAAGACCGCAGTTTTCCGGTCTCGAGACCAAGCCGCGGTCTCGAGACCACATCCCTGGCGAGATCATGTCGCCATTGCAATAAACCTGTCCCCCACTGCTCAGTGGGTACCTTGGGAGATGAGCTGCAGGGATAGGAGAAGAAAAACTGATGTTTAACCGCTACCTCACCTCTGATATTTTACAACAGCAGAGCCAGTCCACAGCCTACAAACAAGAGGATGGTCTGGCGAATGAGGCAGATACGTCTGTCATAAAGAAACAAGACGACAGAAAACAAGTGCAAGAAACTCTGAATATATGGAGATCTGGGTTGCAATAGACACCTATAGCTATGGGACAGAGAATTTGCTGCCGAATATATCAGCCAAGAAATATTCGGTTCAAAGCGGAAAATAATCCCGTCATCCAAATATCTAGGCCTACTCACGGGTTGTGTTTCAACACTTAAAAAACCAACTAGCTTGAACACACGATAGCTCACACTACTGAAATACCTATTAATACGATAAAAAAATATTTCACTCACATTGCACATCTTACATTTACACCTGCACATGCTGAGCCAATTCTAGTCGCAATGGCAAAATTTTCAAGCTTCTTTTCAAGATTAAAAGAGAGTCTCCAACCGGGACATTTTGTCAAGTTTAAGTTATGTTCATTATTCACTCAGAAAATTATTTTGACGCCCGTGAATATTATAGCTTTATTGTCAATTAGTCAACGGGTAGATCATGATCGGCTTATATAGGGATTATTGGAGCAGAAGGAGGTTGGAGATTACCTTTGGGACAAAGCGCGACTTACCTGATTGATCGTCACACCGAATGCCGACGCAAACGGCAAAGACGACCAGACACGATAATCGAACATCCATCATCTCGAAGGTGCACCTGAAATAAGAGGTAACACCTCACCAAAATAATGTGATATCTTTCGCACTTATAAACCTACGCATATGTGAATCGTATGATGGGTCTTGGATGCAACAAAGACCCATCATACATTTTCCCTATACACTGGGTTACCTATGGAGGAGCACGACAAACAAACTGTATTTGACAGTATTTCACTTATTCATTCCAAAGGTTTATATAGCGCACAGTCAAGTTGCCTACGATAGGCGTTCCCAGTCTAACTACGACTAAATGGACTTAAAACGGATCTATTTTCTGCTGGAGTAAGCGCAGCTCAAGTGGGAACCCATTCCATGTGGAGTGTACTATGATCGAGAAGACTCAGCGCTGTTTGAAAGAGGAACTGGTTTGGGGACAAGGAACCAAATTAGAAACCGGACGACGTAAGCCAGCCGGTCTCAGACAGTGACGGACTTAGGTTCTGTTGCGGGGGGGCTAGGAGAATTTCACGGGGGTGCTCTGGCGCTGCCGAAGTTACTAATTTGGAAAATAAATTCTAACTTGGCGAGCACATCATACAGAATCACAAATCTAAGCAGACTTCAAGACTTGAGTAAAGAATTTTTATTGTAATAGTGCAGCTTATATACTATAATATTGATCGAAGCAAAAACTTGACTGTTTATGTTAATTGATTTTTGCTTGACTGCACTGAGGCAAAGCGATTTATCGTTATTTCAAAGTCAACTTTCTCAGCGAAGTTATGTTCAATTGAAATTAATTACAATCCAGAAAGTCGTTCATTTGTCATTGTTGATCCCAAATAATTCTTTATTATCTTTAATCTTCTAAAGCTTCATTCAGCAGTTGCAGATCTAACAGGACGAGTCAGACACAGACTTCTTTATTTGTAGAGAATTGACAACTTGTGGAAACCTGGCGCTATCTGTTTAGCAATCAAGGAAGGCAACACCTCTTTGAGTTGTAGCTCACTAGACAGAACCGTCATCAGAACAGCCAAACATCAACCTATCACTCCAATATTCAAATCACTACATTGGCTGAAAATCCCAAACAGTCATTTCAAAGTCTTGTCACTAACATACAATTCCATACAATACTTCCAGCCCAAATATCTTCGCGGACTCTTGACAATCCAGCCAACCCGCTCTACCCGTTCGTCCTATTATCTGACCCTTACTCGACCCCCGGTTACTTCTCACATCAAATTCTATAATCGAGCCATATCCAACGCCGCGCCACGTCCCTGGAAAAATCTGACTCCTGAATTCCATACCTTTTTGTTCCAGGCTCGCCTATCTACCAACCCTCGGGCTTTTCCATTCTATACTTAAGTCTCACCTTTTTCTAGAACTCTTACCCAGACTCACCTGATCGTCCATCTTCGACCAAAACGACACTCGCCCATACAGTTAGACTACTCTGCCTCCTCTGACCTACTGGAGGCCAAGCTCTAACCTTCCGCGGGCTACCAAAATGACAGGCCCTCTGATTCGATGGAGCGCTCGTGAAAAAGCTGGTGGCGCTTCAGAAGTTTGGAGATTACGATTATGATGATTGCTCTTACCTTTTACAGTACCGAATGGTACTTTTACAAACGGCCCAACGAAATAAGATTAAGCTAAGAAATAATACTTGTCATTTGAAATCTGTTTGTCTTACAAATATCCTGACACATAGGCATACCTGTTGTTGATAAAATAATAAAATTGAAACAACGTAGTCGATTTGTAGCCTACTATGTTGAGTATCACTAAACTGCTGCTGAGTCATAATTTAAAAATTAAATAGCTAGGGCGTAAATAATTATGTTTTTGGCTTATCCTAATGATGTTTCAGAAATGAAAATTCCAATATTTGACCGACTCCTACTGAGAGTGTGAGACACGTAGCTACTGCCTTAGCCAACTCGAAATGTTGACCTTACAAATGTATGTCCCCAAGAAAGTAAGTAACCACTAGGACTCAGTGGCCGAGATGGAATGGATGCTATCCCAGTCGCTGCCATAGATAGTGTCCATGTTGAGTGAATGTTATAATATCTTAATTGGATCATGTAGGCAAGGTACATGTATCAAATGAACATGGCTTTACCCTGGGACAGCCAACACGTGAAATGATGCCTCTGCCGGGGTAGCATATTGCATACCACCACCCTCCCTCTCATAGATACAGCAGAATGCAACTGTTCAACGATTAATCATGTCTAGCTTAACAATCTTGCGTTGTGGAGCTTATCGATAGCTTATCTAAAGCTTGTAACTTTGTAGTGAGTATATGTGACCTTTGTGCTCGTTCTCAACCAATGGAGGTCTGAAATCATGCGTGACATCTGGTCCGTTATATTAGTAAGGATTAGAACTGGATACTTTATGCACCAAAATATAAATACAAAAATTTAAGCAACCAATTAATTATTATTATTATTATTATTATTATTATTATTATTATTATTATTATAATCATAGTGAGTGTGTACATTCTTGACCGAGCAGATGCACATTTAGTTACTCATATTCAGGTGGGATTGTAGATCTTATATCTAATAATACTCTCGTGAGTCGCGTAAATGAAGTTACTGATATGAGCGACATTTGAATTGTAGTTACAGAAAGAAGACACAGAAGTTAATCGATTTGCGTTGACTAACCGAAAAGAGACTATTAATTTGTACAAGTGGCTTCATTGTGTATACAGGGTGGGCCATTAAAAAGTAACCGCCTCAGCTTTTGGCTAATATTTCGGCCAAAGGTAGAGATTAGTAAATGAAATTTTACAGGTGCTAAGCTAATTCAGATATACATACAACGACCAAAATTTACTAAAACATTTCAAACAGAACAAAAGTTATATCACCTTTAATGAGTCCAACCATGGCTTTTTAACGGTCAAAAGGCATTCAACGCAGGAAAAAGTAGCAAAAACGATTTTACTAAGTCACTTCAATTCTCTCATTGTTTTTGGCTTTTGTCGCAGATTGTGGTATTTCTCGAGCATAGCTCCCACGCGTGATAATCCATTGGGTTCAAGTCTGGCGAGCTTGGGGTTATTGGTCCTTCTCAATGAAACCAGGGCAATTGACCTTGAGCCAATCTTGCGTGAGGCGAGCAGTATGCGCTGGTGCCTCGTCTTGCTGAAATATGAATCCAGCTGGCAGCAGATTCTTGTAATCGGTTATTAATCGTGAAAGCAGCTACCAACATAATATGCAGCATCCACTTTGGCGTTCTCATAAAAAAATGAAGTTGACTTTTGCTACCAAAACAAACATCAGCAAATGCCATAACATGTGAAGCGAACTTCTCGCATTCAACAATCGGTCGACCAGGTTTGAAATCGTATTTCTTGCCGCTGGACCAAACACAATTGTTTTGGTTGCTGATTGGTGGATTGAGGTATTGAAATATTAAATTTTGCATATATATATATATTTGTGTTTTAAAATATATGATAATATTGAAACTGACAGCCTGACCACTAGAGACTGATTATTACGTTTATCTCAATCTAACCGAGCATCGTGATGGCTTTCTTACGACTCCGTTATTACAACGCCGATACTTTTCCTGGAGTAACGGTGTTTTAATTTTGAAACGGAATCGTAGCTATGTGTTGGGTTTCTTGTACATATATTTATATAAACGCACATATATACATGTTTGTGTGTATGAATGAAAGAATTGCAGTCCGACATGTAGGAGTCCATAATAGAGAGTAACTATAGGTTGACGATTAAAGCACTAACCGAGGTAGTAATTATGTGTTAAATTTCTTGTACACGTCTATATATATGTTTGTGTGTGTTTGTATGTGTATGCGCTGTGTGTGTGTACGAATGATAGGGTCGCAGTCGGACACGTTGCAGTGCAAGCAGCATGGCACTTTGTGTTCAAAATCTTTACCTCAGAGAGGATATATAAACCAACCAGCAGCTGAGGACAGGGGAGAGAGAAACAGTAATTGGGTCTGAAGTAAAGAAACAGAAACAGTTTCCTTTGGAAAGTGTTAAGAGGACGTTTTTTAAATTTTGATTGGAATGTCTGTGTCTGTGGCTGTTTTATCATTTGCATCATTCTGGCACCTGAATGTAGCCAATGAGTTCAGCGCATGCAAGTTAGCTTGTTCTCTCTTCACATCCCTGCATTCAGGACGTCTACAACACGCTACTCAGCAACCAGCACAGCCAATGAGTTCAAGATAAGATTCGATGGATAGTTGATCATGGTCTACCACTCCGTGACTTTAAATAAATAAGATTAGTTCATAGTATAAATAAAATAATTTATTATTAGAAAAATTTGGGTTGTTGTATCCTATTACTAGACACACTTAATCATAATTAATCACTAATTATCAACAGTGACAGTACCTTGAACTGCGTAATTTTAAATAAACTAACTGAATTTTAAATGTATGTAAATCAAAGTAACGGAGCTGTTTTTTCAATTATTAAAGATAAAGAATGAAATTTTAGGCCAACTCAATCAAATTTAAGTACTGCTCAATATTAAGTCTGCTTCAGTAGTTCCATAAAACTTATCTGTAAATTATTGGCAGTGTATTTTTTTTAAATGCCGGAGTTGTAAAGGTAATTGAAAGTAACCGAAGTTGTATTTTAATTAAAATACTAAAAAACTAAAATTAAATTTTAGGCCAACTCTGTCGATATTAAGTTTGCTCCAGCAGTTCTATAAAACTATATCTGTAAATTATTTTGAAATTTGCATCATCTTTTTTATTCAATTATTCTTCTCAATTTGAACGCTGTTGTACTGAAGCCCAACGGTGACAGACAGTAATTTTTATTTATCTAGTGCGCACTAGTAGTTTCTATATAGTGCGCAATAGATAAATCTATGCAATTTGGCTAACATAAATCAATGCCAAGAATTTCCTGTTGAAAATCTCTTTTTAAGCTTAGAAACAACATAATGGCCCCGAAATCTGGTTCCATTGTTCTTCCAACATAGGCAATATTATTGTAACCTTCACAGTCTTCTTACCATTACTTTATTTATACTAGTGGTGAGACATGATATGGTGGCATTATGTTCCATGTCTTGGTCGCAGGCTTTAATCTACTAAAGGCCAGTCTTGTGAACTTATACAAAGCGCTCGGCTTTGTTGCCTGTGAGCACTTCTGAACTTTGTATGTATGACATTATTGAAATGCAGTTAATTGTGGTGTATTAATTAATGGTCACTCCATAAACTCTGCATGTGGCTCAATAAAGAGAGTTCCGCTGGGACGAGAGACACGAACATCGAAAGTCATACAGCAAAGACACAATTTTCATTGACGTCAACCTTAAACCTTCTATTTGTTACTAAGTAAATGCCGTAATAAACAAATGCTGAAAGTTATAAGCTTACTATAATATAGTAAGCATAAAACCTTCAGTAGGCTATTTTTTTAATTATATTATTATTACTGTTTTCTAAGCTTACAAAGATATTTTCACAGTCTATTCTTGGTATTTTGATTTATGTCAGCCATATTGCATAGATTTATCTAGTGCGCACCATTCTTAGGTTTTTTTTACTAGATAGTTTCTAGTGCGCACTAGAAACTAACTAGTGCGCACTACATACTATCTACTACGCACTAGATAGATAAACGTAAATAATCGTATGACACCGTTGGGGTTCCGTACTGTTGTGAAAAATACCCATTTAAGTTTGAAAACGGTGAACGAATTCATGGGTCACCCTATATTATTAGGACCTTGTTATTTTTCCCATATTACTCAAATAAATAACATAATAAAAATTGGCGGATTGCAACTCGTGTATAGATCTACCGTACAAGAATATAAATATAAAAATAGAATTTTCCTTTTGTGTAGTCCAGCCAAAGCAAAAGACCTAAATTTTTTTAACTTGAGAGCAGTTTTGAAAAATTAAATTCCAGCATAATTTGAGTTTAAAACACATGGATGAAATTGCTGCTTGGTTTCCAAGTCTTTGCATGAGGATCTGCTTTTATGAATGTATTGTATTTCAGCAAAGCTTTTTCCACAAAAATCAACGAAATGTTTATTACTGAACAACTTATTCACTTTCATGAATTAAACACATTTCATATAAACGCATGCAAATCGTCATTCACAAATGCGAATAAAATATCATTTGTCCAATCGTATTAGTTCGTCTTGTTAGCCTTCATAGATGTGATACTAATTATGAGCTACGACCACTGGTTTATAAACACAGGCACTTTTCTAAAATTCCTATAAGCTGTCCTTTTTCTGACGTTGGTAAATTATAAAACCATAAGTGGCATACAAGGTTCCTGAAGAGTCTCACCTAACTAGTTATAAAAACCTGCACAACGAGATCATAGCATGTGGAATCAATGAGCGCAGTGTCAATCGTGTCACTGATGCGCTTAATGCCACTGTATTCCGAGAGGCAGTGCGTGTTACAAGAAACTCCGTCTTTTAAGATTTCAATTATTGAAATGCTTAATCTCTGTTTATCTCTTTGGTAAAGAAGTGTGAAATATCTTGAGTCATAAGGTGTTGCCAATAAACAAAGACTTCAGCCGCAGCAGCAGCAGCGGGCGTCTGATCAGGATTATATATATATATATATATATATATATATATATATATATATATATATATATATATATATATATATATTGTCAATGCATGGCCATGCAATGATGCAACCTAGCAACCGTCATCCGCACAGAGAAAAATGTCCAGCTTCCGTCACCCGTCGTCGCTCGAAGACAGGTTTGTCTTGTTCGCGGACATATAAATGAAGAGGATTGAGAGAGAGAGGAAAACTCAGCACAGCAGACGAATTATTAGACGACACAACATCTCTATGAAAATCTATTTACTGGCCTTCGTCGAAATTACATACCGTGTGGCTGATTAGGGGCCAAACTGATTATGCTTATCTGAAACGACGACGACGACGTCTTTGTCTTTTATCAGAAAGGCATTGTGCTATTTCGGCTGTGACTAGTAATTGTTTGCTCGTATTTGCATTTATTGGCGTATTGTCTAAAAGCAGAACACATTGCTTGATTATTAAAGTCACAGGATATGGTTTTGATCTGGTAAAATCTCCATTTTATTTTTATTTCTGCATTTAGTCAGTGGTATTACAAGTCGTAAAAGAAATCTCGGTTATTAATATTATTATATTCAAAGCACATAGTTATGCACTGGTAAAATCACCATTACATTTTTATTTCTGCATTTTAGTCGAGTCGTAAAACATTCAGTTATATTTCTGCCTTTAACCTTAGTCATTTTAGAAGTCATTTTGCAAGAAACCCGTCATATTGGATTAATCAAATTAAATTCAAGACTCTGAATGTGTCGTCTAGAAGTCACATATAAAGCGATTACGCAACTTGATCTTTTGTTTTTAAAGTCTGTTGAGGCACAATGCAATTTCAGCTTATTTCAGCCATTTCAAAGCATGAGAGCATAAGAAAGATGCCTGCCTATCCAAAGACCTAGCAATAGGTTCATGTTGGACTGTTTGCTAATAATGTTTTTTCATTTTTACATTCTTATTGAAGTAGTATTTCCAAAAGAAACACGATTTCGAGTTCCTGAATTGGTTATTTTTTTTGCTTTAAACCAAGATGCAGGCTTTTTTCAGTCAAACTTAATTCAATTAACTAAGTCTAGACAATTAATGCAGTGTTCAAAAGCTTACAATTTATTTACTTTAAACCATGTTACATTTCCCCCAATAGATATATCTGCTGCAAACGCAAGACTAGTATACATAGGCCTACCATTAATTTTCCATTCCGAATCAAGTTCTCCGAGTTTGGAGATGTCTTCCAAAACACTTAGAAATGAAAATACTCTTGCTAAATTCCAAAAAATGCAAAATTCTATAGTCTCTGTATTATTACCCTATTTTATTTAACTTGGCTTGCATAAAGTTTGTCAAAGTTGGACCGGACGTCGGTGTTTTATCAACTCTTTTTCAGGTATGTACCCCTCGACCTGCAGAGCTGAAATGTTGCACACATTTGACGCTTGCATGACAATGCAATGTATCAAAATTTTAACGGACATAATTCAAAAATTGAGAAAAAATTACTCAAAAACATGACCAAAATGCAAAAAATTAATATCGTTTAACCACTCGAACGAGTCCTCCCTGTCGAGCTTCACACCGGAAAGTTTACATCATCAATGATATGTAATCAAAAATCTCATAAGGAAATGGAACGATTGCGCCATCTACCAAATAAAAGACGGCCCCAAAAAACTCATGTTTTTACTTTAACGTGTTTTCTGAATGAGTAAACTAAACTGAACTGAAAGCATTTAAAGTCCTCATAGAGTTTCTGAAACGGAATTTCCATTCTATATGATTTAATACCAGAATGGTCACAAAGCAACGGATTGGACCTAATCGAAGTCCCTTTCCCATAGCTTCATCGTCACATCGTCAGATACAATCCTTTGCGTTATCGCCTCGTCCAAGTCCTCTTTCCCTTTCGCCACATTGTTCCTAGATGGAAATCCCGTCGTTTAAAAAGTGTTAAAGAGACTTACCGATTTGATTCGAGTGCTGTTGTTGCCTTCAGTTATTGTTGTATTTGAGCAATCAATGTCGATAACCAGCGTTGTGAGAGATTTAGTCTTGTCGAGGTGTGCGTTTGTCCTCATCGATGTCAGACTCCTGGTGAAAGACGACGAGCAGACATGCATTTATATAGCGGTCGTCTCTGTGCGATGCTTGTTGGTCTCATGATACAGGCATTATCTACCATCCATATTTCGTAGGCAGTCGCATATGCGTGCGTGGTGATGATTGACACTTGTGACGTCTTCTTTGACTGCCGTGCAGTGATGGCGCCTCCGTAGCGTCAACAGCCTTCCGTCTCAATTCCAATGGAAAGAAGATAGGATGCCACGGATGGCCACGCTATCTGTATAGCGATACCCCAAGTAATTTACTTCTCGCGTCTCCCACTTCTGTCGATCGCCATGCGACGCTAATTCGCCCGATATTAATAATTAAATAGATTCGACTTCGTTCCATTTAAGGCGACGCTGCACCTGACGCCAATTTAAATCGCAGCCACAAGACGACGTCTACCAATTGTCGTCTATCAGTGGTCACGAACAGCCAGCAAAGTCTCGAACCTCGACTTAAGGCAAACCAATTCCTTATTCGTCTCAAGAGTGACGTTTTAGAGGCGATCGCCTAAACTAACTTTCTCGGCTGTCGACAGCGACTCGAGCAAAGTTCATTTTTCGAACGGTTTAGTGGTCTAGTAGCCTTTTATAGACAGCAGTGTAAATTAAAACTGAACTTAATGGCAGTAGGGGCCTAAGTTACTGCTGAAACCTCAACAAGCACAGATGACTCCGTAACCAGAAACAAATAGAACTATAGTAAACCTTGATGACATAGAGTAGACAATGATAAACAATTCTATGAGCCAATCAACAGATCAAAATTTAATTGAAGTGAAGCGGCAGCAGAATTCTTAATTTATTTACTGAAGCTTTGTTAAGATAAATTATAGTTTGAATTTTCGATCACTTCAGGAATCTAAGCAATATCTTTAATACAACTCTTGGTCTTGACCCTAAACTTAATTGGTTGGTCTACAGCTACGCTTAACGGGTCGGCAAAAGCAGGTCAAGGGTTTCTCTGTAGGGCCTTTTATGTTAATTAGTGTTAAGTTGGAATTTAATCACTTCGTAGTTCGTATCATCTTATATGCAAATTTCATATTAGTAGACGCAGTTTTTTCTAACATAATCTTCAAGTCCTTGTTTATTTGAGACGCGCACAGATCACCAGAAAATGTGTATTCTCTTCATGTGCTAAATGAAGAAGATTTCTCTTCGGTTTTCCTGCTTCTTGTATTCCAACAGACGACAAGAATTAGTTAACGCGCGCAATTCCACTGATCTTAATCGAATTGAAAAATAACAGCAGCTGGCGATAGCGTCCATCATCAAAACGCCAAAATCGCACACAATGCACACGTAAGCGCTCATTGCTCGTGACAAATTACAACCTGCCGTAACGTAAATGGACGTCATAGCTGTCTCCATAGTGCAGTGCCAATAAAGGCATAGGCTCGTGTTTTTGTAATTGTAATTGAACATTTATGTAGCGTCCTTTCCATATATCTACTCTGAGGCGCTGTTTGCGCCAAGCCTAAATTATGTAAAATCTCATTACGAACGAATTGTTATTTTGCATCAGTCGGAGAAGCAACCCCAGAGTACATGTAGACTGGAAGAGTCGTGCATACTTGGAAACAGAGCTTACAGATGACACATACATGCCCGTAGCCAGTATGAGGCAAGACGAGGCGAGTGCCTCTCCCTAATTCTCAAGACGAGACAAGACAAGGCTTCGAAATGAGAATTCAAAAAGTATTTGTAAAAGAATGTAGAGTGTTTTATTTCGCTGCCTATATATCTGGAGTGGTTTGTTCTCGAAGTGTCTAAAGCGTGTCTCGTCTTGCTTCGATATGAAAATTTAAAAAGTATTTTGAGGAGAGTGTATTTTACTTCGTTGCCTAGCTGAAGTAGCTTCTCGAAGTGTCTAACTTGGGAGCCCCTTTGAAAACGTTGTATTGATACTCTTCTCATTCATTTGCTTTACACTTCAATCTCTTCGAGCCTCTAGCACTCTTCCACTGCTATCTTCCTACACTACATGAAGAGAATCTTGCTTAAATAGAAGCGGGATGGATATGAGAATTCACTCATCGTGGAACCCTGTTAGTCATAATCCCTTTAAAAATCTTGCTTCCAATAAAATGGTATTATTTTTCATCAACCCAGCTTCCATTTAAGCATGATTATTTTCATCAATCCAGCTTCCATTTAAGCACGATTCTTTTTGTCAATCCAGCTCCCAGTTTAACAGTATCCTTTTCATTGATCCCGGCTTCTAGTTAAACAGGATTCTTTTCACCGATGCCTCTTCTACTACCGACCCTTTCGAGACTTAACCTGATTTGCCATGTGGAATAATTTACGACACTAAAGTGTAGATTGCCATATAATATAATACATAATATACAATATTATTGTATCAGAGATCTGCACCAGAACGTCCTGCGCCAAAACGGCGCTGCGCCAAAACGGCGCTGCGCCAAAACGGCGCTGCGCCAAAACGTCCTGCGCCAAAACGACTGCGCCAAAACGGCGCTGCGCCAAAACGGCGCTGCGCCAAAACGACTGCGCCAAAACGGCGCTGCGCCAAAACGACTGCGCCAAAACGGCGCTGCGCCAAAACGTCCTGCGCCAAAACGACTGCGCCAAAACGGCGCTGCGCCAAAACGGCGCTGCGCCAAAACGACTGCGCCAAAACGTCCTGCGCCAAAACGGCTGTGCCAAAACGGCTGCGCCAAAACGTCACGTACCGTCCTAAACTGCTGTCCCATCTCCAATCTTTCCTGTCTATCTAAGTCAACGAAAGAATTGTCCGTACATGTAGACAATTCTTTCAGTCCGCAGGCCTACAAACAATTCTTTCATTCAACATTATCATCTGCTTCAGGTTTCTATATCCATCATCTTTCGGGCTTTCCATTCGAAACATATGTCTCACTTGTTCAAGAATAAGAAAAAATCGGACTCTCGACCGGACACCAGCGCAAGCTGGATTGATGAAAGGATCATAGTTAAAGCAAAAGTTGCATTGATGCTCAAATAGGCTACATTGTGTTGAACAATAATGGACTTTAAAACTTTGGACGTGTCCCATGCAGTGAAATGCCTGTTGTCGACGATGGACCTATCAATAAACTTAATGCTTAGAATTCTAATAGATTTTGCTAGAGAAAAACGTGAAATGCCTAACTAGTTAAATTCTTAGATTCTGAAATTTTATATTGCCACACATCCAAGATAGCTCTAGATTGTGATGATGAAGATCACTGCATAATTACGATCCCCATAATTATAACGAAAGCGTTTGGCTGCTAACTTGTGTCGGTCTACATATATAGAGGCCCTAAGTCATTCGCATGCCCATCACACAAATGTTATAAAGAGCCGAAATCTCTGCTCGAAAGAGACAATGCGACAGATGCCCGAAATAATTACCCGTTGACATCATTGCTGTCAGCGTCGTCCAACGCCAGAGATTAGTCATTTATCCGACTGGCGATTGGCGTCTGTAGGCAACCAGTACGGGAGGCGATTAGTGGTCTGATCAAGGGAGGATCTCATCATCAATCATATCTCTAACAATACGGTCTACGTATTCAATCTGTCTCCACCAACTTAACGTTAAGACCCGATCGCGGTCGTCACCAACACGTTGTCAATTGCGACGAAGAGCTTGAACGAGAGACACCTAGGTAGCTAAGTCTTAAGACAGCGGTCATGCATACAGATGTCTCCTCTCCTCTGTCTTGATCTCCTACGCTTATAATGGCCATCCGCCGATCTCCACGGTGACTACATCCTGTCGCATTTGCCCACCTATCTGTCTCGTTGTCTCTCACTATAGGACATGTTCAACAGAAGCCTGACATCCCGTGTCTGTAATAAATGAACTTCGGTTCAACAACAGAATCCATTCACCTCTGCTCAAGGAATGCCCGTGTCCTTCGTCGCAGCAACGGCCATTGTAGGAAGAAGTGTCCCAATACTGGTGTGTGTGTCTTACGGTCCATTTCACGCGATCGATGAGCAGAGGCGTATTTAACCCACGACAAGGCTCCTAGGCTTCGATCTACTTCGAACCCTTTGAGGCCATACTCAAAACATTATTCTCGTTAATCTTTCAACAAACTGATCCGGAACACTGTCAAAATTTAATATCCCGAGCACATTCTGTTGTACATTCATTAATGTCACATGATTGAGCTTTTCGTCTTTCAGACTGAATCGCAATTAATTCTTAACACGTCGCAGAGCAGAAAAGACCTCTCTCTAAGTTTGTGACGAGAAGTGACAAGTATATGCGTAAACAAATGTAGGCCTACATGTTTGGAAAAGTATCCTGCAAAATAGAACTCGATAAATCGATTAGTCGAGTTACTCGATTAATCGATTAATCGTTTAATCGCGAGTGGTCGATTCACTCAATTGTTCGATTAATCGATTAATTGCGATTGCTCGATTGTTCGATTAGTACGATTAGCTCGATTAGTACGATTAGCTCGATAGTTCGATTCGTGGACATACGCCTAGCTCGAATGTTCAGTGTGGCAGAGCTGTACTTGTGTGACAGATGTGTACTTGCGTGGCCTACTACGCATGGCCTATTGTGTGGCCTACTGTTATCACAAGCGTATACAGGTGTCGGGTAGTTGCTTGATGTAAGTTTACTTAACGACGCATCCATAACAACGATGATATGCGTCGGGTAGTGGAACGACCTCTACATATATAGGCAAGCTGCGATATACGCAGGCGAATCGTAATGTCACGATGGAGGACAACAGGTGTTATCGAAAGGCCTCGATTTGGAAGCTGACCACATCGATGCATCGAACCAGGGTCTGGGTCAACTCAACAGCCGGAGGCGAAACGTCTACACTGAGGCAGGGCTGGAGAACAGTAGAGGCAATGGGCTGAAAATCCCACCAGAACCAGAATGAACTGCTATTCCTGCCGTTCACATAAGACAGTGTGAATAGCTGTGTGACTTATGAAGCGGCCGCAACGTGCTTTATGAATAGTCATGGTCGGTAGGACCGACCGATTCAGACAATATAACGGTCCTTTGATGCGGGACTACAAAGACCCGATAATGACGCTAGGATCTTAGACACTAGTATATATATATATATATATATATATCAGGCGGACTGTGCAGTAAGGAGCTTTGAGCCGGTGTAGAAAACTGCAGATGTGGTCACGGTCGATTTATAATCAACGATATTTCACTTGTACATATGATTTTAACTAACTATTATAGTTTTATCAAATTAACACCGGTTTGGAGTGAATTGTATGGACTGGCCTAGTCTTGATAATCCGAACAAGATAGGAAGTCCATGACACATAAGCAGTCGCGGACCAACCACGGCAGCCGGCGTTGCCCTGCAGTGATGAGTATCGACTACGCGGCATGGCGAGCCCACTGCCCAGGCACTGCAAACGGCCATTCTAAATAAGTCAGGCTAGATTTCCCATCCGAAAGAGGGTTGCCGTCAGGAATGGAACCCTGTTATAAAAACATTTGCTCCAAACTGTTTGAACACGTGTCTGACCTCTCCCTAAGACCTCTCCCTAAGACCTCTCCCTAAGACCTCTCCCTAAGACCTCTCCCTAAGACCTCTCCCTAAGACCTCTCCCTAAGACCTCTCCCTAAGATCAGAGATGTGGTCTCGAGACCACGGTCTTGGTCTCGAGACGGGCTCCAGACCTGAAAACTGCGGTCTTGTTTTTGGTCTCAAATGCATCGGTCTTGGTCTCGAATGCGTCGGTCTTGGTCTTAAAGGAACGGTCTTGGGATTGGTCTACTTCGTCGATTAGCGTTCTTGGTCATTAGCCATATCAGAGCAATTTTTTTATTTATCGGTTATTTTCGATTATTGGAGACACCAGATGTTTAGGCCCTACGCGATTGTGATCGATTTATGGCGTGCCGACTATGGGCAAAATAATGCAGTTGTAACGGAGCCAGTCATTTCAAATGTGCTTTCACAAATTTCAAGATTTTGAAGCAAGCTAATAATTTTGTGGTCGGCCACGTGTAGACACTGTTAACCTACAATTCCGAGTGCAAGTACACCATTCATGCAAACGGAACGTTAATCTACTTGTTCAGATGTCTTAAAGTATTTACCTATCGTATACTATACGTAACTTATAGTGTGTATTGTCCAGGCGGAGCCAAGGGCTGAAACCGCAAAAGTTCAGACTGGCCGTTAAAACTGTTGTCTGAACCATTGTTAAGATTAGTATTCTTCAGCAATAAAATTAATGTTTTAAGCGTGTTATTCTGTTTTAGCGTCTTAGTAAATTGAATTGTTTATAAAAAAGAGTATTTGTCTTGGTCTTGGTCTCGACCACCCGGTCTCGGTCTTGGACCTCTCGGTCTTGGTCTCGGTCTTGGTCTCGAAGTTTTGGTCTCGTGCCCAACACTGCCTAAGATGGATTAGCTTGATTGTTCGAATAGATTTCAATGATAGAATAATAATGAAGCCCCAAATGGTCACATTCACTTGTACGTTTATATTTGCAAAAAAACTGAATTAAAACATCCGCCTAAAAGGCGTTGATGTCTCAGACACTAGATGCGTTCCATGTCATTGTCAGGAACGCACGCACAGTAAGCTTACACGGGAATTGAATAAAACTGTCTGTCAGCAGTCATGTTTTGCGCTCTGACGTTATGCGTCCAATTTGCAAATAGTGCTAAAACATAGACATATAGGCCTAATTATTATGTCATATGAGTTATAAGTAAGATGCAATGCCATTTCCATGATTAGTTTATGCAGGCTACCGTAACAGAGCATTTACTAATCGATTAACTGACTAATCGCAACTAATAAAGGTCACTAAACGCCCAAGCCTATTCAACGCCCTGCAATCAACAGACTCAGATAGACCGACATAGGCTACGTCAGAATCGCCAGCAACAATGTCAGATAATGTCAGATAAGTATGCGTAGGCCTATTGATTAGACTGCTTAGACACCTAGATCTAACGGACACCTGTTCAGCGAAGGAGAACTGGGCATAACTCGGTCAAATACTGTTCTATTTAGGTGATCATTTTATCTGTTCGCTCGAAATGGCAAAGGCTACATTCGAGGAGACCTATACGTCAAGGGCAAACATGATACAAGGCTATTTGAAGGTCAAACGGTTAATATAATGAAAAAAAGACCATAGCTCGGCCAGGCATTGTTTTATTTGGGTGATTATCAGTTGTGGCAGGTTTCCTTTTTATCTCGACTATTTGACATTGACATGACACTGAGTGACCAGTAACTTCATGGTCAAATTCATTTAGAATATGTAGTATTAAATTGATGAACCAACACGTAAAACGGATCATGTCGAGTAGATAATCTGGAGATGGTGGCATGTCGCAGACTGTAGGGTAGTGGGAATAATACTTAACATACCAACTCCATGCTTCTGCATTGATGCTCTCTTCTGAAGACATTCACACTTGTATTTGATAATAAGTGCCAAAACTGTTTTACTTTGTGGACGAATCGGTGGCGGTAAACGCCAGATGTAAAAAATGAGTTGGCTGCAGCTACTTTTTCAATGAACATTCGATAACGGAGCGAGTTAGAGGAATCTAGTGTTTTGCACCCATACAACAAAAACATTGCCTTTCTTCCAGCGGAGCTTTGGCAACGGTTATGGCAAAATGTATTTGCAGCTGCACGTATTTCAGTCAGTTACATCAGTTTGTTGAATGCTGCGGTCTTTCCGATGGAAAAATTTCGTGATGTGGTATCACAACCTGGTTGAAAGTATGTAGAAGCAGAAGAAACTTGCAGATGTCGTAACCCAAAAGAGATTGAATGCTGCGAATATCATAAACAGGATTGGGAGATTGTCCACGTTTTACATCACTGCGTTTGTGCAACTTGAATTGCTCTCCTTGGCATGGCACAGAAGAAGAATCAGTCAGTCGGTATCTTCCCCTATTGTTGTTGTAGTTGCAGTTCTTGATGAGAATACAGCAGCATGAACAAGCCCACATCAGCATTCCCCATCTGCGTGGTGCATAGTACACTCGTTCAACGTCAGCATCTCACCTACGGGGAAAATCAGTGCTTGCTTAATGTTTTCATTAGCCAATAACTGCTTCTTCTGTTCCACACACTTCATGCCCGAAATTAGATTCACATCTCTGTTTGTCTTGGAGTTGCGTCCTCTGTGTGCCATGTTCTTTATCGTAGGAGAGTTGCCAAAGCCATCGAAAACAATTACAGCTTTTCCCTAGCTTTTGTCGTTGACATCTGAATAAGATTTCGCGATTTTCTCATAAGTTTCATCCGTACGCAACGAAACACGATGCAATAAAGATTCGGCATCTAATACATGCTGGTCTGTGCAATGAACATGATAAAAATAACCATCACAAGGTCAAAATAAAAGAAACCTATCACAACTGATAATCACCCAAATGAAACAATGCCTGGCCAAGCTATGGTCTTTTTTCATTATATTAACCGTTTGACCTTGAAATGACCTTGTATCATCTTTCCCCTTGACTAACAGATCTCCTCGAATGTAGCCTTTGCCTGTTTGAGGGGACAGATAAAATGATCACCTAAATGGTATTTAGCTGAGTTATGCCCAGCATCCCATTACTTTGATCTTGAAATAACCTTTAATCGTGCCAGCCATTGACTATACTGGGTCTTCTTGAATGTAGTCCTTACCGGTCCGAGCTAACGGATAAAAAACACCCAAATAGAGCAATATTTGACTGAGCTATGGCTATTTTGCCATTATTAAACCTTTTGACCTTGACATGACCTTGTATTAACAGCCATTGACTCCACGGTATTTCCGAATGAATCTCTTGATGACCTGAGTTAACAGAAAAATCAATCACCAAAATACAACAATATTTGACTGAGTAACAGCTATTTCCTTCTATTTTGACCTTTAAAAGTCCATTTTTGAAATGAATTGCAATTTTGTCTAGGTCAAACAGTATTTTGCCTGGACTAGTATCCTTTATGATTTTTTTTACATTTTGTTTGCATACTATGCATGTGAGGCTGACCGGTCTATAATTCTTTGCCATTGTATGGCAGTCACAAGTCAGGCGTAAATAGAGATTGCAATCCCGGAATTTCGGATTTTCCGGAATTCCGAAAATTCCGGTCTTTTATGAATACCGAATTTCCGGAATTTTTAAGCACAAATTCTGGGATTTCGGAAGTGAAATTATGGGTCTGAACGGTAGTCATTAATATTATCATTATTATCGTGATTCATTGAACAATTCTAAAAACTGCGATTATTCTCAAAACAGTCTAAGAACTTGTGAAAAGGCTTGACGACTATAAGGACGGTCATGTAAGTTATACATGTAGCCTGTGTTACACTTATGGACTTCGCATCATTACCTAATTCCAGTGCAGCCTGTGCAGGTAGCCCAGAGAGAACATTCGCATCAACAAACAAAACGTTGTCTGTCAAAGAGCAAATGGATTTAGCAATTCGGGGTTCCGTTTGTAAACCAGTAAACCAGTGGCCAAGAACTTATGATAGTCATTCGTCAAGAGATAATCAGGGATGTGCATGGTCTCGAGATCGCGGTCTTGGTCTCGAATGCATCGGTCTTGATCTTAATTAAGAACGGTCTCGGGATTGGTCTCGACCCGTCTTAGATTAGCGTTCTTGGTCATTTGGCGTATCAGAGCATTTTTTATATTTGTCGGTTATTTTCGATTATTAGAGACACCGGCGGATGTCTAGGCTCTACCCGATTATTATCGATTTATGGCCTGCTGACCGTCTATATATGCATTATACATGTTACTATGGACAATGAAGATGCACCTGCAACGGAGCCAGCCATTTCAAAATTTGCTTTCACAAATTTCAAGGTTTTGGAACAATCCAATAATTATGTGGTCGGCCACATGCAAGTAGACACTGCAACCTACAATTCCGAGTACAAGAACACCATTCAAACGGAACGTTAATCTACGTGTTCATATGCCTTAAAGTATTTACGTATCGTATACTGTAATTTATGGTGTGACATTCTCAGGCCAAAGCCAAGGGCTGAACCCGCAAAAGTTCAGGCCGGCTGGTAAAACTGTTATCTGGACCATTACTAAGATAAGTATTCTTCAGCAATAAAATTAATGTTTTAAGCGTGTTATTCCGTTTCAGCGTCATTATAAAGTGAATTGTTTATAAAAAAGACTATAGGTCTCGGTCTTGAACAATCGGTCTCAGACCATCCGGTCTCGGTCTTGGACCTCTCGGTCTTGGTCTTGAGGTTTTGGTCTCGTGCCCAACACTGGAGATAACATTTCTGAAAAAGAAGAAAATGCCTGATGCATTATGGATTCGTGGTCTCATTAATGAATAGGCCTACTGCAGTGGATTGTGGTCTCGGGGACCGTTTGATAGTCCGAAAATCTTCGGACTAGAAAATTTTCTTCGGATTATTGAAACTTCGGAGTATCGAACCTTCGGACTATCGATACATAACCGTGGTCCAAATCTGTTGTTTAAGTATGTAACTCATTATCAATGTCTGTCAGCTGTCGACGGTTGGTTCCACGCTTGTGCATGGGCCCACCATGGCGAGTTGTTGCCTGGTGACTCTTTTCAGCTTATTGTGCATATTTTTGCTAACAGGCGTATTATACTTGTTCATCATTGTACTGTAACAGGTCGGTTAATACGTTCACAATGAGAATTCCTGAAAATTCCGGATTTTGACCGAAAAAATTCCGAAATTCCGGAAAAATGATTATGGTCCGGAATTGCAATCTCTAGGCGCGAAGGCTGGAGTAAGCTATGCCTCGGAGTAAATACGGCAGCAGATAGATGACACCGGGCATTACCTCGCATGAAAATACACGTGTAATGCAGTGATGTATGCAAGACTTCAAACTTCAAGACCAAGACGAGACAGTGAGGTGCCGAGACCGTGAGGTACCAAGACCGAGACCGAGACACTTGGCTCAAGACAGTACGAGACAGTAAAAGACAAGTGATCTTATATCAAATGCTGTGAAATACTAAAGTATCAGTTTTTGGTAATAATGTTCCTGTGCAATTTCAATTTGAAACTTATAATGTATGTAGCACCAATTCCTGAGAACAGTATTTATATTGCCTCGCGTTTTATCTTTTTCGATATCTTTTCGTCGGCTTATCTCCTGAATAACATAAAGAAAGCCTTTTTAGACACGTCTAAAATCTTATAGACGATTATAAACAAGTAAATTCGATACCTAATACCAAACGAAATTAAAAAGTTGCGCATATCCTTATACTCACCCTGAGAAACTAAGTTGTTCCGATCGTTTCGGTTATGGTGGTTTTGCATCAATAACCAACGGCACCGCATAGCTATTGTTTATCAATAACTTCAAATTGCGTAACAGGAGACTTCACATTTTCTGGTTCTCTCTCAGACATTTTTCCACTTTACGATAATTGAATAGATTTCAGTATCATGTGACTCGCACATTAACCAGAATTACCGCTTCTCGTAGATTGCGGTTTCAGTTTCTAGCGCAAGATTTTAAGACAGTTGACGCGAAAATCATCGAGACTGCTTGTTCCAGACAGAACAAAACTTTCACCTCAAGACAGTTTCTAAAAATTCGAGACACTAACTTCGAGACCGAAACACCAGGCTTCCGAGACCGAGACACTAAAAAACTGTCTCGAGACCACAAAATCACTGGTGTCGTGATTCAAGAGGTTATGGGTCACAGCCTAAGCGCAATCACCTGATCAAACTCGAACTCAGCCGCAATAGATAAACACAAAACATTTTCTTTCTACCTTCAGGACCGTTCTCCGCAGTTTCCCACATTGACTGCTGTATTGCCCTCTATGATTAACTCCGGACTGTCTGGACCAGGTTTTATGCATGGCAGCACAACTTATTGGTTATATTCCAAAATGTAAGCCTACCCATGTTTCAGATCACACGAGGGATTGCATTGTTCTACTGGGTTTGTGCGTTGGTTTGCATTGCGTTGAAGGACCCGTTCTTCCATATTTGTGGAAATTCACTTGTTCTACCTCGGGTATCAAGCGTCACTCCCAGAGGCGGCTATCTCGTTTGACAGGTGGGGGGAGTCTGGGGAACAAACGTATAACGTCTCCCCTCTCTGTAAAAGGATCGCCGCTCCTGGTCATTCCACCCACTAGCCAGTGGACCAGACTGCACTTCATGCCCAGGGATCAGTCTATAATGTTTTTTCTTAAAACCGTCTTATTTAGCTAGGGCTGGGCCAGGAGTGCTTCCGAGGAATTTAAAAATTACAGAACTTCATTATTAATAATTTTAAAAAATCAATCTACACTCTCCAACAAACTCCCATTGATCAGTTTTCCAAACTCTGCCTTCAACATTACCATTGGAGAACAATTATCCACTTCAAAACATAACACTCAGATAACTTTCCATAAGTCCATAACCAATATTTCATTCACATTTTCATAACTTTAACCTCCCATATAAAGACTTATGAAACTTTTTATCTTGTATGCTATTTCTCAGCACTTACTAAGTGATTACTTCACTCCGTCATGTTTTCCTTTGTACACTTATTGCATTTTGCCTGTATCATCATTCAGAACACATATTAAATCGGCACATATAGTTATATCATATCATAAATCTGCATATAATAATAGTAATAATTTGACAGCTGAAGACCTTCTTTCTGTGCCATTAGCCTCCTTAGTGTTACATTACCATCTTGAAAAACGTGTAAAAAACGTTACATTTATTGACGATTATATAGAAGAAACTCTGTTAGAATTAAATAAATAAGAGTAGATTTTGCTGTCAGTAAACATCTTTAGTGTGATATAGTTTGACGCAAGGCACCAGACATAGTCCAACATCGCAGTCCTGACAGCAGTATCGTGTTTCTTTTCTGACTTTCTTGCCTGACCCTCCAACCTTGGAGCACAATGAACATTCATGTAGGATTTGACTTGTTTGCAGTAGGCAGACAGTAATCAATGCAGCTCACTGTCGCTTTCTAATGCTTGAACTACATCTTTACAGAGAAACGTCTTTTACTGCCACCCGCCATTTTAGATTAGGTGTCCTAACATAGAATAAATTAATCTTAGCATAGAACTAGAAAAAATGCTGGGATATTATGTAATTTTCCTTGCTAGACGGCACCTTGAACTATCCCCGAGTAAGGAGCGTGCTTAACCCTTCTGACAGCGATATTATCCCAGCGCCCGAGTAACCAGTTTTGCAAGGAATTCACGGCCAGAGTTATACTTGGGGTTAACGCTAATGAGGTTAAAGCAGTCTCAAGTTTAAAAATCTGCCCAAAATTCTTCAGGTTTCTTAAGAAATTTTACAATATTCTGGAACCATACTTTTTTAATTCTATCCCAGACCACCACACTACTATCTACATGCTCCAGAGTATACATTTTAAGAAGCCTGCTGTCATTACTTTAATATTTGGAAGGAGTTGAAAACAAAAGTTCACAAGTGCACACAGCCGATTGAGACACATTTTATGTTCTCAAATGAAATTTTTTTCCTTCTCCACAAGACACGATGTAAAGTCACAGGCAATTCAAAGAAAACTAACTGAAATTCTCTTGCTCTAGCTTCACAAAGTCAAGACTGTATTCTGTAAAGGAGAACATGATGTTTATGGCTCCCAGTATGGCTTATCCAAGTCTTCATCCTTAGCTGCTGCTTCCTCTGCCTCAACAATTGCAGGAGGCTTGATCTCAACCTGTACACCAACTGGTTCTAGATCTGGATCTAAAAGAGGAAAATAAAGAAAATCTCACAAAATGGTTAATGTTAGAACGTCAACACTTATAATAAACTCCTACATCGAACGACTACTTTGAGTCTGTCATTTTATTTATGCAGGATGCAACATAGCAAACACACTGGGGAGCAAGTGGCAAAAATTTGGTCAAAGGGGGACAAACAAGTTGAATTTGGCTTTGAAAACATGATTCCGATATGCATTGTCACTTACAAACATCACAGAAAACTAGGGCATAACCGAGTACACAATTTCCACCTAGTACAGAATCAGAGTATTTGGATGAACTATTTGCCGGCTCCGGGTACGAACCGAATAGTAGCGGCAAATCTGGTCAGCGAGTAGTGGTGGCATGGCCTTGAAAATTGGTACGCAATAGCAACAATATGCATGTTCTGCACATGATGTTCATTTAAAACATATTGAAAGATGTACCATAATTTCGCTAAAAATTGATCTTTTATCTTTCTTTTGGTACAAAATTGCATAATTTGCTTCCATGCAGCAACGCCACTACCAGCGAGTACCATCCGTAGGCGAAGCGTAGTTAACCTGCCACGTGCTCAGCTACGGAGAACCATCTATAGTCCACACAGAATATATAGCAATATCCTTCATATAGCGTATCATAGCTCTCTAGGCTATATCAATATATTTATTATTTAATAACTTTATTTGTGAAAAAACTGTAAAACTTTGTTATAAAATTTGAAATACGAAGTTATCAACGTGTCTTTACTATCAATTCAAGCGGAAAATTACATTGATTTGGTTTCCACCTGGGAAATGCAACAAAAAGAGATTAGATATATAAATTAACATCATTATTTTAAATATACTTCAATGGAATGTTAAGTTCTTGTTTAATCAATCAATAACTTATAAGTAAGTCCATTAGACATAAATTTATTTGATGAAAAAAAATTATTTTATCAAAAATTATTTCATCATAAAAGTTATTTTTAGCTATTTGTGGGTGTAATATTTGCTGAGGCGAATACTTCCGAAGAGTCCAATATTCGGCCGAGGCGAATGTCCGAGGCGATTTCCGGTTATGCTCTACAATAAACTCATAAAAACCTTAATATTGACCTTTTATTCTCAATAGTGTTGTCTGTAGACAACATGGTCTTGGGGCCATCTCCTTGACACCCTTGCTCTAGACGATCACTATGACTCAACAGCGCTCATGTCTTGCAATTAGCTTTCAAGTGATGGTTCAGAAATTTGGAACTTACGATGATGAGCTCACATATAGTAATTCAATCACGCACGCTATTGACAACTCCTGTAACTAACTATCATCTTTCCAGGTGGAGTATTGAATACAGTGTGTCAGTCAAAGTATTGGCAGATCCACTTTAAGCTCAGTGGACGGTAAAAGCCATATATTCTCGTAATTTTAGATGTTCTGACAGCCATTCACGCAGACAATAGAAGGAAGAGAATGGGATTGGAGATGTATGCCTTTTCACACTGTTCACCTTACATCAAGCATGGTTCAGAGCCTCATCTGTAATACCAGCTCCTCTTTTTATCATGGATATTGCCATGAATAAGCATCTTAAGTGCCTGATACTCCGTGATGATGAGGTACCAGATGAAATGAAACAAAAATGGCCCTGCCTCTGCAGAAGCATAGTACAGAACAGAGTTATATTATCGTATCCCCTTAAGCTTGACTAATCCTTCTTTTGCCAGCTGATGACTTTGGTAAATTGATGTATACTGTACATCTGTAGTTAAATTCGACTCCTATAATAACTTGTCATCATTCAACAGAGGGTGTAGTCCGAAAATCCGATTTTTTGCTTACATAATATATGAATGGGCCCAAATTCACTTAAGTAATGGATACACTAAACCAGTGGTTCTTAAACTTTTTGACGCCAGGGACCAGCAATGACTTTTAAAATTGTTGCGGACCACTAACACCAAACGTGAGAACACGCTTGGCGTATGTAGTAAAGTCTAAGTGGACAAATGAGCGCCGAAGGCGCGAATCCCCTCCCCCCCCATGATAAGGGAGTCTGGGGAGCGTTGTAGGCTTCCCCAGTTTGACTTCATAATTTTGTTGTTGAAATGTAACAAGACTAAATTGTTAATATCATTTTTGATGTTGTGATTATGTAAGTATAATACAAAAAAGAAATATGCATGAACATTATTGCTAGCAAAAATTCAATTATAAACAGTGGCAGTAATCATAATTAATGCAAATTCATACTTGAAATAGGCTGGATCATATATATTTTTGTCTCAAATGACACTTCTTCGACTTGCATGTATTTAGTTTTCTTCTTCGGTTTCACTGTCTGAATGGTCTCGCTTTTTTCCTGCAGATTTTTGATTTGTGTTCTTAAAACTGTCCATAAATGATTGTTTCATTTTACTCATAGTTATTTCTTATTTTTTTACTTAAATTTTAAAATTCAACAAAAAAATGACAACAATTAATAATCTTGTAGTCCTACAGAATTTGTATTAATAATTAATAATATTGAATCTTCTGCTACAACTCGTCATCTACTAACTTGATTTATCGCTCATCTTCCAAAGACTATCGGAATTAAAATTAAACAAAGATGAACATTACCAATACATTTATCTGTCCACAGTGGCCGCAGTGCCAGACAAAGCTTATGCCTTGATGAGTTTATGTCGTACTCTCATGTATTAGCTTTTAATTTAGATTTAGCTTCATTTGTAGCATTTGGAAAAAAATTTAATTAATGCTAAATTAGTGTTAAAGAAGTGTAACAATTATTTGTTTTACCAAACATTTTCGCGGACCACTGACCAGAGCTTCGCAGACCACCACTTTAAGAACCACTGCACTAAACAATACTGCAGAGGCAAAATGCCTCTGCTTTCCTGAGCAAATTGACAGCAAACACTGTCAAGCAGCCAGAAATGCCAATGGCCCGATATGCCTCAATTTGTATATTATAAGATAGTTGCCATATGCAGGTAACTGTCATATGCAAACAATAACCACATGCAAATATACTACGCCTAATCGAAAGGCATACATTTAAATTTTGGTTCTTGTAATGGAAAATGAAAAAAGAATTATTTAGGAAAAGTATTATACACACCTGTAAAACCGAAAGTTGGGAACTTTGCAAAGTCTGCTCCTTTAGCACCGTATTGACGAGCGAGTTTTTCTAGCTCACCCTGGAGCTCCTTTTCTGTTTCTGGAGAGGCATCTACCAACTTGCCACCTGCCGCTCTGTGCACAATAGTTATAAATCTCAAGAGAGTCAGTTAGACTTAATCCATTCAATCAGAAGTTAAAGCAAAGTCACTGGATAATTACCAAGACGTGTGTTACTACTTCCATCATCTTTGTAACATAAATCAAACACTAGTGTTGGAGTTTTGAGTAATAGCTTCTCACAGTGAATTAAAACTCTGAATGATTATTGTATAACTAATGATATGTCCAACTTATGATTGCTTCTTTAACAAACATGACAGTAATCGACAACACACCTCAGATCCTGCTATGAACTTCTGCTGGTCCCTATAAAAATGAAGTACCCTTTCTATATGTAAAGAAGAAAAGTTTGTATGTAACTATGTATCTAACTATGTATGTTCCTATTGCCACAAAAACTTTTGATCCACTCGACCGATTTTCCCCAAATTTTCAACGAATACCCGGGCAAACATAGGGGGGGTTTGCGATCATAAAACCTTACCCATTTCCAAAAAATTTCAACCCTGAAGTGGCAAATGGAGCTAAATTAAACTCATGCCATTTACTATACTTCTGTCCAGCATTGCCCTAAAAAAGTCTGCTAGTTTAATCGAGTTCTTGTATTGGTGACTAGACAACAGATGAAGCCACATTTTTTATCTCACAGACTAAATGTAGCCTTCAGCCTTTTATAAAGCTACTGACGAGCATTGGAGACCTAAACTTCACAAAGTGGAAATTTGAGAAATTAGAAGTTTCAGGAAGCAGAATATTGCAGTGTAGGAGAGGAGAGCAGGTAACAGGCAGCAAGGACGACAGTGTCGCATAATTCAACCACTCTTCTTAACATCTAACAGAAAATCTCAAAATGAACTGCTTTCTCAATTTACGATACCGATTATAAAGATATCGGCAAGATAATCGGCACCGATATTAAAAATTATTTTTTATTTAGTAATAATATTGCTTTCAGGCTAAAAAAGCAAAATGAGGACAGCAACGTCACTGGGTCTGTGAAGGATGGCATTTCGTTCCGTTCCCATATCGTGTTGTCGAGAAAATGGCTTCTTCATTCAGACCATTGGTGAGACCACCCATTGTGCTAGTATCGACCGTGAGAACGTGTCAACATAGGTCTTGTGCAGAGTGATATCGGTACAGCTCTAGTATGTACATGTACATCCGGTTCAACCATCCTTGCCCTCCATCTATATCTGTCAGCTCATATCTAAGTGCTATATCTATCGGGTAGGCGGCCCTGCATATGGGTGTCTTAAATAATTAATCCCAGAGTGCATATTCTCCTTCAAGTTGCAGGCATCACACAAGTCAACAATACAATATTATGGAAGTGTGGTCCAAGTCTGTCAGCAAATTTCATTATCCCCCAATATTAAACTTGCAACTATCATCCTGTCGATGATTAGAAATAAGTGGACAGTCTATATCATAGAAAAATGTAGCTTTAAACAGAGCAAACCACATAAGACAAAATTGGATAGACCTAGAAAAAAGTTTAGTTAAGAATTTAAAATGTGTACTCTAAGTCAAGGCAATTTAAAGTTAAAATGTTCTCCTACGATGAGACTGACAAAAGAATAGTTATTACGACAATGAATTTATGCAGATTTGACTCAATGCGTTAGACACACTACATATGTATAAAACATAAAAGATTGAGCTTTGTACATTGCATATGGTGATATAGTTTTATATGGTCAGTCTTCTATAGTAAGTCAACAGTTTCCATCTTTGACATAGTTACTTAGTATTCACCACGGCATCGATCCCTCTGAGTGATGGAGGCAAACCCCCCAGTCCTTAGTGCCAGAAAGGCAAGATATTCCCCCTTAAGACAAAAAAAATGTCCCCCTGCCTGAAATTGGAGGCAGTTGCCTCCAGACCCCCCTGTCTGGATGCCCCTGGCATTCACAATGAAGGGGAACTTCAATAATTTAATCATACTGTTACAGTGAACCCTGAAATTTGATACCCACTTGCTTTTCTGGGCATATTCATGAATCTTGTCAACAAAAAGCTTTTGAATTGGGTCCACAGCAGTTTGAGCTTTTTGGTAACATACAGATGAGACGCCAATGTTTCGAGTCAAAACTCGACAGGCAATTCTGCCACATCTGAGTCCCACAGCAAATCGCGACAACATGATGAAGGCAAGCCTGCAAAAAGAAGGTTCACAAAGATATCACATCAGGAGCTTCATGATGGGCCAATAGTTTTAGAAAATCTTAACTCTGTAAGGCACATCAACAATTCATAAGTAAAAAGATAAATACTGTTGAAATAACAAATATGGTGAAACAAAAATCAAAAAATGCATTGAAAAGATAGACAGCTAAATTTGCCAAAAAAATAACTGCTGCTTCAGTTCTTTTTAATATATGACCATGTAAAAGAAAGCAACATTGCTTTATTTTTACAGCAAGGATCACTGTGCTTCAAATGTCCATTATACAACAAGATTTTAATCCAAAGTGCCCCAAAAGGGGTCATTGCATAATTACGCAACGCTCGAGGGTGGGTGGAGTGCTACAAAACATTACGGGGTGGGTGGGTTAGCTGGATGTTAACGCTTTTTATTTTAAACTAATTAGTTATTAATTAAAAATACTCAATCTAAACTATAAACCAAAGATTAAGCTTTTCTTTGGGACGAGATGGCTCACAAACGAAATGCTCAGGCGATATGAAATTTCTACAAAACGTTCTTCTCCCAATTTCTCAGCTCACATGAATATCCTTAGAAAGGCGGGTTTAATTTAAAAGTCCTATGAAAGCGGGGTGAAATTCAATATGCAAATCAGTTCTGTTTTTTATTCACCAAATATTACGATTGCCGATGGCTTCAAGTCAAAGCAAATCAAAGTCAAGCTAAATCAAATCAAAGCAGATGGCACGATAAATCGTCTACATTATAGGCCTAACTTCCGAAATTTGAACAATTTTAGATTCGATATTAAAATAACCGCTATTTCAAATCGAATCATCTGAAGGCATATTTGTTAAACACCTCATGACGACTAACATGCAAATGCGGTACTAGTTAGGAGCACCAAAACGAACAGAGCTGCCACGCGAAATGACGGACCCGCTTCCTAAAGAGGTCTGGTGATACCTGCGTTAGTTAAAGACACAATCGGGACACACCCGCAGAGTTCAAAATTCAGTCCCAAGCGAAGCTGGGCTATAAGGCTAGTAGGCCTAGCATATAAACTTACAAAAAACTAGTGCTTAGCATAATAGCCTACATACGGAGGTGAAATTGACGTTCAAACATAGGGGGTCATCGGGTGGGTGATATTAAATTTTAAAAATTATTTTCTAACATTAATAGAAGTCAAATTTAGAGACTGGGACTCTATAGGCCCAGGTAAAACTACACCAAGTTTTGTTCAAAATAAATACATGACACTTAGGGTGGGTGGATGGGTCTATGGAAACGTTATGATGCGTTACAGGGTGGGTCGATGGGTGAAAGACGGCCATTTTCTGCGTTATGTAATTATGCAATGACCCTAAATTAAACTTTTTTTAACTAGTGATATCTCCATAAATTTTTGACCTCAAGACACAATGCAAAATCCCAAATTATTGTTTACCTACTCTCTCCCTCCAAATTCAAGTTTTTAAGCTTTGCCAAATCCAGTGCTCACTAGTATTTTTTCAATCCCTCAACTTGAGATACTTAAAAAATACTTTAATAATTGAAGAACATAAAATATTTTAATTATTAATACTGTAGTTCTAGAAGTGAATAAAATAGGGAATGTCCTGGTCAGTGGGTGATATATAGCAAACGATTTTATTTCAAGCACAACTCACTTTAAGATATTCCTTCTAAAATAGTTGAGTTTTGTTCAAAGGTTTCCATTTGTAACAAATGATTGACATTTCTCCACATGCTTATCGGTGCACAGAGGTTAACAAAATTCATTAACATTCATCTTCTCTTCTAACTTACATTCAGTTATTCAAACAAAAATCTCAGGGTATCGCAAATGGTACCCATCCCAAATGTTACTACTTTCCTTTAGCGATGTACCAAACATTCACTTCGGAGCCAAATAGTAGAGCAGTACCAATTAATCAGCCGGCCAATTCTAGATATCGGCAGTAACAGATAACGGCAATAATAATATGTTCGGTCTATAAAAGCAAACTGACGACAGCAACCTTACTGGGTCTGTGAAGGATGGCATTTCGTTCCATTCCCATATCGTGTCGTCGAGCCAATGGCTTCTTCAGACCAGTGGTGATACCACCCAGTGTGCTAGTATAGACCGTGGGAACGTGTCAACACACAACATAGTGCCTGCTTAAAGGCCAAGGAACAGCTGGCCAATTCAAGCCAAGGAACGACTGGCCAATTCAACAAAGAAACCGATGAATATACATCGTGGAGGCATGCCTAATGAATACATGCTAGCTGCCAATCAGATCTCCCCGAAACATTTCAGTTGCCCGAGACTAGATGGGTGGCTGTGAATTGGTCAGCCATTCCTTGGCCTTTAACATACCTGGACACAGTTCGGCGGCGGGCAATGTGTCTAATCTGTATTGCCTGCCTAGGATTAGTCCCCAACTACATGCATACGTAGCAACTGTTTTGCTTGTATCACAACAGTAGGCAGTAGCAGTAGGTCTATCTTTTTGAACCGGACATCTTGGGAAACACAATGAAACAATTGGCTAAAAAATCGGGTATCGGCAAATGAATAATCAGCGATAATCGGTATTGGCAAAAAGTGATATCGGTAAAGCTCTACCAAATAGCTACATAGGGTGGACTGAAGTAACTCCTTTCATAAACATAATATATGATGTGGTTGCATCCAGGCATTGACTACTACCTGGATCACAGTGCACACCTCAGAGTCCGCTGTCTCATTTCTAAGTTTAATTACAATAGTTCCATTACTAGTTTACACAGACTGGCAGAAGGATGTAAAAATTACAAGTAGTTAACTGTTTACTTTTAGTTTATCTATCAAATTTACAGAACTGAAACTTTTGCTTACGTTTTAAATTTTGAAATTGATCAAGGTCCCTACACAGTGACTCCTCAGCCGAGGGTCGAACCCGCTCGCTCAGCACACGCTGAAAGTTACGGGCCAACCGCTCTAACCGATTGGCCACTGTACCACACAATGTGGCACAACAAATGTTAAGCGATCACAAAATTATTAAACTTAACGCCATACAAAACCAAAAACGCATGAAAATATTATCATAAATACAGATGCACTAATTCAGTATTTACACTACTGTCATAGAAGAATGAATAGAGTAGTATCTCGGTGAGCAGCCATAGAGAGTGCTAGCGATTTCATGTGTTTTGGCTTGGCATATGATGGATTAGGTGAGTACACTCCATTGTCATCTGATCTTCCAAATTAAGCTAATAGGGTTTATGTGATCCATACAACACTGTTTGAACAGAATTTTGTAAAAGAAATCTTCCTCCAAAAATTCCTGCAGTTATGCTGTCCACAAATCATGTCACTAGTATCAAATTGTGTTTTCAATTTAATTGAACAGTCATATGTTTGTGGTACTGCCCATGCCATCACAGGAGACACTTGCTACTCATTGACTTACAATAGTTCATCCAATAGTGCCTAAGCCTTACTATTGCTACTTGGCTGAGAGCGCCTCTGAGTAGGTTTCTAGAAGGGCACTATATAAATGTTCAGAATGAACATTTTCATCAATTGAGCTTTTACTTAAGCATGATTAATTCATCAATCCAGCTTCTTCTTTCTTTATTTTTCTACCTTTTCGACAGGTTCGCATGTCCAATGTCGCCACTTATCTCTAATCTCTGGGCCTCCTCCTGCATCCTCTTCCTTTTTATTACCAACCTTAAGACAGTCCTATTTAGCCAGGGTTGGGATTCCTTGGGGTGGGGGTCCTGAGACAGCACTTCTGAGTAGGGCTGCCGCTAATGAGTACTTTTGGAGTAGAGTACTCGGTCGAGTAGCTTAGTGAGCACTCGAGTACTCGTTAATACCGGAAGTGCTTAATACAAGCTGTATGGCTTTTACTATGCACAATGCTATAGACTATAGATGGTATAGACAAAGTAGACCATGGCATAGGTTCGAACTAATGCTCTGGCGCACCAATAAAGTTAAATCTCCAATGTAATAACTAAAATGCTACTGAATAGCCAAAGGAACAAAAATTCTAGTTTTTTTTGTCTTACAAAAATTTCTCTGTCTCTGTCTCTCTCTCTCTCTCTCTGTCTCTCTCTATATATATAGAGATATATATATATATATATAGAGATATATATATATATATTTTAATATATATATTAAGAAAAGATTCTGTATGTCTTTCGGTCTGTCTGTCTGGCTATGCATTTGCAGTTTTAATGCTATTGACTCAAAACCTCCACCGTCGGCTTGGGGAACACCTGGGACACGCAGTCGAGGGGTTGGTGAACCCTGCGGCCACTGTCTTCCTGGTCTCCAGAGCCAACAAAATTTCAGGACCCCTAAGGAAAGTTTTCTTTTCGGTCGAAAGGAGCGTGTCGACGAAACACCTGCTGCACATCTGCCAACATGTGAACGTGATATTTGTCTACCACGCCTGTTCTTCTTTTACACCGTCATGAATGAATGGACGGTTTGGGAGATATCGTACTGATTGCACGTATACAGTAGTTGGCCATCGTTTGCAGTCGGTCAGGTGGGTATGTACTGTGTACGCATCCTGGGACACCCAGTAGAGGGGCTGGTGAACCTCGTGGCCGTCGTCTTCCTGCTCTCCAGGGCCAAAAACCTGTCTCAACCTGTGCAACACCAGATTCCCCAGTTAGTAACATATAGGCTTCAGAAAAACCTCTGGAACCAGAAATTGCAATTTTCAGACCGGAAGTGGAAGCATGCGAGTACTCGAGCACAAACAAAATTACTCGAGTAATTTTTGGAGTAGAGTACTCGTGAGTACTCTGGTGCTCGTGGCAGCCCTACTTCTGAGTAGATATCTCGAAATGGTGCTATATAAATCCTACAAATAAATTAATTAATTAATATTGAACGTAACCATTTTCATCAATGCAGCTTATACTTAAGCAGAAAATATGTAACCAACCCTCACAACACCCAACCTGATTGTAACCTGAGCATATTTAATAATTATTTGTGTAATTTGAATATTATTGTAGCATTATTTTAATTATTTGTATAATCAAACGACACAGTACGTCATAACACACGACAACCTCTATGCACATGTAGTCTGGGAACTAATCGCCTGGTCGAACACAATGCAAGAAGGTAAGAAAGAAGAAAAACACAATCGTAATAGTTTGCCAATGCTGCCTTTGCGTCTATCTTTGCGTCTATAGACATTCACAGCGGACTACCTGTTTGCAGTGAGGTAGTTATTTGATTCTAGTTACCACTACATGGATAGGTAAAAGGCATCGCCAATGACCTTTTCAGAGGTGGTCACTCCTGCGAAACATGCACAAAGTTAACACAGAAACACGTTTTGGTGACATAAATTGTGTGCAACGTTTTAGATAAGAATTGCAACTTTTTTACCCCTTAAACAGATTTTAATATCTTAAAAACCTTCATAAATCTGTATACCTACTTACTACCGATGTCGTCCCGAACAGTACAGGTCTTAGCTGTAGAAGGCCACTGCAAAGATCTCGCGACATAACAGCGAGAGTTCGGGGTATAACCAACTTTGGTATAATTATATGGCGCATAATTAGATAGCATCAAACACAAAACATAATGTAACTGGGTTCAACGAGGTTTAGACTTGAGAATGTCAAATCCGTGTGAGAATCTTACACTACACATACTTTAGCAAATGTCTTAATATTCCATCAGTCCGTGTTTGATCTCAAAGTCTACTTAAAATGACTAGATCATCGCTGGTCAGCTCATTCCACGCGCTGACTATTGAGTGTCCTAGCTGGTAATCCATTTCTGTTAGCCAGCTGAATAAATCTAGAAAATGGTGCTGCTCATTTCTTTGTTCGTCATCAGCTTGTATCTTTGATCAATTAGGCCTCGTCTTTTGTCCGGTGTTGCTACTTGCTAGGATAGACCGGATCTCTGTCAAAGGAAATACCGCTCAAATTTAAGTTTCTGTCCTTTGACTAGGGACGGGCAAATTACAGGCTGACATAATATAATCGAATTACAAGTTACTGGAGAAAATGTAATTGAATTACACATTACAAAATAATTACTTCCTAGTTTTGCTGGAAAGTATAAATTATAAATTACGTAATTTTAATTCTACCGAAGTACAAATTACTAACATATTATGCTTCTGGCGGTGTGGCTATCTTAATGAATCACGATTACTTTTACTAATACAATACAACTACAATACATCTAGGCATTTTAACGCGCTTTGACAAGACAAGTCTTGCACAAAAGCGCACTGTGCTGCATTCTTAGTCATAGATCGGGGAGAATAAATTAAGTAGGTCTTTAGTTTTGTCTTGAATAATGTAACGGATGTGGCTTGACGGATTGTAACTGGGAGACTATTCCATTCTGTATAATACTCGTCAGGCCGTTTATTAATTGAAATCACCAGGCGATACCATACTCATAGCAATACAGCGGCTGTGCCGTTTTTAATGTAATATTGCTTTTTTTAATCAATAACCTAGCTATAATTATACCCTCTGGATTGTTTTATATCTATATGCGGTACCTGAGGTCATTTAACTGATTGATTTTAAAAGGAAGTAGCTTTTTAAATCAACACAATAAGTTCATAATAGCTTAAATATAATGTTTTATTCAGGTTTTATTCCTGTTTGACACCATGATAGCGCTAAATCAATGTTTAAATTATTTAGCGCCTCAATTTATTTAGACCGTTTCCTTTAAGTCCATTCCACCTACGGTATTGGTTGTCGAGTGAGTGACAGCGCGTTAGTCTTTGTGTGTTATTTCCTGTTTGTTCTCGTCGATTAGTGGTGAAAGTTTAAGATTTCCGAGACATATTGGCGGACTGTTGTGTTACTGAACACAGCCTCAAGCAGGTCAGTGCACGGTTTAAGTCTTAGTACAAATTTGAATCACATATTTTGGTTGGTTTTACTTCGAAATACGATCTAATCGGGAGAAAGCATGGAGCTGAGGTTTAGTCTTAGTGGCGTTTAGGGCCGGAAGTGAACGACTTTTCGACAGGAAAAAGCAGACTACATCAATTATAAAATATGCGAACAGGATGTTTACTTCGGATCCTCACTTCCTGGCACCAAAATGCTCCTACTTGTATGGAAAGATGGCACAAGCAATGTATATTTGGACGACAATTCTGTGACGGACGTTGACGTGTAAATGATGGTGAAGAAGGAAGCCATTTTGGATGACCTATATAACGTGTATACCAACAAGGTCCTCGCGTTATTTTAAACGTCAAAACCGCCAAATGTGTTTATTTATTATATAGCGTCTGTTTTATTTCAAAATATTGTGTAGGATGAACAACCAGCTATATTTTGTTTGTATTTAATTCTTATTGTTGTTTTTGATATTTATAAACATGTGATGGAAATTTTATTTAGCGCCATCTGATCAACGTGTACAATGTACATGTAAAGAATGATTCGATGCATTTCTGCATTTGCTTTTAAGGCAAATACAAAGATTACATTACCCTATAGTAAACAATATGGCCGCCCTCAAGGCGCTCAGGTAGAGCGCTGAGACCTAACCAGACACATTGTCCTAAGTCAGTAAGTAAATATCTCAAACAGAAACCGGTTTTGCTGATATGTTTAAATAGACAAAATTTGTACTTAGTGCAGTATTATCAAAATAACCATCACAAGTCCCAAATAAAAAAGCACAAACAGTGCTTTGTGTTGCGAGTTTTACTTTTTTGTTTTGTTGTTTAGTTATATTATATGCGGCTTACTTATAGTTCTAGGGACTCCAGCTTATATACGGTAAACCTTTCCACAACATGCTGGTAACAATTTCAAAAACTTATCCCTGTAATTAGATGCTCAACAACATTCTCATCAATTTTTGATATGTTTTGTAAAATTAAGTTGCTGTTTTTACTTACTTACTTGCTACATGATACCTAACCAGACATTGTGGGATGTCTGGTTAAGTATCAGTGCTTACTTGAGTGCATTTGGAGGAGGACATTGTTTACTATAGGGAATGTATTCTTTGCATTTACTGCTTTTGACATGTCTAGCACATAATGAGCACATTCTTTCCAATGAGCTGGGCGGCTGCGATCTCTTCAATAATTTTAGATGAGAAAGTGACATTAGCAATTGGCCTAAATTTATTAGGATCAGCAGCATCCGATTGCTGGAAAGGTGCGATTGCAGAGAGTGGCAAGGAAAGGAGGGAGAGTGTTGGGAGAGGATCCAGGTAGCAGGTCTTTGGAGCTGAGGTCAATATAATTCTCCATAGCTCCCCGCTAGTAACAGGATCTAAGGAGGAGAGCTTACAGTCTGTAGGAGGAAACTGGAACTGGGTAGTAGATCAGTAGCCTCGCAGATGGCGTTGACCTTGGCGGCAAAGGCCTCCAGAAAGCCATCAGCTATGAAGAGGTAAGCAACAGATCGACGCCCGGTAAGGGAGCGGCTGAGGAGGTCGTTAAACGTTGCCGGGATCTTCCTGGGCTCCTTTGTAATGGTGGATGATCTTGTGATCCTAGTTCAATTGCTCTTTCTCTCTTTGTTTCTGATGCATCTCTCAAACATATTCCACCTAGACGAAGCTGCAGGCGGGCGATTTGGTGCACCTATCTTGATGCCGGAGTGAGCAACATTCAGCATCGAACCATGGCGTAAGCCGGGTGTAATGGAAGAAAGGTGTTGTTGAGCTCCGTCATAGATGATTCGTAGATGTTGACCAGATCAGAAGTTGATGAACCAGCAAACGAGGACAGTTTGGCGATGTCAAGGATTTTGAGCAATGCCTCACGAAATGCTGCTATGTGTTAAATTAATTAATAAATATCTAAGTTGTTAACATTTTTACTGGTTCACCAAGTTTGATTAAGCAGGAAATATATTTAGATGCTATTATTTTCAGCCATGAATGCAAGTAAACGAGAGAGGGAAGTAACTGATGCTCCTGATTTAAAACGGCGAAAAAGAAGTGATCGAACAAAGTGAGTACATCAAACTCCAACTTTCTTCATACATAGCCCCTCAAGATCTCTACTCAGAGGCAGTGATAATATGCATACAGTTAGGTTGAAAGGCAATGGCTTATTGGTTCCTTAATGCATTAATTAGAGTTTTAGTTTTGGGAAAGTTGTAGTCGAATTAGGTGATTGTGTTTTGATCGTGATGCAATTAATACAGAAACTCAATGAAAATCAAGAGAATTATACTTTTTTAAATATTTGATATTTGGTTCTACTCACTGGTCAGGAAATTGACACTCGGTTCATCTCTAAAGAATGTACATAATAATCAGTTACATTTAGTTTCATATCATGTTGAACTTGATGTTAAGTCAATTTTATTGGGTTTAATTGATTTCAGGAATTCTCAGGACAATGTTCTGATGATAATCAGTTCCAATCACTCAAGCACTACAGAATATAATGGGCTTGAAGTTGAGGAAGTGTCCTCAACCCTAGAAGTTGATGCTGTTCAGCATGATCTTTTACATGATAACGTCACAGATGCAGGCGATCATGAGGAGAATGTTCAGTATGATGTGCATGACACCAATGTTCAGTATGAAGAGGACATTGCAGAAACTGTTCAGTATGGAGGGGAACTAGTTGTTGAGCTGATGAGTGATTTAACAGAACAGCATGAGCAAGAACAGGAAACGGTTGCAGAGACAAATCATGGTGACCTTGTCACCGTTAATGGCGACTTTGCCACAGTTACAGAAGAAGGCGAGATTGTGCTTCTTGAACATGGGAAGGGCAATGGTTTTGAAGTTGAGCCTACACAGATGACCATTCGCATTGCAGAGGATGGTACCATTCTTGATGGAGATGTCAACGAACAGGTCAGGCTTCATTTCAAACAGGTAAGGAATTGACTCTTTAATTATTTTAATAATTAGTTAATGTATACTGCTGTGTAGAACTGTATTTTTCAGACTACAAGTCGTGTTTTTTGCATGAGGACGTTCTATATATACATGTGTTTTTTAGTTGACTCGTTCTGTTTCAGTCAGTCAATATATTATTCTTGGGATCTTTCTGCTACATCAGTTATAGAATATAGATTGCTTACCAGTATCCTTCAAACAGCAAAGGTTTTAATATTTCATTTCAAAATTATTAAAACTACTCTAAAGCCGCGACATACACCAAATGTTAGAAATAATTATTTTGAAATTTAATTGTAACAAACAAATTATTTTGAATACGTATTTGCTAAAAATGCAATCAATGAAACTTGATATACTGCCTCTTCAAGAAATCTACTCAGAGGCGCTTCTCTGCGCTACCCTATATGAGTCACCAGTGGTGGGCCTATACACGCACATGAAGCCAACCAACAGATTCCCGTCTACAGATGGCATGGATGTTCAGAGTATCTGAACGAAGTTGCGTCACAGTAGTCCCTCACTGGTGGAAGATGAAGCCTGTCCAGATATTCGTTGAGGCACAGGGAGGATGTAGAAAAGGCATTTGTCATGTGTTGGTTGGTTGGTAGATTCAATAGCCACCTGTGATTATCGGTCGAGGTCACACTAATGGTCGCCCTCCTCTATGATGAAAGCACTTGATTACAGGGGTGTACACGATCTGCGTGGCCGATGACAAGCGCAAAAGTTCAATGGCTATGTTTATGGTCACATGCCTAGGCCTTGATCTTTAATTTCAAAATAACTGAAGTTGTGCACAATGTAAAAAATAAAAAAAAATTGTATTTGAAAAGTGCATTAAGTTATATTTTTTTTGGAAAGTATGTGCTAACAATGGCCATCTAATTATAGCCACCGGCAGCACACACGCGAATGCATATTTGACAATATGTATATGGGTACACAAAATTTGCCAGTCATTGTGACCTATGTATTGATTAAAATTATAAGATTTTTCAGATTTTGCAACATTGAATCTTATTCAATTCCAAGCCATTTTATTTTATACAAAGGAATGGAGATGAATCTATCGTCAATTTCATACAGAGTTTACGAGTTGAGTTGTACCGATTCCGAGTTTTGAATATCTAAAAAGTCTCATTCTCTTGGTCTTTTATAGGGCATAACCGAGTAGACAATTTCCACCGAGTACTGATTCCGAGTATTTGGATGCACTATTTGCTGGATCCGGGTATGAACCGAATAGTAGCAACAAATCTGGCCAGTGAGCAGTGGCGACGCTGGCCTTTTGAAAATTGTACGCAATAGCGGCGATGTACATGTCCGCACATGTTGTTCATTTAAAACATATTGAAAGATGTACCATAATTTTGTTAAAAATTGATCTTTTATCTTTCTTTTGTTACGCAATTGCGTATTTTACTTTCATGCTGCACCGCCAGTGCCTGCGAGTACCATCCGTAGGCAAAGCGTAGTTAACCTGCCACGTGCACAGCTAAGGAGAACTATCTATAGTCAATGCAGAGTCTATAGCAATATCCTTCATATAGCGTATCATAGCTCTCTAGGCTACATCAATATATTTATTATTTAATAACTTTATTTGTGAAAAAACTGTAAAACCTTGTTATAAAATTTGAAATACGAAGTTATCAACGTGTCTTTACTCTCAATTCAAGCGGAAAATTACATTGATTTGGTTTCCACCTGGGAAATGCAACAAAAAGAGATTAGATATATAAATTAACATCATTATTTTAAATATACTTCAATGGAATGTTAAGTTCTTGTTTAATTAATCAATAACTTATAAGTAAGTCCGTTAGACATAAATTTATTTGATGAAAAAAAATTATTTTATCAAAAATTATTTCATCATAAAAGTTATTTTTAGCTATTTGTGGGTGTAATATTTGCTGAGGCGAATACTTCCGAAGAGTCCAATATTCGGCCGAGGCGAATGTCCGAGGCGATTTCCGGTTTTGCCCTAGTTTTTAGTTTGGCAGCTTGCATAATTTTTATTTATTTTTGATCTTGCCTCCGTTTACTTTAAGAACTAGTAACTAGTTAAGTACCACTAGAAACAGAAAATCAGATAGGCAATTTTTATTAAAACTCAGATTCATTGTTTGTCCAAGTTTCAGTTCAACCCTACAATGAAGCCCAGATAATAAATTGAGTCTTAGTAGTCTTAGTGTCATTAGCAGTGTATTGCAGACTGTAAGAATCCAGACGGCCTGACCACGTGAAGACTGTGTTGAAGTGTGTTTGTCTGTAGACCGTTTCCATTTCTTATCACAAAAAGTGTTTACTTAGGAAAATATCACATGGCAGACTTGTGTGCTTTGTCAGTAGATATTTGTTGTTGATATTGTCATTTGTACTTAACATCATGAACATCACAAATTGCATGTGGAATAATTGTTTAACTCAGGAAGTGGAAGAAGATTCTGCTGAACAAACAGTGGATAATCTTTCAACCATTGAGCAAGTGGAATTCTGTGAACAAGTGGAACAAGATGTTCAAGATTACCATAATGAAGAATCAAATGTTGATGATCAGGTACTAATCTGGGTATAATTTTATAATGAAAATGTTGGTGACTGTTTGACAAACTAGTTAGTATTTGCTACTGATTTTGCATACTTCTAACCCTTGCCATGCGGTTGTACGTTGTGATTTATCTTTAAGTAAATAATGCTCAAATGGGTGTGAAATTCACTTCTGGATAATATTACAAGCAATGGAGTCATATAGAGGGTTGATAAACTGGCTTGCTGTGCCCTGGCATATCTAGTTCATATTTTGACTTTTATACACAGCTGCTTTGTCAAAGTAGCTCCTTCACACCTCAAGACCTTATGTACCCCACTCTCTTCTTTCGTGGTTGCTCTAGTCTTTTGTTGGCTGTCAGAGACCCTCTCATTATCCCCCTCTTCCAAGGGGCTTCTACTCAGTCTAGACATTTTGCTTATGTTGAGCCCTCTAGTTGAAAATCTACAGGAATTGTCTTGAACTCTTCAGTTTTTCTTTTCTTTGTTCCAGTAATGTGGGAGGTGAATTTATTTGTCAGCGACTATACTGACATAAGTTGAGTTGGGAGTACTTCTGAATTGTAGATGTATGCATATTTAAAAATTATTGTTAACATTCTGCAAACTGCAATATTGATGTGATACAAAAACAAAATTGATGATGTAAATAGGTTGGTACATCTTTCACAGTGCAGTACGGAGCCCCTAAAGGGACATGAAAGAAAAATATTTTATCTCGTGCGCACGCGATAACAACTCGTTCCCTTGACTTCATAAGTCATGCACACGAGTTATTAACTCGTTCCCTCGACTTAATAAGTCGTGCGCACGAGATAACAACTCGTTCCCTTCTAAACTTAAATCCCACCTTTTCAAGAACTCTTACCCAGACTCATTACTTGACATCTGTCACTCCTCGACGAAAGCAATGCCCTCCTTAACAGCTACTCTGCCTCCCTGCTGACCTTCTGGAAACCGAACTCTGACTTCCCATGGACTATCATTTGGACAACCCTTTCGATTTGACACAGCGCTCCTGAATAAGCTGGTGCCCTGCGCATAGCTTTCAAGTGACGCTTTAGATGTCTGGAGATTACGATTACTACTACTATAGGGGTGTATAATATGTGTTGTGAAAAGCTTTGGCCTATAAGGAAGGCATTTAAAGCTACAATGTTATTTGTGATGCCGTTTGTACGCTGAGCGTGTGCCGGACTGGGGATATCACTCTGCAGGCGAATGTGAAAGCGAAAATGATGTTCAGATTGACAGAGCGAAAATACTGACAATATCAGATAGAGTTATCCCTGCGATTTATCGTATGAGTTGTGTTGTGGAATTTGGGAAGCTAAAACGACAAATCACTGTTGTCCCATTTCAAACTATTTTGTTGCCAATTGTTGCAGCGACGCCATTATATCCCCGAAATAGAAGTTTGCTTACGTCACAGAAAGTCAGCCTGCTATTGGTCAAATAAGTCGTACGCACGACTTATTAAGTCGAGGGAACGAGTTATCTCGTGCGCACGACTTATTAAGTGGAGGGAACGAGTTGTAAACTCGTGCGCACGAATTAGTAAGTCGTGGGAATGAGTTTGTATCTCGTGCGCATGAGTTAAAATATTATTCTTTCATGTCCTTTTAGGGGCTCTGTAGTGTATTTATCCATAAATAAAAGTACTAGGTATATAATCCAGTGGTTAAACATTTTAACCTGCGAAAACGACATACCTATTTCCCATGATTCAGATTACTGATATTGTGCATTTGATAAGAAGTGCAAAAAGTATACTCGACTATAAGTTCTGTTTTAATCAATGGGCTTCTGTATTGGAGAATTTGTTGTCTGTTGCTGTGTATAGGATGCTGTTGATGATGAAAACATTGTCATTGTTCATATGGATATAACTCAACCACTGACAACATTAGGTCAACTTCTTGAGATGAAGTTGGGATATTCACTTGAAAACCATGAATTCTGGCTTCAAGACTCTCACCCGGTTAGTCATTTTTCTCTAGAGTTAGATTTTTGCTACTGTGACCTGTTTATTTACAAAGAAGACTGTTAACTGTGGTGGATTCACAATTGAGGCTTTATGCTTCATTAGATGCTTTGGTGTATTGTATGCTCTATTTGATTTTGTGCTTAACTATTAAACCCAGCCTTATGTTGTGACACTGGTTGATGATGATGGAATGTGGGTCATACAGAACAGTTTTAGAATTAAGATTGTAAGCAAAGTCATAATGGCCATCTAAGAGGTGTGAATTGAGATATTAGGGAAGGTCATAATGGCTGTTTAAGAGATGTGAATTGATAAGAGATGTGAATTGAGATATTAAGGCTTTTTGTAAGTAGCAATTCACTGTTTGACAGCTGACGTGTAATATTTTTGCCTCTTCCAGCTTGATCCATCTAAGAACCTTGTTAGTCAGTGTGTTCAGGGAACAGGACAAGTACAGATAAATGTTGAGATCCAGTCACATCTTGATATTGCACCACGTATCAACATTGTTGACATCCTCAAACCTGCTGACGAAGTTGATGAAACCCCAGGTAATATCAAAGTTACTAGTGAAATTCTGTGTTGTGCACATTGCAATAGTCTTGAAGAAAATCAGTAATGTGACGCATCTGACCAAAACCAGGTGGGTGTCGCATCACGCGATAATGACCAATCTGTGATAAAGATCATTTTTAGTTTTAAAAGAAAGTGATGTATATACAAATGCAGTAAACATAAGTTACAGTATAGTTTATCTGTTGCAAATTTTTTCAATTCTGAGCATGATTGGTATGCATTTCTCTCAGGATTACATTCAAATGACCATATTCTTACTTATTACGTTGACCAAAAAGTGTGTCATTTTAAACTTTACCCTTTAAAAAGAATTGGTATATGATGCTCAAATTATACAGGAATTGAGTTGTTAAATCTGGGTTTGGACATATGGGCACAAATGGTTGCATTCCATACATACAGTCACATTCAGAGTTAGTTATTGTCTATTTCATATATATATATATATTTATATATGATATTTGAGTTCTGCAATATTAGTCAGTACTGAAAATTATTATTTTATTTATCATCAGTGTATGATCTTAATTATGTTGCACGTGAGTTGTGCAAGTTTTGGTTATTTACATCTTGTATAATGTGTGCTTGTTGAATAAAACAGTTAAATACTCTTTTAGATTGTATGTCAAGTATTCTAGTCTAAATTTCTTAAATAGATTGTTGTTTAATTTATTGTTTAACATGAATCATGATTATGAGCCAAATTATCTTCTCTGGTTGCATAGACTTGAATCCCTGTAATGTTTGGGTCCTTTATCGTGAGCTTTGTTGAAATCTTGTTACTAGGAATTAGTTGCAAGTTACTGGCATCGTCTGAACTGATTTAATTCAGCATTTTCATTCTTAATGGTATAATCCTCTGATCATTTACTAAGAATATGACTTGGCAGCATTGGTTTGTAATCTGGTGAATTTGATTTACAGAAATATCCACTCCAGATCTGGTATCCGAGAATGTGACGCATTGGTTCATCGATCCGATTTTTCGTGCAGAACAGGCGCGACTTAAACATCCTCATAGTTAGTTGAATTTATATATATATACATTTATCAATTTCGTATTTTGACTAGATGTCAGAGGATCCCAAAAGATGCTAGACGATGAGGGTCCATTCCTGTGGCCAAATGTCATAAAGTGACAATTGCGAAATGACAGAAATACATCAGAATTTGCTTTAGATTTTTAAATTATTTATAGATGAGTTATAGTTGTAGCTCCAGTTATATGCTTGATGTACTCCACTGGCTTCCCCTCCAGCAGCAAATCTCGGGACCATATCATCACTTTGGTCTGGCCCCTGCCTATTCTTGCGACCTCTGCTACTCTAACTTGAGTTTGCCAGTTTGCGGCTGTCTCTCTCTGCGATACGATCTCCTCATCCCATTTACCTCCACAGCTAAGCAAAATCGAGCCTTCTCAGCGTTTGGCCCTCGTTCTGGAACAGGCTCCCGTTGGTGTGGAACTTGTCCTCTGGTTCAAATCTGTCTCTTTTTCATATTCCATAAACTGTTCTTTTCAGCTGAGCTGAGTTAGGACCATCCTGAGTAGTAGTCTTGAAGGGGCGTTATATAAATCTTCATAGTGAATTAACTATCATGTTGTGAGAAGTTGCTGCTATGAAACTGAACTGTTTTTTGCAGTTCTCATTTTAATATTGAATGTGGTTTGTGTGATGGTTTGAATGTTCTTGTGTTATAGTTTTCAGCAATTATGTTACTTGCAAAAGATTTACTACTTGTCTTGCTAATGGTTCTTGTCTTGCATGCATTAATTATGTTGAATAAAATAAAGACTGATGCTATATATTTATTTATTTTGCCATTACGTCTTCTCCTTGAATGTAAGGTGTACTGTGTTTGAAACTGTACTGTATTATATACTGGCCAGAAATAAATCTGAATTATGGATTGTTTTTTATACAGATCCACACCAGTGGAATGTTGCTGCCGTGAAACACTGGATTCAGTGGGCTGTGAAAAAGTTTAGTCTATCAGGGGTTAACATCAAAAACTTTAATTTCACCGGGGAACAGTTGTTAAATTTAAAGAACGAAGAAATTGTTCGATACGTTCCAATCGACAACAGTGGCTTCTTCATGACGCATGTTGAACTACTCAGGAGAACTGGAAGTGCTGGTAAAAATTATAAGTTTCAACGATTAATAATTCTTACGCTTCTATTAATAATTTCACACTGTTGAAGTGGTCATGTTTGTAAGTGAAAAAACAGCAGTATCACTTTAATTTGTTTTTCTGGACCTAAGGTGGTTGAGTAGACAAAGAACTAAGCTTAGTTAATTGAGTGGTCAGTGTATTAATTGTATTAAGAATATTGTTAATATTAGGAGAGGTAGAGCAGTTCTTAATCCTCTAACGATGAGAAGGTGTGAAAATAAGCTACAGGGCAAACTAGCGAAAAGGTACTACAGTGGTAAATGAGCAAGATCACTGACTATAAGACAATAAGAGAACGATAAAGGAGTTGGATGGGGTACACACTGAGGCAATTCCCTACTACGAAACATCATTGAGGGAATGTTGAAGGGCAAAAAGACTAGAGCAAGATCAAGAACAATGATCTTGGACTGCACAATGGATGGGGCAGCTACAAGAGGATGAAAGATGAGGCTCAGAACAGAGGGAAGTGCAACATTGGTCATGTGAACCAAAGAAGAAGACAGCAAACAATACAGCTCGTCATTAAAGTGTTAGGATAGTTCGGATAGGCATTAGGCAGCCGTGGGTATGACGTGTTAAATTTTAGTGTGTCGCCTAAAGAACAGAGGCAGACAGCGGTGCTTTCTGTGCCAACCTATATGATGTAAAATATCATGTTTCAATCAATGGTGGCAGCAGGCCTACATGGATACATAGAGCCCAACCAACATGTTGGTCGTGTCCACAGTTGACAGTCCTCTGATCCAGTGACTGGTCATCATATGCTAAATGCATGTTACCAATCTGAGCAGAGCAGCTTCTTTTCATGGCAGCATCAAGTTTGCCACCGTTAGGCCAATCCAGCATCATATCACTAAACGAAGACGACAAAGAAAGTCAACACAAAATGGCAGCCATGACTTGTGGTGCCTTGATGGGTTATCATCTACTGAAGTTTTGTTCTATAATGAAACCTAGAAATTGTATTGATAAGTAGCGGGTGTTTGATTGGTTCAAGGATGCTTGTGTCATAATGGTTGACAGGTAACATCACTGCTAATGATCAGAAATTCATGTCAACTTTTGGGATGTTTTAAAAATTTAAGCAATAATTGTTGTGTGTTTCAGCGGTCTTGCAGGATTCACTTCCTAGGGTCCTTGTGTATCCATCTCAGTCAAATTCGATTAATGCCCGGCAGAATAAGGCGAAAAATCGTGTACGCAGCATTACAATTCCAAATACTGGTATGACACCAGGTAATAGAACAGGTATGTGCAAACACTTCTAGTATATTTTCCTTAGCATATTGACTGCCACTTATATATATTTATTTATATATATATATACATATATATATACGTGTATATATATAAAAAGAAGAATCTGTGTATCTGTCTGTCCGACTATGCATTTGCACAGTTTTAGAGCTATTGACAAAAAACCTTAGCAGGCAGGGAACACGCAATATAGGGGTTGGTGAATCCTGCGGCTGTCGTCTTCCTGATCTCCAGGGCAAAAAACCTGTCTTAGGACTACTACCCCAAGGAGTCCACATAAAAGCAAAGTTTCCTTCTCATTCGCCAGGAGCGTATCGACAAAACACCTGCCCACATTTGCCGACATGGATATGTGATATCTGGACATGGATATGTGATATCTGTGCCACACCTGTTGTTCTTTTCGGTTTGGGAGATATCGTACATGTAGCAGGTATACAGTAGTTGACCATCGTTTGCACAGTCGGTGGGTATGTACTTTGCACGCATCAGTATCTATATACATTTCCGTCTATGCATTTGCACACTCGAAACCTTCGCCGTTTGATCGGGAAACACCTGGGACACCCAGTAGAGGAGTCTGTGAACCCTGCTGCCACCATCTTTCTGATCTCCAGGGCCAAAAACCTGTCAACCCAGGAAACGCCGTATACCCCAGCTAGTGCAATATAACCGCTATGCCGAGCCATAATGGCAAAAAATTGTCAATGCTAGATTTATTGATGTAGTGTTTCTTCACTTTATTAGCATAATAGGGTTGCAAAAACAATTTGTCATACCCACCAAATCATCCACCAGTTAACCCCTTGACCGTGTATCCCGAGATATTTTGTCCGATAAATATTGGGCCGATTCCGTGCATCCGAGTTCTCTTGTCCTCTGGTATAAATGTCGTCTATGAACCGCAAAGCCCGAATTGATGTTTCTTACTGCTGGTAAGCGTTGTTAATCGACAAGGTCATATATTATACTGCATAGGGAGGCTAAAACATATGTATATATTATATATATATATATATAAAAAGTATATTTTACACACAAAGAATGGTGATGCATCCAGAGTGAACCATGTGCAATTGCTGATCAAGTTGACACAGCAACTGTTGGAAAAGTATCATATTCCGAAAAACCTCGGCGCCGAGACAGTCTTTCACTTGAGTGACCTGATGTAATATAATGTAATGGAACATTTATATAGCGCTGCTCGATATCGGAGACACTCATGACTCAGCACATAGCTAAACAGAGAAGGCAGTAGAGGGAATAGAGAGCAGCTCCTCCCAAAGACAAGGGGGAGGTTGTTCCAGCCAGTAGGACCCACGTACACTTAGATCCTGGATTGGACCAGTAGTCTGCGGGCAGTGGAACGAAGGTAAGCCGGTGCATAATAGAGGAAGTTCTAGTGCACAGAGCCAGAAGGTAGACGGAGGCAGACCCAATGAGACAGTTATGCATCAACGAAAGGGTCGTGAAACAAATGTACAGGGAACCAGTGAAGGGTTTCATGAATGAAGGAAGAGGTGTAGCTCACTCTGACTCACTGCCAAATACTTTCCGATGTACATACCCTCTAATCCAGTGAAACCCAAACCTACTCGAAGATGCAGTTTGTTGCAGTCAACCGTATCCGGATGGTAAAATGTTTCTTAAAAAAACCAGATACTATTTCACAGAGTACGATATGAGGCTTTGTGCCTCATCTTGTTTTGGTGTTAATCACACCAAATACCATTACTAGCTCTAGTAATTGCAATACATACATTGAGCTTATTAGTTAGCACAAAACAATAAACACGAGAAACATGGAGTTTCATTTTTCTTCATAACTTCTATATTACACGTTCTTATCACCCTAAATATATTTTTTTATCACAAACATTCCTCATCAAATTAAAACAAAAAAATACACTGTTTATGATATTTATCCAAGGTAAATGGGTTAAACCAGTCGCCAAAGTGTATTGCATCATTTACTGTAACTACGAGTTAACTTATAGGTGGCGTATGGAGGCAACATTTTAATTACGAGTTAACTCGTAGGTAGTCAATGTGTTTATATTGGATTTGCAAACAGAAATGTATGTTTTATTGGAATGAATTTATGGCAATTTTTTCATTGTCATATTTATGATAAAATCTCTTTAATGTGTTTTTGTTAGTCTGAAAGAATAATATGTTTGCATTTTTTCTTGTTTTCAGGCAATAATGGTCAGATTCAGTTGTGGCAGTTTCTGCTGGAATTGCTTACTGATAAAGAATACCAAAACATTATCCAGTGGCTTGGTGATGAAGGTGAATTCAAGCTTATGAACCCAGAAGAAGTGGCACGTCTGTGGGGTTTGCGAAAAAATAAACCAACCATGAATTATGAAAAGTTGTCACGAGCATTAAGATATTACTATGATGGTGATATGATTGCAAAGGTTAGTATTCAGAGTTTTGCTTTTACAGCACTAGTGAAGCATACTTTGCATATATAGGGAGGGGTTATTATAAACAAAGACATAACCTTTCTACTTCTGCATCTAGGCTTAAGTCTGGTATAATGTTGACTCTTTAGCCATGCAACCAAAGGTTTGCCTGTTGGTTGCAAGTCTGTGGCCTCAAGAAAGTGAATATTGACTTTTATCTTTATCTAAACTTACCTCATATTATTGATGAGGACCATATGTATTACTATACTGGCCTTGCCTATGATTGCAAGAACGAAGTACAGTAGAACTGTATTTTTGAAGAATTTCATTCTCAGTAGCATTATTATTTGTTTTTGAATAATAGCAGAATGGTGATAATAACGGCTAACATGTTGAAAGTAATAATAATTTCTGTTTATTCTAGGTCACCGGAAAGAAATTTGTCTACAAGTTTGTGCGTGATTTAAAGAAACTTCTTGGCTTAACCGACGACGAATCTAACAATAATTTGTGTTTATTATAGGTCCACGGAAAGAGGTTTGTCTACAAGTTTGTGTGCGATTTACGAACACTTCTTGGCTATTCGGCGGCTGAACTAAGCCAGCAGGTGGCTGAATGTGCTGAGCGATCAAAAAGACCAATCATTCGCAAAATTGAAATAACGTGATTGTTTTGGATGGCAGCAAAATTTCTAACAATGTGCCTAACCTTATTTTGTTTGTGTTCCTTGATCACACAGTAGAACTGTCTCCCATGTACATATTTAAAACTCCCATTTCATATAAAAGAACAGTGTATATACAAAGAAGCCTACTTGTTACAGTTTTTTACTTGTAGTAAGATGCAACATGGCAAAATTTTGTGATTGCTGACTGCTTACATGGAAGTGCAAATAAATGTGTGTGATCGATTATGCACATGTTCCTGCTTATGTTTATCACATGTTCAGCTGCAAGTTAGCAAACTAGTGCATGCATGTTATCTTTGACAATATGGGTACTACTTGCAAAGTGTAGATTATTGGAAAGTCAGATATATTGGATTACTAATATTTTTGGTCTTTGATCTGTTCTTAATCAGTCTGTGAATATCCCTGCTCGTGCTTCATTAGAATGTATTTGGGTTTGCTGAAGCAACAAACAAGTTTGGAAAACGGAAATTTCATTGGTCAGGTGCAAGAGAAACTGAACTCCTGTTGAGGCTTTGTTGTTATAGGTCAAATGTGGTGCTAGTCAGCCATACCTTATTCATGTTGCAAGTTTAACTAATACCCCAATAGCATGAAATGAAAGAGATCTGGTTGAAGTACTACTAGTTTATTGTCTTGTGTACGTATGCTAATGAAGCATCTGATATAGCTAAATAATTTCTTGCAATTTTTGTGCTTGACCTCTTGCATGTATTCATCTAAATCATTCTTGTAAAACCCGGTTACAATATCTTGGTCATTTGAAAACTGACCAGCATGTTCATGTTGAGGTTATAGCTTCTTGAGATGCTATTGGCTGTTACATGTCTTTTTGCTATAATGCTTATTTATACATGACCTTTTAAGAGCTTCCAAGATGCTCTCAAAAGAACCTCATTATGCTATAAGTGAGGAGTATGTGCAGACATTTTGGCACTTAACTGTTGACAGAGGTGAATGTGCATTAAAAAATTTATTCATATATATGAAACTGGCATTATCTTGCTGTTTTATTAATTGCATAATCTTTTCCTGTTTGAGAAATTTGAGATGTAGATGTTGCTAAAGTCAGCTGGCCAGGTTTACACCCTGCTTCATATTAATCGACACATTGGGTAAATTTATTACTTTGGTTCAGATTCCATAAGGCAAAAGTGAATAAATTCTATCAAAGTTTTATTAATTAGTGTTGGTAAATTTATGGTTAAACATAAACAGTAAACTTGGTGGACTGGTGGTATAGGAACCACCAGTCCACCAAGTTTACTGTTTATATTGGTCGGCTCACTTGCACCAAAATAGTTCAAAGTTTTTATCTTTTGTTGTGATGTGAGGTCTTGTTCTATGACGTCTGTTGTGAACACCTTACTCCGCAGTTGCTCTTATCAATATCTCAGCTAGTTGCGAAATTCTTGGTCATTTTAAAAGCGTCCAGGACTTCTTTAATGTCTGCATATTAGTTTTATAGATAGAACTGCAGATTGCTATGAGATCTTCATATTGCACTTGCACAAAAATTTCCAAACTCTGGGACCATGCTTCTAGAAAGTATCTATGGAAGCATGTAAATAAGTGTTGATAAAGTTAACCTTTACCCTGTATGAATTGCATTCTTCAAAGTCCATTGTATTGCTTCTCAGAGTAGATCATTGCACAACTGCTGACAAAATCACATTGTTTCAGCAATTCTTGAAGGCATGCAGTTATTCGTCTGATGTAGCTGTGGTTAAACACTTATCATTTTGATTAAGAAAGTTTTAGTTTAAATTTCCTCCAGATACTGTTTTCAGTTATGCTGTGAATGTGATGTATGTAATGTAATCGAGCATTTATATAGAACCCCATCAAGATATCTACTTAGAGGTGCTCTCTGCATTGGCCTATAGGATGTCAAATGTCATCATGATCTCATAACGTACATCACTAAAGCAAAAAACTCTGCACAGTAACCTAAGAAAAAAGGTTCATCCGCATACAAGCATGGAAAAACGCAACTTGTTTTCCATAGACAGATGGCGTAGATGTTCAGATTCTCCAGGCCAAGTTGCGTCGATAGCACTCTCACTCATGGCGACAATATCGACGCGTAGTCCCTCACTGGTGGTAGATGACGCACGTCCTGATATTGGTCATGGATGATGTAGAAGACATTTGTCGTGTGTTGATTGGTAGATTGAATGCTGTCTACCATCTGTAGAAGTATATAGTATGGAGTAGTGCAGTTTGCAACAGCTTGGCTATGTCAGCATAGAACTTGAAAGAGGCTAAGACCAGATACGTAATTTTATTGTAAGCACGTTTCATACAAAGTTATCTCTTGATATTTTTCCTGTGTATGTGCAACCTTGTACCATGCACAAGGTTTGTTGGCAAATGCTTGCAATATACATATAATTAATATGTATATGCTACCAAAACGTGTACGTGGAATCTACACGGCTGCACATCGTTTTCTAGTGAGCTATGTGGTAACACATCTTAGAATGGTTGCGTGAGATCTGTATTTATTCTGGTGGTGTTTTATTTTGATTCATGGTAATGGTTAATTTGACATGTACTTATAGGTACATCACAACCTGAAGGATGCTGTCAGTTTTGGTATAAGGGGCTGTCCACATATTACGTACGCAGCAAGGGGAGGGGTATTTCGAATTTCGGCGATTTTGTGTACGGTGGAGGAGGAGGGTCCAGAAGACATGTATGAACACAAATATGACTGTCTAATTATGATGTACGCAATACGGAATATTAAAGCAGAACTATAAACCCAATCACATACTATACTCCTGCTTAATCAGTTTTATGTAACATTAAAACTTTAAAATACATGTATTGTTAGTGTTTTATTTCTTCATAACAGTTAGCAAATTTAAGCTGTTAAATGTGAGGCTTAACAAAAATAAATAGCCTGTGGTAAAATCAATGCCTTTAGCTATTTAACCTTTGCAATAAGGGCTAGAGCTCAGATGTACATATGCACGTGGGAGGGGATCCACAAAATGTATGTGGTGCAACAGGAAAATGGAGGTCCAAAAGTCCAATTTTTTTTTCGTATGTTATATATGGATGGACCCTAATATGTACAAAACTCTTGAAAATCCACACAAAGAAAGTGATGGTGTTGAATATAGGGTGCTTGTGTTTAATCAAGAGACAGTTGTACTCATTTATCTTTTATGAAAGAGATGATATGACACTATATTTAAAAGAAATTATTTAAGTTTTGGAATTATGTCATTGCCAGTGTGTAATGGGGTCAGTTGTACTGTAGGTTTTCCTTATTGTGGTGCATTAGTTTTCCTTATTGGCTGACGTGTGCCTTCTCCGCAATTCTTGTGCACCTTCCGTTGTTGTTATAACTTTCTATGGTGTAATGACCTGCATGATGTAAGTAGTGAATTTGTTGCTGGTCTGACTTTTAGCTCTTGTGCACCTGTGAATGCCAACATCGGGTTAAGCTTTGTGAAACGTTTGTCCATTAATTGAATTTTATTTCCTCAAGATTCTCATTCAAAGGCCTGACAGAAGTTTTAGTTGATGTAAAGAATGTGCGACATATACCCTGAATACATTTTGCTGAAATTTGAAGGTTGCATGCTTGAACACTCACTCAGGCACTATAATTAATGTGGTACTATAATTATAAATGACCCTGGAAGTTGGCCTGTTGGGTGGCTATGCAGTTAACATGGTTGAACCAATGCTGGCTAGGGATCAGTGGCGATTTAGAACAGACTGTGAATTCGTTTTGATGACCTAACCTTGACCCAGTTGTCTGTCATAATTATTAGTTATCTCTGACCTTTCTTTTCTCTCAAAAACTGTTAAGACCTTTTGTCAAACCAGCTTCTGTCTTGACTTGAACCGTCTGAACTTGTGCCCTAGCCAATCTGGGTTCAGAGGTCATCATTCCACCCAGTGGCGCCGACACGAGTGGCACACGTACAATATAACACAACTCGGAATTTATAACGCGCTGTATCAAGTCATGCTCGAAAGCGCGCACACGTCTCAAGGACGTAATTGCAGTTGTAAAGGACTTGCTCACGGTCCATACACAGTGACGCCCCGGACAAGAGTCGAAGCTGCTCGTTCAGCGCACACTGTACGTTACGGGCCGACCGCTCGGCCACCATGCCACACATGTATTCAAGTACAAAGGTATTTTAATAATTTTTAAGTTTGCTAGTAAGCTGATTGACGACTGAGAGACTCCACAGTTATCATTCTAGATGCATTTTTTACTCATTCACATTTTTGTAAGAAAATAAAGTTATGACGTGCATTTTAAACCGTTATAGCTCTAAGCCTCTTCACTCAAGTGTATGATAGTCACTAACATAATTTAGTTATTGTTGCCAAGTATGTTTGCAAACATGAAATCTTAGATATAGAGAAAGTTAGCAACCATGCCTATAAAGCGTTGTGGCTAAGAATCTATCACCACATTCTTCAGCCTTAAAGATTAAAACAATAGCCGATGTCTCGAATGACAGATCAGATGAGATAAATTCGGCAACACTGTCGGGAACGATTGAATGATATCAACTTCTTGGAAAGCAAGAAAATAACACTAGAGGTTACTTTTGCAAATGTTCACAATTTTTTAGGAGCTTCTGAACATTTAAATCTGTGCATTGCTCTTACTCTTGGTGTGCTATTGTTTGACAAACTTTTTATATTCTAAATAGACTATATATAAAACTTGTTCTTTAAAATTCTAACTGAAATGAAAATGATAAATTAAATATATTATTTCGAATAGGGACACTTTCGTAGGGGTCTGGTTTCATTAAGCGTAGGCCTACAATACATTGGACAACATAATACCAGGCCGTAGCTATAGTATGAGGCAAGACAAGGTGAGTGCCTTTCTCAAGACTAGGCATGCCTCGTCTTGCTTCGATTATGAGAATTTACTAGGTATGTTTTAACAGAATGTAAAGATTATTTTAGTTCGTTGCCTAGCTAGAGAGGCTTGAACTCGTAGTGTCAAATCGTGCCTCGTCTTGCTTCGATATAAGAATTAAAAATTATTTTAAAGATAATGTAGAAAGTATTTTATTTCGTTGCATACTAAGCAGGAGTGGGTTCTTCTCGAAGTGTCTGACCTGGGAACCCTTTAAATAGATTATACATTTCTCTAAATTCTTCCTCTTCACACTTCAATCTCTTTTAGCCTCTAGCACTCTACCACTGCCCTCTCCCTACCCTATTCCTTCTCAGCCATCGTTTCCAATTCTCTGTTGCCACCAAGACATGTAACTCCTCCTAAACTCTTCCTATATACCATATCGCAACGCGAATTTGATGCTGTCCCAAGCAGAGGCGGCGATCTCGTTTGACAGATGCGGGAACCCAAAGAGGGGTAGAAACTGTGGGGGACAAGCGTATAACGTGTCCCCTCTCTGTAAAGTGTTGGGGGACTTGTCCCCCTCGATGCCCCCGGGATCACCGCCTCTGGTCCCAACGTGCTCACAATAGGGTCGCCCTCAGGCAGACGGCTTTACCCGCTGCGGATTTATCATAGAGATGCTAAGTACGAATCGCTTATGAGATTCATCTATTGTCATTAAATCGACTCCTCTGCTATTTAGCTTTTGCTATGTGTACAGTGTGTGTTAAATGTTTGGTTGTAGGCCTATGTTACATACTGTGCGATTTTAGGTGTTCATATTAACGAAATTACTTCATGCGAAAATTTCTCAGCGCCCACAAAAGCCACGTCAAAAAGACCAGCTATACAGTAGGCTTTTACACCGACGCTATACCTCAATAGCCAAGCCTCTCGTTTCTTTTCGGTGCCAGATAAAAATCCGGGGGGGGGGGTTAAGCCGAGGAGACAGCATGGTGGTATAGTACATCGGCGAGCATGTGGTGGCGCAGGAGTGGGACGCCTTGAAGAATAATCGTAATCTCAACATTTCTACACCGCCCACAAAAGCGAAGTCGCGGGAACCAGCTTATTCACAGACGTGAATGGAAAGTAGCAGTGGCCAGAAGAATGAGAGGATAGTGAAAGCGGAGGAGAGGTTAAATTGGATGTCAATGTGGGGATGGGCAAACTGACATTCTGCAACACGTCTTGTCGGTCGCATTCCGAAATGTGTCCACGTCTCCGGCTCGAGCGCTCTACCTGCATTGAGTGTGCTACAGTGACACCACTGAAGGTATATATGTGACCCATTTGACCAAAAGGAGGCTCAACTCGGATTTTTTTACAATTCGAGTGTCATATACCATTTTCAAGTGTAAAGTCTCTCCGGTGAAATGACACTAACTTTATTGTTCCACGATGTTCCTGTTCAAAGTTATGAGTAAACACATGGTTCAGTGTTCGACTATATTTCCGAGAAAAATGCATTTAAACTTTGGTGCAATTTTGAAATGCGAAATTCCTAACCAACCTTGTTCAAAATTGAGTGAAATTTGAGGTAGACAAACTAGCTTCTATTTGTTGCCTAATATAGCGCTAGGATAAACGAATGTCTGGGCATTCTACTCGTTTAAAGATTGCTGTCATAGCCACAAGCTGACTTGGCTACTAATAGCGGGAAAATGGCAAATCATAAGAAGTCATTAAATTATTAAAACAATGGCTTCCATAAAGTCATCTAGAAGCCATTAAAAATTAGATTTTCCCAAAAATTTAAGTTTGCATGTGTTTAAAACATATTGATATATCAATTTCATTAAAATACAAGAAATTGTAAAAACCCACATTTTTGCAATTATCTCACTAACGTGTTTGCGACTTAAAGGGGTAACTCCACCTCGCAGTTTAACGTTAAACCAGGGTCGCCCATTTAATGAGTATGCATGCCAATCATATCGAACCACCCGAAGGCGAAATAGCCTTCGGGTCTAGCAGCTGGGTCCGTCCATGTCAATTGAGTGGTCAGTGATGGAAATGTTGGGGCTTAGTGCCTCTCTGTAGTTCATTTGCATTTCAATAATAATATAAGTCCCGGAATTTGGGCTGAGGTTAGACCTTGTCAATTGTAGTTGCTTCAGAGGGGACAATTAGGGTAGTTCATCTGAACAGGGTCAAAGATGCTGGGAGACGGCAGTGTATGACGCACATGCCAAACGACTGGACAACAGACGTGCGTTGATAGCAGGGCACATAATCGTGAACTGCAAGACTGAGACACTGTGACATAATGTAAACAGATATCCAATTGTGATGCCAATCAATATATATATATACATATATATGCATATACATATATATGCAATGCCAGCGATCTTTCGAATTTGTTGCCAGCTTTTTTCCCGGAGACGTTTGTTTATCGATAGATTTCTATCGTGCACATGATGTGTGACCTTGATGTGCTCAGCTTCGAATTGGGAATACATGCGGTCAAATCCTACCACCTCGTACTTTTGTGAGCATGGCTCCTCGTCGCGGTTGATATGCTGAATATCAACTACCATATGTGTTATATAAAAAACCCCATCCCAGTGCCACATGATCTGTATGGTAGCTGTGGCGGCGACAGTGGTGACGAGCGTCTGTCATGACGGATTGGTCAGCAGACAGAGCCAATTCAAACCGACTGCTTGCGCAATAATTCCGTGACTGAACTGTACCGTAATAAATGGTTTCTGCGGAACCGTTCAGAAAGTGCACCTATTTCGGCAAAATCTGAAAATCTCTTATAGTTCACAGCTGCTATTCCTGATGCCAGATATGCCAACATAACTCGGTGATTCAAAGAGAATTCATTTTGCTCTACGTCGATGTGCTTAGATGAAGCCCACTTGAATTCATGTTTCAGGTTGCAAATGAAATCAGCACAAAGTACATGACCTGAATGAGACATGTTTTTTATGGTCAGTTGTTGGTTGCAGCGGCTGGAATGTTCATAGAACAAATCGCATAGACGAACAATGCTGTTGCACTCTCCAATAAAACTGGGGTGCTCTGATTCCAAAGAAACCATTGGACCTGATCGAGGAATTGGAAATGGCATTTGTTTTTCCAGTTCCGATCCTGTTTCTTCAAAGACTGAAGTGGTTACTGAGGCTGAATCGGTAAAAGAGACTGGATCAGACAATAAAAATGAAGGGGCGGCACAGACCGAAAGCTTGACCGGACTTCCAGTGTTATATTCCACAAGACCCTTTTTGATTGATTCATGGATTGTCCTTAATCCAAAATGTCTTTGCAGCTCGCTACATCTCGTCTCAAATTGCAGCTTCTCGTTTTCGTCTTCAAAATAGAAGTTGATGCATTTTTGAGCCAAAGGAGCATTATGTATATGTTTTGATGCTTCCACTTAACAGTCTTTTCCTCACAGTTCTGTAATTGGCATCAACATGTGATGTTCCATCACTGTCTATCATTTTAGCTGTCATGTTACTGCTTTGTCCTTGAAAGTATTTACTAACATAAAGGCCTACTTACTACAATGATCTACATGAACACAACATATATTCCAAAACTAAATTCCCAAACTAATGTTCAGCTTACTAATTTGCACAGTCGTGTAAGAAACAGCTTCTAACGCAATCCAAAATAATGAGGGCTGGAATAAACCATCAGAACACTTTCATGGTATGCTAAATTATTGTCTCACACGTGATAGGACATGGCTTAGTTGTGTTGGAACCAGAGAGCCAAAAGCCCACTGGGCCACTGGCAGTGTAACGAAGTCCTTCAATTCAAATCAGTGACAGGTAGAAGGAATCGTGAAAACAAGCCGAGGCCCAGTTACGAAGTCATCTCCAGGCAATCGAAGCTAGTACTGTCAGTGTTTGTGCCTGCATGTGTATATCTGTTCTTTGCGACCCATATTACAATTGAAATGCAAATGAACTACGTCTTTACCTCGGATAGTGCGTCCATTGAAAGAGATGCACAAAGCTAATAATTCATTGTTCCATAACAGACCACTCAATTGACGGCCACAGTCCCAGCTGGTCTGGCAGCTGGGTCTGTGCGATATAATTTTCTTGAGGTTCGATATGATTGGCATGCATACTCATTAAATGGGCGGCCCTGGTTTAACGTTAAACTGCGAGGTGGAGTTACCCCTTTAAGCCTCCTTTTGGTCAGATGGGTCACATATATATTTACATGTATAGTCACATCATCACACGGTAATGACAATTCAATCAGTCATTCGTAGTTTATATGGTAAGCCAATAAATCAGCTCAAATCGTAATTATTACTGTGGCAGGTAGCCCTTCCCAGCTATTCTTTTTATTATTATTATTATTTTTAATTGCCTCATCCGACCTAAGCGCCTGGGCGACCTCTGGGCTGAGCCAACCTCCGGGCTGGGCAGACGTTCGCACCTCAGCCAACTTCTGGGCTGAGCCGACCTCTGGGCTGAGCCGACCTCCGGGCCGGGCCGACCTCAGCGACTGGGCTGACCTCGGGCTGGGCAAACCTTCGCGCCTCGGCCAACCTCGGGGCTGGGCCGACCTCCGGGCTGCGTTTTCCCACTGTTGTACAAGGATATCATTAATAATTATATGTAAAGGAACATGAATATTCAAATAATTCAGCCTATGGGCTTAAAGTAACTGACCACGTGACGCCAGCAAAATCTGGCTTAATAATTATTTTATCTTTGATAAAGCATAACATTAAACGTAAATAATGGCATAGGCCTACGTTAGATTTTGAAGTTTGAGAGCACCTCTTTGGAAAGCGACTCAAACACGAAACATTTGAAGGTAGCATGCATAAGAACTTGGGTAATTTATCGTTTTGGCACCCCCAATTCCGATCACTGTACGTCCCATAACTTGGCAGATGCCGGATATTGATGAAAACAATAATGCCGAAGTAGAAGCTGGATGTATTGAAAAGAATCATAACAAATAGAAGCTAGATGTATTGAATAAACTCCTGCTCCAGTAGAAGCTGGATGTGATTAAAACAATTCTGTTTAGATGCATCGGAGCTGGATATGTGATGAAAACACCAAATGCTGCACGATAGACCTACATAAATTGAAGCTGGATGTGATGAAAACACTCATGTTAAAGTAGAAGCTGGATGTCATTAATAGAATTCTATTTAAATGCATGGGAGCTGGATTGATGAAAGCAATGAATTGTTTAAATGGAATCGTGATGTGATTTAAAAAATCGTGTTTAATTGGAAGCTGGATGTTACGCGGCCCACAATGGTGCTGACGAGTGTTACGCCAACCTAATGAATATCCGGAAGGGACGACTTCATGCATATTAAACATATTTTAACGATTCAGGTTCATGAATATTAATGATATTCTTGTACTAGTGTGGGAATCGTAAAGACGCCTTCGGGCTGGGCCAATCTCCGGGCTGGGCCAACGTCTCCGTCTGGCCTATAAAGGACGCATATCATCCTTGTCATGGATGACAATATTTACTGATTCACTAAGCTTTGCTACATCTATAAAAGATAATATAGATGTGATGCAAGACCTAATTTATTTCTTGAATTTATGGATAGTGTCAATAAACTAAAGCATAGTAATATTCTTGTTGCGTGGATCCCTAGCCATATCGGTTTATCTTAAATTGAAATTGCAGACATTTTTGCAAAGAAGGGACTGGAAATACATGAGATTAATTCGACAAATTATTTAGAGTTAAACGAAATTAAGTGTTTAATAAAGAATTATGTTATTAATAAATGGCAAATAGAATATAATTGTGAATCAAAAGGAAAATTCTAAAAATCTATCCAGCCTTTAGTATCCTCGGATATAAAATTTATGGATTTTATAAGGAAGCATGAAGTTCAAATTACAAGACTTCGATTAAAGGCCATACACTAACTAATAAATGGTTGAAAAATATAGGTAATAGTTCAACTGATCTATGCTCTCAATGTCAGATGACTGAAACAATATTACTTGTTTGCAAGAAAAATGACATATCAAATTTACTAATTAAACTATGTGCAGAAAAAAGGTGGATTATACTGTTATAAATATATTGTCTATCCGAGATATCTATACTGAGGTATATAACATACTAATGATAATAAATAATGGAAAGATTATATAAAATTAACGAGTACAAGTAAATAGTGGAATAATATTCAATAATACGTTATGTAGGTTCAATGTCCAAACTTGTACCTTTGTTTAGGGAACTAAATATGGTTATTGCAGTTGCATACTGGATATTGGAAAAACCATTTCATAAACTATTTTTAAACACCAACAATTGAACACAACATATTAATTGGATTGTTTTGTAATGATGAATGTATGGCTTTATTATTGATACTTCAGTTGTTAAGTTGATATTAATTCGTTTATTTTGTAATCCTGCATGTCTGGATTTATTATTATTCCTTTGGTTGTTATGTTGATTTGGATTATTGAATATTGTCTATAATCTATACTGTAAATGATGTAATGTTAATATTGAATAATACTTGTTAACATTATATAGATAGTTTGACATTGATGTTATGAAATTGTTTTGACGCTCTGTAAATAAGATGAAAAAACCTTCATGGAAAAAAACTGAAATAAGAAAAAAAACGATACGGTCAAAAAAGAGCCTTCATCAACAAAAAAAGAAGCTATATGGCCACATGCATAAATTTTACATATGTATGTGTGTACATTGTTTGTATATATATATATATATATATATATATATATACAATATGTATGTTCATAGTATGTTCAAATATACAAATGTAGGAATAAAATGCAATAATCATTTATATGTTATGAAATATCTACAACAACCATATGACGAAAATATTGCTGTCTCTGCAACCAGTCATGCAGAAATGGAACAACACAAAAGGAAGAAAGAAAACAGAAAGACTAAAGAAAGAAAGACAACATAAAGATAAAGGATTAAAACTATATACGAAATCGAACTAAAATGTAACAAATTCTGAAGACGTTAACATTCTGTGTTGCTATAAGATGTCGTTAAACTGTTGAATAATAATTGGCATGGATGCGTCGTTAAATAAACTTATTACACACCTGCTGTTATGGATGCGTCGTAAAATAAATTTATATCATCATCATCTGTTCGAGATCACCAGTGGTATAAGATTCTTTAGAATATAATATATTATCAATTACCTCTTACTCGATCAAAACAGTAGGTTTATTAAATCTACATTTAATAATACTAATTGATAGCATTGCATAAATATACAAATATAACTATACACATATAGAAATATTCCTTAACTTGATATTGCATTACATTGTGTAAATAAACTGTGTATATAAGAATTTACATGTGTAGTTTAAACAGAAATTTAAAAAGAGCAAAATTACAAAAAATAATGTTAAAAAAGATCAAATTAATGTAAATATGCCTGGTAGTGTTGTAGATAAAGAAAAGTAAAGGCAAGTGGTAAGATCATAAGAAACCGACGTGAGATGATAAAAGAAAGTATTCGAAAAACCCGGACTGAAGGTAAAGACATGGGTTAACGATACTCATCACTTCCCATCAGTGAGTCAATAAAATGGTAAGACGTCAAAGACCATTGCTGTCATAGACGTCCCTAAACTTGTGCTTTATTATTGTTTGAGAGAGTCGTCATCATGGACGGACTGGAGGAAAGTTACAGGCCGGCAATTAGTCATCTTGGCTAGCCATTGTGGATAAAGGTCCATCGAGGGTCTGTGAAATTTGGACGTATAGATGTTAACTTTTAGGGTCTATACAAAACTTTTATAGAGGTTTGACACAAATTATAAGCTTCTAAGGTGATATGCATTCTTAACTGCTATGACCTAGGTTATGCGTCGATAGATATAGGTCCCGATATCATAAAAATTGCTAAAAATGCAGTTTATCTAATAAACAAATAAGTAACAAAATAGGGAAACACGTAAAAGAATAACTTGCTACAATTGATGCAGAAATTCTAGCTAGTACATCAAAGTCTTCTTTAAAAGTTCGCTCTTTTTCGCAACTTCATCATCTTTTTCACACGACATGATATAAATCCCAGTCTTATCAAGCCATTATATTCCATCTTATTGCCAAACCACTAACAAATACTGTTAACTGCTCTTTGAGAACTGGCACAGTACCTAGCCCATTAAATATAGCTAAGGTGACACCTCTTTTTAAACAGGGAAATAAAGATGATGTTGCTAATTATAGACCAATTTCTATTTTACTCTACTTTTCGAAATTATTTGAAAAAGTTATGTATGTTTACATCAATAAAGATGGTATACTGTGCCCCATTTCAACACGGTTTTCAACCGGGCCATTCCACTGTAATGCCACAACTTAATATACAGGATAGTATATCGGCCGCAATAGATCGCAATGAATATTCTCTATGCATATTCATTGATATTGCGAAAGCTTTCGACACAGTTAATCATGATATCTTACTCATGAAGCTAGAAAACTTGGTATTCGTGGCATAGCACTTAATTGGTTCAAAAGTTACCTTAACCATCGATATCAGCAGGTAAAATGTAATGACTTTATATCATCGCTCAGGCTACTAAAATATTGAGTTCCTCAAAGCTCCATCTTGGGACCATTGCTGTTCTTAATTTTCAATAATGACCTGCCTAATGTTTCTTCCATGCTTCACCTTTTGCTATTTGCGGACGACACAAATATCTTTGCTTCCCATAAATCATACGAAAAATTATTTGAAATAGTTAATCATGAACTAGATAATGTTAGTGACTGGTTCAAATCAAATAAGCTCTCATTGAATGTCACTAAGACAAGCTACATTTTGTTTAGTTCCCGCCGCAAACAGATGCCTCACGTCCAAGGAACGCTTAATTTAAATAACATACCAATACCAAAAGTCGTAACAACCAAGCTCTTGGGTGTTCGTATTGATCAACACCTTACATGGAATGATCATGTACATCACATTTCAATTAAAATTGCAAAAAAATTGGGAATAATGGCTAGTGCTATGCACCTGATGATTCCACCAAGTACACGAATAAGCCTATACTACACGATGATCCACCCTTACTTAGCCTACTGTAACATCATCTGGGCTTCAAACTATCCTTCAAGATTAAGACACCTTAGTATTTTACAGAAGAGAGCTATCCGCATGATCAACGGTAGTCACTTCCTTGCTTCATCTCACCCCATCTACAAAGAACTTGGTATTTTGACTATTGAGCAATTGACCACTTACCAAACCCTTGAATTCATGTATAAATATACTCACAGTCAACTACCCGTTGTGTTTAATAACTACTTTTCCTCCCTTTCTGTTATAAACCCATACAGTCTACGATCCTCCGCCAACTACAAAAACCTGTGTTTTCCAGAACTAATACACGAATGTTTTCCATTAGATACTTCGGCCCAAAGGCTTGGAACAACCTACCAGAGGAAATACGATCCTGGAAAACTCTCGGTTCTTTTAAAAAAAGAATACGCGAATATTTGAACATTTGAATATTTTATCAGTTCAGGTTATGTGTGCACCTTGTTGGGGACACGTGCATAACCTGCCCTATAGTTTACCGTGGTGGCCTGTACCTGTGCTTGTATGAATGTGGGATTGTCTCATTGGACATCCTTTTCTTTGGATCTCTCTTTCTCCTGCTCTGTGCAATGGAGGGTAAAGTTTAAATAGGAGTGTCTTTAACTAGGAGTGTCCTTTCCTACAACTAGAAGGAACACATTATTCTAAGGGAGTTCTGACAGTCATTGTTGTTTTGGAAGGTCGTAAGCGTTCAGCCCGTTGCTGATTTTCGGCGTGTGACTGTCTGAATCTCAGTTGTTAGTTATTAAGCTAGAAAGGGACATCCCCTGTTTAATGTACGCCGTTCTCTCGCGGTTCCGTTTCCTTCGAGGACAACCGTGTTGATATTGTGCCTGTCTTGCGTGCGTATCGACCGTCATCAGTTTCTTGACTTCCGTGTCGTTTTGCTGTCTCCTTGGCTGACGAAGGTTATGTATAACTTGTGGATAAATGATTAAATTGATATCGTATCCCTAGAGCCTTAATCATTTTCTCAGTTATTGCATTCAACAACCTATAGATATATAAACTTATTGTCATTATGCACATAATTAACTAGTTAAGAATTTTTTTTCATGTTTTTATGTTGTATCAGCTGCCTCAATTACTTGTCGTATTAGGGTAACCCGACTACGGGACTTTGTGTCCTTTTTGGGGTTTCTTCCTTGTTAGCTCCTTTTCCTTAAAAATCTAGATTTGAATTATACTTGTAGTACTTGCTTGGATAAAAAAAAGTTATGTTATGTTACTAACAGCAGCCTTACAGCCAGAGGCTGGTTATCGGATAAATAAATGTCCACGACTATGTTTATTGTTAGTAGGGCTGTACCGAATATGTGATTTTCACTTTAAGGCCGAATACGAATAATTGGACCAACTATTCGGCCGAATCCGAATACGAATAGTGTAAAAAAAGTAGGTCTACCGAAACACTTCGTAATGTCAAATGCAAGCAAAAATTTCAGTAAAGTAAATTTGATACATTAACCAAAAGTAACAGTTAAGCCTAGCTACATATAATTTTTGCATCCTTCTGCCAGTCTGTGTAAACTAGGAATTGGATTAATTTAATTAAACTTCGAAACGAGGCGGCTGACACGGCGGTACCGTGGACCAGGCAGTAGAGTTACTTCAGTCCACTTGACATAGCAGACGCGGCTTAAGACGCCGCTTGTGCAGAAACAGATATCACGTGACCACTATTCGTATTCAGTCCGACAGCTACCACTCGGCTGAATACCGAATAGTTATTTGGCCCACTATTGCTCCGAAGCGAATACGAAGCCAATATTCGGTACAGCCCTAATTTTAGTCTAGTTAAATATCTAGGCAGTAACATGGCAGTCGCGATGTCAACGGCTGCCATCTTAGAATTGCCTCTCTGTAGGCCTAGTCTCTTAAGCTCTCTACATCCGCTGCATCTGCTTTGATAAAGATTCTTTCTTATTGTTGGTTAGTAATAATTAATATTAAATAAATAAAATAATTAACTGTTGTGAGTGGTATAAATGTGAAACGTAAATGTAAAGGTGGTGCGGAGAAAGTAAGAGATAAGAAACTAAAACTCTGGTTAAAGATGGAAGTAAATGCCAAAATCTAGTCTATTTATTTAAAGCTACTACAACTCAAACCAATGACACCATAAACAAACACCTAAGATAAGTACACAGCCCGAAGAAAATCAAAATGATGAAAACCATTAGTCAGCATTCAGTATTGCCAGAAAACTTCATTCCCACCTCATATTTAGAAACTGAGTTAACTGACAACATAATATGGCCTATCTATGAAAACAACGCTGGAAGATCTAAATCCCGAAAAGGACCGTTCAGAAACTTCAATTATCGATGATAAAAACAAACGCCCATTAGGCCTATTATTTCAAACGTCCTCGATCGACAGAATACCTTACAATCATTTTTATATTTCACCCAATACAACCAAGTGCGAGTGAAACTAATCTACCATTTACAAATGCGTAGCCTACTGGGTATTTTTCAGAAGCGATGGTATCAATAGGAATTGGGTGTCATTATGTGGCCGAAACGAAACCCATCCTAAAGAAGTTGCGTATACTATAACCACAATTACAGTGACTACCTAACAAATTGATTTATAACTTGAAATACATAATTAATATTTTTTATCTAATTAAAATTATATTTGCGCTTTATCATTTTTGTTATTTGTGTTGTAATTTGTAAAGTAACCGTGACTTTGGAGGCCTCAAGCTTGGATAGATGATAACATGATATCAACAGTAAGGGCCTACAGTCAGCATTCAGTATTGCCAGCAAACTTCATTCCCATCTTTCATTTAGAAACTGAGTTAACTGACAACAGGAAAATAAAAGTAAGATAGGGCCGGTTTTTATTTCTTTCCCGGGCCGCTCGAACACACCAGTCCACCCCTGCCCCTGGTCTTCATTCGTAGAGTCTTCATTCGTAGTCTTCGTTTGTCGAGAGTCTTCAACGACTAGTCTTCAGCAGGAAGCGATAAAAAGACGACTATGAGTCTAAAGCACAAAAAAGTCTTGAGCGAGTCGAGCCTTCGAGAGAGTCGAGTCTTCAGAAGCCAACCCTTAAGTCACCAGTGATGGGCACAAACTACTTGACTAGTAGTTAAAACTACTTCCTAACTACTTTAAAAATATGTAGTTAAAACTACTATTTAACTACTTTAAATGACAAGTAGTTATAACTACAGTTGTAATTACCACATAAGTAGTTAACTACTTTTTTATGACTATTTTGCTAATGTTATGTCATGGTGCATTGATAGTCACCAAGCAGTGTGCAAATTTATTGCCAGTAGGCCTATTAATTGCTGATATTCAACGTAAGTAATAAAAATGATCAGAAACACAATGACATCTAATTGTAAACTAACAAGGACAAGAACAACTAGCACATGCTACAAAGCACCCTGATCAGAGCACAGTTTTAGCAGTAACATAAGCCAACTTGTTACAACTACAAAAATGTCTAGCCTGCAAAGTCAAGAACTGAGGTAACTCTTAGAAAATGTTAATTTTCAGAATCAATAAGTAGTGTATATATATTACACTACAAATGATATACTATATCACTGTATATCTCGCCTTTTGCTGTCTGCATCAACCGTGGTTCTTCGTACGTTGTCAATCGCTGCTCAGATCATCTAATACGTCTATCCAGCTATAGTAACGGAATGTCCAGTCTCTTACCTCTTTGTCTGTCTGTCTGTCTTTGTCTGCCTGTCTCTGTCTGTCTGTCTTTGTCTGTATCTCTCTCTGTCATTCTGGACTCTACAATCGCTTCTCTCAGTTGTAGCCAGGTTTCCCACTTATGGTCATCCAGCGGCGTACTGGCTGTAATCCCCAACCCCTCGAAGACCGCTTTACGTCGACCCCCATCTCTCAGCTGTTGACAGGAATCCATTGGTTGGATCCACGCTTGTGTGTGAGCCAGCCATTGGTAACTCTTTTAGTCTACTGTGTTCTTTTTTGCTAACTGTTCTTACACTCATTGAAATGATATTTAACATCTTGTACCTAGCGCAGAGTAGATTTCTTGAAGAGGTGCTATAGCAAGTTTCATTGATTAAAGATACATGTATATAGGTTATACGTCTACAATTGTTGGTTGCTGCATTTGAGTGTCCCATTTTAGAAATACCCGCCCCAAACGATGAATTGACGCAATCGAATTTATAATACACAACCGACAAATTAACCCTTCAGGTTGATGTGGAATGTTTGAAATAGAATCTCTACACGCACGCGCGCGCGTGCACACACACATACGCACACACACGGCATAAAATTATGTAAACTTGCTTAGTTCATCAATCAGGTAGGCGGTAGGCCTATCGAATAACTGCTGAACCAGTGGACTAATTAGATTATGTAACTGAAGTAAGTGCGTAAGTAAGTATATTATTTAATTATTTCGTGGCATGACTTAATTAGCCTGTGGCATGTCATTGAATGTATCGACCAGCTTAATATTATGATCTTGCTCTAAGCATAAGCGCACAACTTAGAATTAACGTGTTACCTGAATGCAGTGCGCAATCTGTTTAGAGAGCTGCATTGGAGAGCTAACACATCCCGAATCGGTATACTAGGCCTATAGGCTAGTAATGCTTCAGATTCTGCGTTACCAATGTCAATTTCAGGATGAGTGATGGAGTTATAAAATCACAACTGATTCAAATATCAGAAAAAAATGAGTGGTAGGACAAAAATCAGTGGGTGGGAGACAAATCGAATGTACCACCACCACTTAAACTGCTAAAACGAGCCCAGATTTCCGATCTTTACCCTTCCCATTACCACTATAATACTTCGCTTCAAACCACTTGAAATTTGTAGACCAATAGGGCCATAGGTCCCTGGGGCCGCGAACCTAAGGGGTCGAGGAGGAAAAGTCCCCCTTAACCTATTACGGAGAGGGTACACGTTAGTGACTTTATAAGTTTGTACCCCCACATTTCTTACCCCTCTCATTACGTGTCCCCCCCCTCTCAAACAGATTGCCGTCTCTGATAGGTACACTAACGTCGCGTCTAATCCTGCAACTTACCCTTGAAATTGAACCGAACCTGATATTTTCCACTTATTTTCGATTGGTTGACCGCAGAGAAATGGTTAAGATAGGCGTGAAAAAGCGAGTCCTATTCCCTATTCTCCCAAAGTTGACTAATCCTTCTTCCGCTATTCGGCGGTTTTGGTTAAATCGGATATAGTTCCAGTGCTTAAAGTGTAATGCCTGGACGCTAAAGGAGCCGTCCATATATAACGTCACGCAATTTTTGACGATTTTTGACCCCTCCCCTTTGTCACACGTCGTCACAAATGCCATGACCCCCTCAATAATGACGTGACGTCACAAGGTCCTGACCCCTCCCCAAAAATCAAACCAGATGTCCAGAATGTTATGCAAATGTTCTTATAATTATAAAAATAATTTAACTGTAACTATAAAATATTTCAAAGTTTATTAGTAGAACGAAGAAACATGGCGAGCCTATAATGGTTACAATCTTATGCATTCCTCAGGATGAAAGACTATCATAATCAGAATTAGTATTGTTTAATTGTGGTAACAACTGCTGCTAAGTAAGTGGAACTTGTTTAAATGAGTGTAAGTTTTTTTTAAATTGCGTATTTCGATGTGATGATGTGACGTCACATTTTGTCGACCCCCTCTCCCCATTTTTACACATCGCCACAAATTTGTGACCCCTCCCCATAGGCGCGTAACGTCATTTATGAACGGCCCCTAGTGTCAAAAAGTTAAGAACTAAAGATTGCAAAGGCAGAGCACCAAGATATCTAGTCGACGACAAATGGTTCGTGCACTGTGGTCAACTGTGTTCGTTAAAATAGAAGTTGGATTGGTGATATTAATGATGCTGTAATAGAAGTTGGGTGGGTGAACGAAATTCTTCCAAAACAGATGCTGTTTAGGTGAACATAATGCCTACTGAAATAAAAGTTGGATCATTGAAAAGAATATTTGCCTAAATAGAAGTTGAATTGACAAAAATGGTTTTGCTGAACAAGAAGCTGGATTTGCAGACATTATTATTATCAATCCAACTTCTATTAAACCAAATACAATGGGCGAATTTTTTATCATTCGTTAGGCTTTTTGTCCATCAACCATTCGTCAATTATTTGTTGGTGAAATATTTGTTGTAATTTAAAGCGTAGGCCTTCAGAGAATTGCTTTCCTTTGTGAAATTGTCGACAAGGGACCAGTAGCGCCGGCATCGTTTAGAAAGTTGTGAAAATAAAGTTTGTAAACGCGCGAAGCGCGAAATTTTTTCCTCCTCGTTTTCCTGTTGATATTAACGTACGCATATAGATTAATTGCACTGTTGCATGGAGGCTCGTGGACGGTGTCCAGGCTCTGCTGGCCAAATAAGTGGCAGGACACCGTCCAGCCTCGAAAATTAGTGCCTGCACGCCGTCCATGACAGTCCAGGCACACTTTAAGCCCTGTATAGGTCTATCACGTGATGGTCGTCTATAAGTTGAGTCTTCGAGGAGCTTAGGCAACTGTATAATTGGCCAGCATCTATCCAGGCAGCCAAGGTGGATATCACGTAACAGTGAGTCAATGGCGCCTGCATAGGAGAGCTGCAGATTAATTGAGCTTATATTAGTCTAATTATTCATGCTCTTGATAAAGAAAAGAAGCAACGAGAGTGATGTAAAATAGGTCTATATAATATATATATATATATATATTTATTTATTATATTATTTATATATTATTATATTACATTATAATGTAATAATATATAAATAATATAATAAATATATATATATTTATATATTGTTTCGCAGAGTTTTGTAACTTTGTGCTAGTTAGAGCATTTTAAACCCTTTAGTCGTTTGCACGTATGTATACGTCATATGCCAATAAAAGCAATTTGCTTACATTGGTTTTAAAATTTGTGTGCTACAAGATTATAAGCCCATGTCGAAAGACCTTACTATATTACGTCACGTGTTGTCGTGATGACAACAGGACATTATTGTTACGTCATCAGCGTTAAACGATCAGTCTTTCGCGAAAAAATTGTCGGCGTCGAAGAAAGTAAAACGGGAAAACTTAGAAGAAATCAAGATGCCGCTTATTCACGTTCGATGACAAGATCCTCGCGTTCGTATTCAGAGCTAATAGCCAATGCTGCACTAAATATTGGACTAAATAGATGCTCTGGTTGGCCTTTAGGTCCTTAGGGGTTGGTGATTACGAGCTAAAATAAGCGCAGCCCCTTCGAAGGAACGGGGTCTTGGTAATAAGTAAGTAAGAATGTTTCTTATTGGACTACCAGCAAACGCACAACAGCTAACAAGAGGCATACAATTAATAGCACCAATGTTTAACAAAGTCGTGTAACATTCGCGTAATAGAGGATCTGTTTTCCTTGCTTGCTTGTTTCCATTCTTCCTTCCTTCCTCCCTTCCTTAATTAATTAATTAATGATTAATTAAGGACTTCCTTCCGTCCCCTAAGGACCTAATTAATTAATTAATTAATTAATAAGCGCAGCCCCTTCGAAGGAACGGGGTCTTGGTAATAAGTAAGTAAGAATGTTTCTTATTGGACTACCAGCAAACGCACAACAGCTAACAAGAGGCATACAATTAATAGCAATAGACGGAGACGGAGACGGAGACAGAGGCGGAGTCGGACGCGGAGTCGGAGTCGGAAGCGGAGGCGGGGCGGGGCGGAGGCCGAGTCAGAGGCGTAGTCGGAGGCGGAGGTGGAGTTGGACCGTAGTCGGAGGCGGAGTCGGAGTCGGAGGCGGAAGAAGGGCGTATGCGGGGGCGGAGTTGGAGTCGGAAGCGGAGGCGGAGGCGGCGGCGGATGAAGGGCGGAGACGGAGGTGGAGGCGGAAGCGGAGTCGGACGCGAAGTCGGGCGCGGAGTCGCAGTCGGAGTCGGAAGCGGAGGTGGGGCGGAGGCCGAGTCAGTGGCGTAGTCGAAGGCGGAGGCGGGGCCTGTCGTTTATGTTTTCTGTCTTTGTATGTTCTTTTTTTTTCTCTGTCTCTCTAACACACTCTCTGTCTCTTTCTGTCTCTGTCTGTCTGGTTCTTTCTATCTATCTATCTAACTATTCTTGTCGCTCTTCGTTTGCTTCGTGTTTTTCCTGGTTTTACTTTCAGCAATTTACGTACTGCTTCACATTCGCCACCAGACGGCAGAAGTGGACGCTTGTCCTTCCTATCAGAGAGAGAGGGAGAGGTAGGGAAGACTCTTCGAACATAGGACTTCAAATTGATTTAATATGGGACTAATTTGGAAGGGATATTGAGCCGATGAATAATATGTTATTGACCTATAGATTAGGTGCGTGGTTACATCCGAAACTTTTGCATGAGAAATCATCAGTCGCGTTTATATAAAATAAAACGGATTCATATATTTGGACCTTGTCACATAAGTAAAACGACTTAATATATGAAACTTGCAATATAAATAAAATGTGTTCAAAGAAAGAATTGTTGAGTGGAGTTGTAAAAATTTATACGAACTTTCGGCGATTATAAATTTAAAGTTCTCCAGCTCACTACGCGAATGCATGGTTTGAATTGTCAAATTTGAACTGGGATGGTTGAAATTTTTTTCACAAGTCCAGATATCCCGACAAGAATTATTACGTACCTGAAACCGGTAATCGTGCTAAAATGTAAAGGGTAAGTTTGGGTTTTCTGTGCACGAACTTAATTCTTGGCTGTGTTAACATACATCAAGCCACTGAAAACTGATCTGGGTGTTTTCTTGACCCCAATGCTATCTTTGAGAATTGTAGGAGGGGGTTGAAAAGGAACTGGGGGTTGAACTCTCTCAACCCCCACAAATACAATACAATCACTGTGCGGATGTCACTTTATTCATTGCAAAGCCGACCACAGACATAGCCCACAACCAGTGGTGGCTCTAGGTTTTCCATCAGGAGGGGGGGACAAGGGGGCCGAGGTCCCGGGAGGGGGGCCAATTGTATACTCTAATTTGTCGACACTGAGAGTACGAGGTATAACTTCACACTGAGTGACATCGACCAGATACATGTATATGCATTATGGAGCAACGTGAATTCTTCACATCAACAAACTGGATATTTGGAAATAGAATTACTTTATTTAAAAGTAAAGCATTAACTATGCACAGTACATACACTTAATGAAAAGCAAGTTTACGATTGTCATGTCAAGAGTCAAACTGATCCACAAAGGCGCCTATGGTAATGGACTCTTCACGAACAGATTCAATCGACAACATTTTCAGACTACTTACACGAATATCAGACATACTGCCTTTTAGATAGGTTTTAATGAATTTTAGAGCAGAAAAGCTTTGATGTTACTGGAAAAACAATGGCTATGTTCGAAATTCTGTACATCTCATGAGCAGCAAGTTTGTATGGTTCCAGAAAGAAGCCAGATCTATCGTTGTGGTCATATTAGTTGCACATAAACTTGATTGCATTAGCAGGCGCCCAACTCGGGGAATTTCATGGTAGAGGTCTTCAACATTATTGCACTTACAAAAGTGCAACAGACACAACGTTATCATTATAATTATTTCAAGAAAGACATATGCTTGGCATAAATGCTTGTCATAGCAATAAGTGAATGGTCAGAGAATGTCTACCTAGTTCAGAAATGTGCTGCCTAAAATGTGGCCTGTGTGTTCACTTGAGAACGTTGTTCCACAGTTTCATCAACTGCCGAACTAGAAAAATGAATAGGCATTAAGCGGACAGTCGGACACGTTGCTTAGTTAATACTGGGTCAATTTAGCAATTCCTATTTTACTCTTCTGCCTTTATACAAAGACCCCTGTTTCATCTCTGTTTTCTTTGATAGAGTCCGTTTCATATCTGACAACGTCGACAGCTGTAGATAACTCAACATTTGAAGATTGGAGTTGAATTGATACAATATGTACATATATAATGTCTGGTAATAATAACAAGCATCTAGCTTCAAGCCTTCAACTGCTCTTTCAAAATTTGGCCAAATTTGCCCCATCAACATTCTCTAGCATATTATACCACCGCATATTCATTCACTTTCTTGTTGGCAGAAAAATCGTACTACAAAGAATATCTCTTCCTGCGGCTAATATCTTTGTCCCATGAACAAGGATTGAAAACTCTATTATCTGATCTCTGACCGTATCTATCACTAAAAAGTCTAAACAAGTAAGTAAGTGAATCTGTGAGAAAGTTCATAAAAAATAATTTCAGATTTCGTTACGCAAGTTAGTATTTCGTGCCTTTGACAATGCCCCAAAAAAAAGAATTATGAATTTCATCATGCATCATACCTTAGCAAGTAAATAATAAATCTAAATGATACCATATTTCACAGCACATTGGGAAAAAATCTGGGGGGGGCAGTAGAGGGGCCCCTCTGGCCCCCCCCCTGTGGAGCCGCCACTGCCCACAACGGCTGCAAGGCATCAGAAACGACGAGCGCAGATTAGCTGACACGTTGGGGGCCATGGGGCTCTATTTCCCTTCCATATTAGTCCCAGATTTAATCGTAATTCTGATCTGAAAAGAAAATCTAAGTCACATCCGGTCATTGCGGCATGGTCGCGTTGTGGCTGATCGGTTAGAGTGGTCGACCCGTAACACTCAGTGTGCGCTGAGTGAGCGGGTTCGACCCTAGTCCGAGAAGTCACTGTGTAGGGACCTTGAGCAAGTCCTTCGCGCACAGTTGCTCTGCTGTACAACTGCAATTGCGCTCGTGAATAAGCTATTGCCCTGCCGAAGCAATTGAGTGACTCTTTTGATATTTGGAGATTAAGATTACAAAATCGGACAGATTAAAATCGCTTCATTGTGATTAATACGTTTTCTCAACTGTCTCTATTTTGATTTTTTCACATGTCTGCTGTTACTTTCAGAAGCAGGCTAGAATCGACAGCTGCAGCCAACATGGAATCCATGGATAAGCCATGCGCACCGGATTGCAACAGTTCATAGAAGCAAACAATCGTACTGTTCTTCTACTAATTCAATCGTGACGTTAGCTCATTTATCATCATCGTCACCATCACCATTGTTGTCGTCATCGTCACCGCCACCGCCACCACCACCACCACCACCACCACCACCACAATCATCATCATCATCCATCAGCTTTCCTCGTCTTCCTCTTCTCTTCCTCGTATACTTTTCCTTTTGTCTCCTTCCTCTTCCTCTTTTTCATCTTCAGACAAAAGAGAAGTTGACGCCATTTGCTGCTCGTTAATCCCGTGCCAACCTACGAGTCAACCTACGTGCCAACCTACATGCCATTCTACGTACCAACCTACGAGCCAACCTATGAGCCAACCTGCAGGCCAACCTGCAACTCTGCGCGCCAACCTAGTTGTCAGCCTACGTGCCAATATGCATGCAACATTCGTGCCAACTACGTGCCAACCTGCACTCCAACCTTTTGGATCCAATCGCTAATCATTACATAAGCTTACCAACACAGAATGGAACAAGTAAGTGTGTATGCAGGATCTATATTTATATTGTTCTATATCGAATCTCTTATTTGATTAATTACCAAGACCAAATCAGTTGAAATTGCATGCATTTTTAGCAGCTACTGACAACTAAGGCTGGTGCCTAAGTTCCATATTAAACTGCTAAACTATGGATATGTTTCTGCAAGTGTTCAAAATTATATTTTAATTTTGAGTTTCATTTTTTATATGTTTTGATCTGCGATAAATTTTGGCTCAAAGCATTTTGTACTTAAATTTTAATAATTGTACTTAAATCCTTTACCAAACAAGTATAATTTTGACCCTGCGTTAACATTCTTTGTACGAAAATGTTTTTCCAATTTTATTTTAAATACTATTGTGACCGAAGATTTCTACTTGTATTTAAAAAGCTTTTCCCAACAGACTTTTCCCGATCACTGTTTGTTTTACAGGTATGTGACTGCGCACGTTAAAAATGCTTTTAATGATATTGATGACAACGTATCATGTGTATGCGGGTAAGTACTAAGTAGGCCTATGTATTCAGAGGCGGCGATCTAATGTGCGAGGTGGTGGAAACCCAATGAGAGGTATGAAATGTGGGGGGACAAACACGTATATCGTGTCCCCTTTCTGTGAAAGGTGAAGGGACTTGCCCCCTCGCCCCCCTCTGAATCGCCGCCCGTGTATGTATTTTGACGTTTTACACAAAGGTCAAGAGTTCATTCTCGATTCGACTGACCGGGCTAGGCCCTACTGCCTACAAACGACAGTCGACCGCCACACCTCAATGAGCTGGGGATGTACCTTATAGGTCGTGACCTCTATGCACATTGGTCGTCGGGCATGGAACACATTAGAATCAAGCGGAAGTTTACTTTCTACGTCTGATAGAAATGATTGATAGATTATCCTGTGAATTTAAATTGACTCGCCAAGAATGTAAAAATAATTCTATGTCTATTTCTTTATAAAATGTTATGAGCTTCTGCTTCTAAAATATATTTTGCAAAGATTTTATTCGGCAATTATATTTCAAGTCTTCCATTTTACACGCGTTTTTATCTGCATCTTTCAATGTTATAGTAGGCCTATTAGGCGCACTTAGACAATTGAACTATTCCTGGTATCGAATCGATATCTTTTATGTGCTGGTTCAACGCATTGCCTCCTAGACGAAATTGGTCGCTCCAGCCGGAGTTATTATATTCGCAGTAAACGGAATTTGTGATATACCGACTGTCTGTTTGTTTGTCTGCTTGTACGTGTCTGTCTGATTGATTGTCTGTCTGCATGTATGTATGTACGTATAAATAAATATATCAGGCTATGTAGAACTTTATTACTTCCTGGATGTATACTATAATAAAGAGTGACATTAATTGATTTTTGTGTTTGTGTATCTATGCATTAAACTGCACTCCGCTGTCTATTTTCTACTTTTGTAGGCATGCATGTTAGTTATAGAGAGCGACCGAATTTCGTTTTCGGTACCGAAAAAACTGCAAATTCTTCAGTTTAAGCTCATTTTCGTTTTCGGCAGAAACTGGTATTGGCAGTTTCGTTCCAGTTTCGTTTTCGGCCGAAACCAAAGGTCGTTTTCGCACGATCCGAAACTGTAAAATTAGTGTCACGAAGTCTGGCAAGTAGAGGTTCGTCCTGTATGATATAATAAGTATGACATTTTTGAGTTTAACGCATAGAGTTCTCTCTGGTTAATATGAAAATTAATAATGCTAGCCCGGAGAGGGCGAAATGCGTGCAGTCGTGTCAAAATGCTTTCAACCGTATCGGCCGACCCGGCTAATTGGAATCATATTCCCACATCTGTTGGGCTTAGCCGATGGCTTCTATGGATTATAGTTCGGGTCGGTAAGCGTTACAAATAATATATATTGCACATACATATGACTGCACACAAATATATATATTATATATATCATCAGTGGTGACGATTATATTTGTTTTGCAGGCATTTATAGATTTCGTTTTCGGTTTCCTTGTCGGCCGAAACTGACCTTGCAGTCGTTTTCGTTTCGTTTGGTTTTCGGCAGAAACCTAAACGGCAATTTCACAATTATGAAAAAAGAGGGTCTTTATAAATAAACAACTTTTATAAACTTGTATTAATAAAACTATCGAAGTCGGAATCCAGGTTTTGTTAAGTATTACCTAAAAGTAGGCTACAACACTTCCAAGTTTCAATCAGAGCCTACACGTGCAAGAAAAAAATAAGGCTTAGGCAAGAGTCGGCTCATCGCGGTCGCTGGCTTACAATACTAGCCATTTATATCGTGCTTTGACAAGACAAGTCTTGCACAAAAGCGCGCTGCGCTGCATTCTTAGTCACTGCAGACACAGCTGCAGATTAGGGTGAATAGGTAGGTCTTCAGTTTTGTCTTGAAAAGTGCAACGGTTGTGGCTTGACGGACTGTAGTTTAGAAGGGAGACTATTTCATTCTGTGGGTCCTGCGACAGAGAATGCACGGTTCCCAAACTTCTTGTTAGTGCGAGTTATGATAGTCTCCACGCGTAGATGAACGGAGACTTATAATTATTAGGCTTAAGATTAGTTCAACTAATGTGTAACAAGCGGGAGGCAGAGGGCACCTACCCCAGTTTTAGTGCTCAGTGCCCCCCACATGTACTGTGGGTCAATAAATTTCCAACAGTACAAAATTTGTTTTTGCGACTTGTTCTTATAACTTATTGCAGGTATAAAAACTGTCATTTACAGAATAATGCATTTCTACATAATCTATCACTTTGTTACCACCAAATTATAGAAAATTTCTGATACACTTTTAAAATGTTCAGGTGAAATGCCTGAAAGTTCAGGTGCATCATGGAATTGAAAGTTCAGGTGTTCCACCTGAACTAGTTCAGGCCAAATGGGGCCAGTCGAACTTTCAGGTAAGCTACCTGAAGTTCAGGAAACTACCCGGGTAGTTTCAGCAAGGGTATACCATCATCCAAAACAGCCAGGGATCATTCAAAACACTGGAAAGCTACCCAATAAATTCAAATACGATCTGGAAATGAGCAGTGCATTGAAAATCATTGTTAGATATATTTTTTAAGTGTTTTGAAAAAATAAAAGAAAGCAGCAGGCCACGAGTTTTGAACCCAAGACCTCATGTCACATCATCTAAACCAGATGAGCTAATTAACCAACTGTAACAACATAGCATTAAGTCCATATTAAACTTGACTGAGTGGTGTGTTTCGAAGTGTTTCTGCCACAATGTCTCATTATCTAAGTCTGGTCGTTTTCCATGCATGTGAACTTAGAAATTTGTATTTAAAAATATAGGTCTACTCCATTAGGGCGTTTGCTCGTTCGATGTATTAACGCGCATATTCGACTTGGTTGGCATTGCGGTTGTTCAGAAGGTTTCTAACTTATTGTTTTATTTTGTCCACGCATATTTTCAATAAAAACATATTAAATAAAATCAAATATGTTTGAATGCGCATTATGTTTGTACATTTGATAAGCTGATGAAATAGTATACGCTATCCCGCAGGCAAGAACTAACTAGGCCTACCTGAATTCTTCAGGTAGATCTACCTGAATTCTTCAGGTAGGCCTACTGTACGCCTGAAAGTTCAGGCAACAAAAGTTGACCTGAACAGTAACGGTATTTCGTACCTGAACTTTTGTAAGAGAGTAGTTATTGGCTAAAGAAATAGTCTAGTGGTTGGTCTAGAATCATGAAGTCGGGGTTCAGATCCCTGCCAGGGCACAAATTTGATTAGAAATGTATGTTGGATGCACCTCCTAGCCGACTCCGCTATACTGAGAAGTTCCTGGCGAGCAGGGCTGTTAACAACACTGGGAAAAAGTATTGCAATAACAATACCAATACTTCCTAATTAAAAGTATCGCGATATCGATACCAAACCTTTTTCTGAAAAGTATTGCAATACCAATACTTTTACCAATACTTTTCAATAGACTTGCTAAATTCGACCATAACATGAATTAGAATTCATGCACAGATCATTATATAAAATTTCCTAAATTTGGCTAATCACAAGGAATCTAGATAAGAGGATGGTTACTCGTCGTATTTCCGTGTATACGCTTTATTCTTAAACACAGATGTCGCCCCAATCTAAATTTTGCTTCTATTTGAAAATACGTCGCTTTAACCATCTAACGGTAGTTATTCGCAAATTTGGTTTCATGACTAAAGGTTGATGAATTAACTTATTACTTAAACTTATTTTAAAAGGATTTAAACTTCTGGCTTCCGAATATCGCCCAAAACTGTTCACACGAAGGAACATATATGTGGACTTTCCAATCCTGTGCTTATTGGTCCTTGGGCCAATCACAATGTCTTTGAAGTAGCCAAATTAATTAGGCAAGCCACTTCTACCAGTGAACGCAAAAGGACAAAGGCCTTCTTTGGTCAGTTCTCTATTCATAAATTATTCCATACATTATATGTTCGCGACAAGGATATAAGTAGTAGGAAAGTGAATACACTAGGACAATTGACCAATATTATGGTCAATTCACCTCCTAATAGGTCATAAAACGTATTATTAACCTATAATTAGGTTACAAAATCACCAAATATCAATAACCCACATCATAGTTCTAATACCAACCAAATAGGCCACCATAAAATTTAAAAATGAGCCAGAATTCATGCACAAGCCATGGTCAAAACGTCCACCAATAGGTTAAAAGTCACGGGAATTTCCAATAGTTTCGATGATGAGTTATCACGTGGACACCGAGTCTTCATTATCAACCCAGGAATTAAATGACTCAGGATGACCCAGCCATTTCACCAGCGACTTGTTTCCCCGTTTCCTGATTACTTTTTCTATTCTAAATATTTCTTGAGTAGTCTTCTGTAGCTCCTGTTCCTAAAATGAGCCCTGTATTTCCTCACCATTATAATCGGTGACCTTATAAGTTGGTGGATCCGTGTATCGAATCTTTGAAATTGTGAAGATCTCTTCCGTCCATCTCGGTGTAAAACCTTTTTCAAAGATCTTCTTCTTCGTTATTCTAAGTTTATCACCGATCGAAAACCTGGGCATAATTGTTTCCGAGATCTCATCGCCGTATAAGTTCATCCAACCTACCTTTTCATTTATTTTCAAACTAGCTTTAGAGGGTGTCATTTTAATGGAAGAATGCCTAGTTTCATTATAATTACTAACCATTTCATCCAACACATCGATATCTCGTCTAGTTGAATTAGCGTGTTAGCTCTTACCCAAGGACAGGTCAATAAGTTAACCAAAGCATATCAGAGTGGAACGGGTGCGACTATAAAAATGAGTAAAACGCAGCTAATCCATAATGCCAAAGTCGAAGGTGGCTTTATCGGCACCATTTTACCGTTTCTGGCAACTGCGGGTGAATTTCTGCTATCGAGCGTGTTACCGAACTTAGCAACGGGTGCATTAACAGGAATAGGTGCTGCTACTGGATCAAGGGTTATTGATAAAATAAGCGGATTGGGTGGTGCTATATATCTCAACAGTCGAGGTAAAAACTATACTATAAGAAAGTGCAACAAGGCGAGGGTCTTTACCAGACGCCATGGCAAGGTTCTGGATTAAACGGTGTAGGAGAAGGTCTGTATCTGAAGAGAGGTTCTGGATTCGTAAATGGTGAAGGGCTTATCCTTGGACCAGATTCACCGTTCAAAAACATTCTACCTGTCGGATTGTTACTTAAAAAAAATAATATAGTATATAAAATGTCACGACCAATTCACAAAATGGGGTGAACGAAATCCAGAATTGAAAAATCTACGAGAACACAACCGAGATCCGTCACGTGGAAGGCGTGTGAAGATATGTGGGATGTCAAGTATAGACCGCAAAGACAAATGGGTGGTTTAAGATGGGAGTTTTTGCTCAAGAAGCGATAACTATTCATTCTCATGAGACGGTTGTTTTACTGTTAGGCTTAGGTGTCCGACTGATGAAAGGATCGTGTAAAGTTTCGCTCCATCCGGGATTGATAGAAGCGGGTTGCCGCCTGCTAAGCGATACCGTTACAGGAGTCATGGAAGAAATTTTACTCGATATTAAGAATTTTAGAGATCTTGGAACTGTCACCATAAACGAAGGAGATCCGTTATGTTATGTCGATTACCGCGTCAACGAATAAAACTTGAATTCCATTTTAAGAATATTCTTCGATATTATAAAATGGAATTGAATAAAGCAGACACTTATCGCTTTCAGAAAATATCTGAAATTCAACAGGAAATCTTACGAGAACGTGAAAAGAGAGAAATAATTTGTAAAAAATATCAAAAGAGTGTTGAAGTAGTCGAAGCGTTGGGAGGAGGTTTGTTAACCTTTACATCTTCAGGGCTCGCCGCATTAGGCGTAACTTTTCTAAGTACCGTCGTAGCTGCACCAGCCGCGACAATTTTGGTATCGTTATCTGCAGGAGCCGGAGCATTGTGTTTGATATCTGCCCAAGTCCGCCGACTTCTATCGTTGCGGCAAGAAAAACATGCAAAGATCAGAACTATAGCCGACGGGAAACTCAATTCGATCAGCGACCTTGTTTCGAAAGCTTTAGATGATAATAATATCTCAGACTTGGAATATTCTGTTATTCTAAGTGAATTCAAGAAATTTAATGAAATGAAGGAAGAGGTTAGAAGTAAAAGCAATGCCAACATGGATGAAGCGACAAAATAATCGTTCATTAGGGAAGAGGCATTCAAAAACGTATTGAACACAAAGTGAACGTAAATTTACGTTTTATGTTTTACGTTTTATGTTTTACGTTTTATGTTTTACGTTTAAATATTATGTTTCCAAGTTAAAAATGTTGTTTCTAAAAATCAAAGACCCAGGCAAACGTGATTTTATCGTTGAGAACTTTCTCAAGACGAAGCAAAATATTAGACAAGACTCGTTATCCAAAAAAATAGGGAACATTGGACTTCAGCGAGAATTGATAATGGCATACAGACAGATAATCGACTCGCAGTCTGGAATAACCGAAGATTTAGGTACTATAAAAGAGAACTCTATGGCGACAACTGCCGCGCTTCGAACATTGCCAGCCTCAATATCGTCATCGTTGAAAGCGATCCAATTGCCGCAATATCCATCGATAGAAGTGTAACCGTGATAATTCTGTACATTACATTACAATAGATAGCTTCGAACAATTTATATATATAGATCATTATTATACATTAGGTTTAGCTGAACATTCACTAATTCTGACAGTATAGGTCACTCGTGTAGGCTCTTGCAGTTGCAGTCAGCCCTCATTGCTAGAGTGGTCAATAGTTGATCCTTGAGTGGTCAGTAACTAGCCAATCAAAGTAGTCTGATCTAGGATAGGCCAGTTTCCTCTTTGGCTGAGGAAAGTCTCTTATAACCTACAGCACTGTTAAGAACTTTGCAGTCTGACTTCCGAAGAACTCTAACTATCTTGTCAGGCTCGTCAACTCGTATCATCTTAGGGTTTGGACATTATCATCTCACCCATACTCACATTAGTAAGTACATGTAACAGTTATGTATTAGTCACAATCATTATATATATTATTATTAGTACCTCTTCTTCTCTGTATTTAATAAAGATAGTTTGTATCTGAACTGTCATGTGTCTACTCTTCATGTGTAGCTAGTTTCCCCTAGCATAATCTACTCATCAACATCTAATATATTAGTAGAGCTAGTCTAAGTAGAACCATCAGCGTTCTTACAGAAGTGTTCGAGGATGATCCTGTTTCAGATATTAGAATTTTGCAATTAGGTGATATAGCAATAAAATATTTAAAAGAATACGCTACAAACAAGAAGTCGACGGATACGACCTTCGAAATATACTCTAAAGATGGTCGATTTCACATCGGGGACAGCCCAATTACGATCGAAGGTGATAATATAACTATCGGAGATGCTACCTATAAGGTAACTCCGGGACTTTGGGAGTTATTTACAAGGACAAAACCAGACAAGAGGATATACGACATAAACGATCTCAAAGACTTAAGTGAGATTTTGAATGTGACAAACGCAATCCGTCAACCTAAAAAATCAGAACAAAACCAAGTCGTCTAGAAGCGAAAAATATAGGGAAATCATTAAACCGATATGGGAAGGTAGGTTCTCTTCAAGGGTTTCATATACCCCAACGGAAATACGAATATAAATAATTTACTATCCGGTAACGGTGGCGCCGTGATCTGGTGCGTGGATCTGGAATGAAGTTGGCTTAAAATATTTTATTGCTATATTTAAAAAATGCAGTCAGATATTCTAAGATTTACTGAAAATACTATAATAGATGAGGCAGTCGAGAGATACGAATGGCACGAGTACGAACCAGTGGCGGGGGCGAATCTTAGCAGCTCTGGGGAAATTCGCGTGAACATCGAACTTCAAGATCTTTTCAGCCATCCAGCTGAGTCATACCTGCTTTTCGAAGGCAGACTGACTAAAGCGGATGGAACCTTTTACACCGATGGCGATGATGTAGCTTTAGCCATCAACGGACTCATGCACCTCTTTAGTCAAATTTCGTATTCCCTATCGAATCAAGAGATTGAAAGCGTGTTTCATCCGGGACAATCCACAACTATGCTAGGGTTGCTGAAATATCCCAACGACTTCGCTCTGGCGCAAGGACTTAACCAATTATGGACTAAAGATACAGCCACGACTGCTGCTAGAGCCGACAACTCTGGATTCGCGATAAGGCAGGCGTATCTCATTCAGAAACCAACTGCAAAGGATTACGATAAGATAGTCTATGGCATGAAGCACACTTTAGCTCTCGTTTGCAAAGCCGACGGCGATGCTATTTTTAGGGCAAATCTTCCAGCAGTGGCTTGTAAAGTCAACATCCGTAAAATTTCATGGTTAATGCCGCATGTGATTCCGTCTGACATGGAAAGAATGCAGCTGTACAAAACCATCGAATCAAAGGCAACGTTACCAGTACCCTACCGAGCTCATCTTTGCGATACCGTGGCGGTTACTCACTCTACCATATTCAGTTGGCGACTTAGCGTAAAGACATCACCGGAAAAACCGAGGTATATTACTATTGGATTTCAAACGAATCGAAGCGCCTATCAACAAGCTAATCCATCAATTTTCGATCATTGCGATATTAAAAACATGTACGTGATGATGAACCAAGAAGATATCCAGCAGTCGATTACAATTTATCATTCCCGAATCAGCAATTTTCGAGGGCTTATAGAAATTCTATGGAATGGACCAACTCGTGACTCAGAGCAACATTACGCCGGCTGATTACAAAGATTTATATCCGCTGTTCGTTTTCGATGTAAGTAAACAATCAGAGCGGTTAAAGTCATCTGTCGTAGATGTCCAGATCAAGGCTACTTTCAATGCTGCGGTGCCGGTTGGAACGGTAGCTTATGCTGTTGTCGTTTCAGATAAATTGCTAAATTTCCAATCAGACGGTCAAAAGATGAGCGTTGTATATTAAAGAAAAGAAAATTTTCTATTATAAAAAATGCAACTCTCACAACTGATATCGCTATTAAAGGAAAATGGAATAAAGCCGAGTTATATGAACAAACCAGAAATGCTAAGAATACTAGTTGAGAAAGGTATTTGATCGGAATCAGAACTGAAGGCGCATGCGAAGTAGAAAAGGGATGTGTCACCCAAGTACGAGCTTCTAAAAACGATTCGAAATAATCCCATACGCGTAGAGATTTTAGATACCGACACGAACGAAACAGTCGTCTACCCGTCGTAGTATAAGGCGAGTATGGCATTAAAAATCGGCGCGAATACGAGACGGCGTTCCAACGGAAAAGTATGGAGAAATAGATACGAGATTAAGATGTTGACATAAAGTTTTATCCTGGCTAATAAAAAAATGAGAACTAGTAAATTTTTAGATTTAGAAACTTTGGAAGGAGACGTAGTTTATACAGTTAAAACGAAGCAGGATCTGTACGGTACAGTAGGCTATTTCTACCTGATTACGGTATTTCCCCCGGATGAGACGGAATATTACATGAGCGTATTCGAGGCCCCATTGCTCGACAAGTTGCAAATGAATAAAGAAAACAAGACATTTACTTTTACAAAAACGAGGATAGAAACGGAACCGGGTTACAGCACGTCGTATATCGTGGTATCTGGAGATAACGAAGTTGTTGATCTTGTGGTTTAAATTTTCAATGATGTTTCTCATTGAAAATCATAGCGAATCTAATCATCATGCACGAATAACTGCATCACATTTGATCCTGGCTTCCCGGTTCAGCCAGGAGGCAATCTAACTTATATCTGATATTTTCCAACTGAATTGATTAAGAATTCTTGTAAGTAATTCCTAAAGCGTTATGTTTTAAGCGTGTTGTAAATAGCAACCTCTTGTCCTTCATAATTGTATGCGAGTATCCTCCAGCTGGTTATCCTTTCGTTGTTTTTTCTCCCCCTCATGCCGATCTTCCAGATTCTTACTGCGGTTGGGCACTTGATAGATATCCACGTTTCCATGGTTGCGCTAATCTCAGACACCCATTCTCCTTCATCTTTGAATGCACGAAGGGCTTTGTTATGCGGAGATGAAGCACTGGCATTCGCTTGAAAACCATAATTACTAGTGTCCGAAGTTAACCTCGGCACGTAACCGACGTAACATTTTCTTCCTCGTGTGAGGTCGACCAGCGTTGGTTTCCAGTGTGTAGCATGCAGAAGGCAGCTGTTTCAGCACCAGGGCACTCGATAGATATCCACGTTCTTAAGCCACCCTCCGACACCCATTCTCCTTCATCTTTGAATGCATGAAAGGCTTTGTTATGCGGAGATGAAGCACTGGCGTTCGCTTGAAAACCATAATTACTAGTGCCCGAAGTTAGCCTCGGCACTTAACCGACGTAACATTTTCCTCCTCGTGTGAGATGGGCCAGCGTTGGTTTCCACTGAAGCATGCAAACTGCAGCGTATTCGGTATTAGGACTCTTGGATATAATATGAAATCTCCAATACGCGTAATTAGTTGAAGAGGGAAATGTAAACTCCATCAAAAGTCCAAAAGGGAGGACATTCGTTTGAGAGGTTGGAATATCTGTAAATACTATTCCATCGTTACTAGCTTGGACTTTGCAACTAGTAATTTCTTCGTTATCAGAACGGTCAGCGATTATGTAAAATCCTTGGTTCTTCAGGTATGTACTCTTCAATCCACTTTGCGAATTAATAGCAGACTTAGTCTTAACGAATGTTTTTCGTGCTGTCGTAGCTGGCATGGGAACGAGTGTTGGAACTCTAATGTCGGGAACGGGTGCGTCCATCAAACTAGCATTGGATGAGATTGGAGTAAAATTTAAGGAGATGAGTGTCTGAGCCCCGTGTGCTTGAATTTTAGCAATCAAATCCGCTTTTCGTAGTCGTGTATAACCTTCAATTCCGCTCTGTTTCGCAATTTTTCTTAATTCAATAACAGTCTTTTTTGTGTATTCCATTTTATATTGTGTTGGCATGCCTTTAAGTGAAAAGGAAAAATATTTTCATTCATTTTATATATGAAAGAATGTTTTTTGTTTGTTGAGCAATGACTCATCATCGAAACTATTGGAAATTTCCGTTACTTTTGACCTATTGGCGGACGCTTTGACCAGGGGCTTTGGTTTGTGCATGAATTGGGGCTCATTTTTCAATTTTATGGTGGCCTATTTGGTTGGTATTAGAACCATGATGTGGGTTGTTGTGATTTTTGGTGATTTTGTTGCTTAATTGTAGGTTAATAATACGTTTTATGACCTATTAGGTGGGGAATTGACCATAATATTGGTCAATTGTCCTAGTTTATTCACTTTCCTACTACTGATTATAATGTACTTATGTATATATATATATATATATATATATATATATATATATATATATATATATATATGGCTGAAAGAGGCTATATAGGCATAAACTTATCAAAATGGGACGATAAACTTCTCATATTTCTTGAGAAACGACATAAATTTCAGGGAGAAAAAGTGTTGGTATGGAATATCGCTGACAGTCTAAAAATAGGTATTGGTGATACCCATGCGATACCAAGAAAATAAAACTATCGCGATACTCGTTGCGATACTGTCAAAAGTATCGCGATACTTTTGTATCGCTATACTTTATCGCGATATTAACAGCCGTGCTGGCAAGGAAGACTTGCGTGGAGCTACTCTCTTAATTGGGGAAGAGGCTGGTGAAAGACTGGCAATCTATAGTTCTACGTACATGTAGCTTATAAGTCTAGTGCGCGATCGGTTGTTCTTCAAATAATCATCCGGACAGTCTACAATTAATCGTAACCTAGAATCCAATTTACGAATCGAAAGTTGTCCCGTTGACCACGATGACCCCGGATTTTGAATTGGACGAAAAACTCACTCATTTGGAAATTGACAATGCCAAATTAGGTTCAACGATTGATTGCAATGTGTCAACCATGCAAGTTATCTCACAATAAACGTGTTACACTGACCTAACCCTTCAAGTGGGAAGCTCCGAGAGTGAGTGATGATCGAATCGGTTAATTTCCACCTTCATATGTAGAGGCCATGGAAATTATGATGTAAGTTCTTCATACCTTCATAGCAATCTCAAGGTTAGCTCAATATACGGCTCTTCCACCTAAACTATTTTTAACCAATAATAAGAATCTGTCTATTGTATTTTGACACTTGCCTTGTTATCATCAGCCAAATGTACTAGAATAGCCACATTATCTTTTTGTAGTCATTGGTTAAACATTATATCCTGATCAAAACTCTGACATATTAAGTAAGTAGGCTTAATTGTGACGGCGCTAGAGAAATGTCTGTATACATGCATTATTTGCAAATCGAATATTTGATCTATATAACTTATACGTTGACATGAATCTTGGGGCCAATTAAAGCTGAAATTTATTTGGCATCTAGCCTATTCGCTGTTGTAATGACCAAGTTACAAGCATCATGATGATGGAAAAGATTAATTTGCATGCAATTTTAATGTATATTGTACAAAATAGTAGGCCTACTATATAGTGTATACTTTAAAAGCGTCCTGCATCTGATTTCTATTGAGTAATTATGATAAGATGACTTTTGGTAAGATAATCTGTGCACCCCATATTTCAAATTTAAAAAGTGGGGGAACACACATTTTTTGGCACTTCGCGCAATATTTTTCAAATTATGCCCCTACTTTTCAAAACCTTGTTACAGCTCTGCTGCCCTCACAATTTTCCTCCACCTCCCTCTCATTAATTCCTCACCTGCGCCCATCCTCACCGATTTCAACACTTCGTCCCATATCCATGCTCCTCGCTTAATTATTACTCCCATTCTCATTAGCCCTTCCCTCCGTTCTAATCCTCACCCATCTTCCGTTCTCCACCACTCCTTATTATCCTCTGCCCTCCCTATTAATTATTATGGTGATCCGTTAACACACCCGATTTAAGGCCTTATAATACATGTCGTAAGGGTACGTAAAGCTCAAGCGGACAGCAAACACACTGTAACAAGTATTTCAGAGTCATGACTTAGTTGTCGTTACCGAACGGAAGTTCCGAAGAAGGGTTTTATTGGAACACTTGCGTTCCGAGGGTTCCATTGCATTGCGAGCAGTGGGAACGCAGACACAGGATTTCGAGGGCATTGGGAACGCCGTTCCCATAGCTCGCGTTACCACCCACTTAAACCCTGTCCATAGGCTTACTGCTCGTCTCTTCCAACCTGAAGAAGACAGTTATCTTTAAACTGCTGTTCCATCTCCAAACTTTTTTTGCTCTCTAAATTAACTCTATTATTTTCTTATTCATAGATTTGATTTATTAAGAAACATCAGGATGGGAAGGCATAAGAAGCGTACAGTGTAGCGATTGTTGAAAATTGAGACTTAATTATGTTATGGACGGAAGAGGAAGAATAACCATGACCAGAGGCTATCTTGAAGGAAGAGGCCCAATATTTTAACCCTGGTTATATAATAGGTTGTTGAAGGAGAGGATGACGAGGGTGAGGCTTGACAACTTTGACTGTCTTCCTGCCAGGCCACTTTGGAATTCAGAAATCTCGACCTGGAACCGATTTTTATCCAGCCTGTCCATCGCTTTGGTATGCCCAGGCACATAGCTGTAATTAAGCTAGTTCCCGAGCGACTAATTCTTGTAGGCGCTGTTGAAATCTCGATATAGCAAATAATAGAGGCCATAGCCGTTATGACTGTTGCTTATAAAGTTATGGTCTGCTTATGACAGCCCTCTGGTGAATGATGGAAAATAAGTTGAACGCACTTCCTGTTTTCGGTTCTTCTCGGCTTCCGTTACTCAGTTGCGCATTGCAATGGCAAGATGGCAAAAGTAGATTTAATAACAGATTGGACCTCTTCAGTCAATTCCATTCTACGCGATTCGGCGTCTTCGTCTTCTTTCAGTAGTAATGACTTACAGAATTTGGCGAAGCTAATTTCGACAAGGTGACATTTTCGACATGCAGAGAAAATATAGGTGTATGTGAAAGTGATAGCCAAGTTTCCCCAACAGTGACGAACATGACCGTTAACTAAGCGTTATTTCGGTGTAAATTATGTGCAGTTTATGCGTGTTTAGTCATACTTGAAAATCAGCTGAAGGATGCATTCAGAAATATTATTACTGGTCAATAATACGCAAAGTTTGACTAGTTCAGTCTTTTGCTCATCTTCACTTTCTTATTGGATTCGTTGGCAAACATTTAGGGCACAGGTCCGGACATACTAAGTTGGTTAATCTCGTATTTTAGCGTTTTAAACTATTTCCTGCCAAAAAATCTAGCATTTTGGTGTTTTATATTATATTATTTCCGCCGCTCCTGTCGACTGCACTTGAATAATAAATGAATAATAATACATTTTGTACCGATATAATCAAATCTTTTACATTCTGTTATTCTGTCATGCCCCTAAGCTGTAAGAAAACCTGTATACTGAAGTGCAAAAATTACCGTACAATGCCAGTAGTATGCTTCATGTAACGTGCTGTGTGGTGCAAAATAATGAATTTTGAATGCTTAGCAGACGATTCACAGTCAATATTGGTTTAAAATGCTATATCTGTGGTGCTGAAACCGATATGCTTACGCAAAGTTAATTTAGAACGTTACTTTTTACTACACAAATTTGAAATGCTAAAATACGAGATTACCCTAAGTTGCTCAAACGTCAAAAAATTTTATCTGTTGATGCCCAGCACCGAAAGTATTCAATGTCACCTATAATCAAAGTTCGATAGAGAATATTTTTACCATGATCTCAAAGATATTGAAGATTTCTTTATATTCTATAAATAAAAGCGCAATGCGATTGCATATCCTTTATGTTTACGCCGGAAGTGGTAATCAGGAAAACTAGAACCCCTATATGTAAACAATATGGCCACCTGCGAATGCACTCAAATAGGGCCCACTGAACAAAGCAACCACACATATTTCATAAGGCAACACATTCAATAAGGGAAATGCGGACGACTTGAAGCCAGAAACTAGAATGTAAACAATATGGCCGCACAAGAATGCGCTCAAATAGAGTGTGCCTAACAACAAAACCACTCGCATCCCATAATGCAACATAGTCTACAAGTAAGTAGTCAAGATGACTTACATTCAAATAATAATTTAAAGAAATCATCATTGTCCAACATTAACATAGGTGCCATAGAGCACTTACGATAGCGCAGAGAACTGCGGTTATGGTCATTTGCGAATGTGTAATTGTGAGTTCAGCTTGTGGCTTGTGAGTAGATTGCTTTTTCAGTAGATATCTGTAAAGCCTAGTTTAATTAATTAGTGCAATGTCCTGCAATTTACAGTATTTTACATTCTTATACAGTTTATTAGACATTTAAATGTTTACTTTGCTTATTTTAATAAAATATATGCTCTTCATTATAAAACCTTTTGTCTTTAATATCTTGTTGTTGACTATGTTGCATTATGGGTTGCATGTGGTTGTGTCATTAGGTGCGTTCTATTTGAGCGCATTCTTGGGAGGCCATATTGTTTACATGTAAGGGCTTTTAGACTTCCACATTTCCGTCAACAAGTAATGGCCAAGTCAAGAATCAAGACGACTGACATTACAAATAATAATTTAAAGAAACGATCATCATAGCTTCTTCTCGTGGGGACTTGTGCATTGGCAGCGCCTCTGAACGGTTCACCCTACTAGAAACGCTTTAGAATGGTTTAAATACAATGAAGTAATTATAATAGGTGCCAAAATGCACTTCTGATAGCGCCAAGAACAGCAGTTATTGTTATTTGTGAATGTGTCGTTGTGAGTTCAGCTTGCGAGTAGATTGAATTTTCAGTAGATATCTTGGAAGACTATCCTAGTTTAATTAACTAGTGCATTGTGAGGTAAAACATCCTCAACATAAATTAGATACTGAGTCTGGGAGAAATTTGTAGCGAACATTCTTGTGCAGTTAATCAGATATTTAAAATTCACTTTGCTTATTTTAATAAATATAATTCTCTTCATTATAAATTACCCTGGATAATATAATTCTTTTCATTATAAATAACCATCTGTTGGGAGGATATGTTTGTGTGTTACAGAATGGCTGCCTCACTTCCAAAACCCCAACATTGACACTGAGCCTAAAAGTATTCAATAAAAAATTAAGAATGCAATAGTCATAATTAGTGCTGTTAAATTATGGTGCCAATTACAATTACAGTTAGTTAAGTGGAACTTGTTTAATTGAGTGAAAGTTTTTAATAAAATTAGGCAGTTTGATGTGATGATGTAACGTCTCATTTCTTAAACCTCCTAGTCACGCATTGTATCGTCACGCATCATATTTTACTGTGTGAAATTATCTACTCGGTTACGCATCGTATCGTCACGCATCATATTTTACTGTGTGAAATTATCTACTCGGTTATGCCCTAAAACATTGTGTGACTTTGCTGCATTTCCTTATCTGTTCACTTGAGCTTTTCAGCATTCCTTTCCAACTGATGTCCATTTGTAAGATTGTTTCCTTTTCATTAAAATATTTTAAATGAATTTAGGAGCTTTTGTCATTACTGCGTAATGTTTATTTATGCTGTTTTATTTATAGTGAGAGTGATATTCTTAACCACAGTGATGATTTGGAGACCTTCTATTCTTCATTCATTGCGCTTGCAACCCATTACATCTGCTCAAATGTTGGATGCCGTACGTTTTACAATTATTTTGTGCCGTGCTCAACGCATGGTGTAATGAATCTAGATTTATCAAGGTTGTGATTGTTTTGAGTGGCAGCAGTTTTGCTTCTGTGTTAATGACTTGTGTTTTGTATATGTCTAATGCTTGATATCCTTTCTTGTCTGCTTTGAGGTTGTAGTACTGTTTACTAGAACTCGTACCTTTCTATAAGATGATCTGACCTAAAAACAGCTAACTGCAGATACGTTAATACGACTGCTCATGCTCGTCCATATCCGTACACTGCATATATGGTTCTGCATCTGCTCTTATTGTAAAAAATAATATTGTTTAAGCCAAAATGTTAATATTAGCTGTGTTATTTTATTTGTTATATAGATATGTAGTGTTGTCATGTTATCCTGCAAGAATCTATCTCCTGTATATAACATTGACCATATAGTACTGTATGATATCTAGATGCACATCTACATTATTGTAACTACAGAACTTTTCTCTTAATGGGATTTATGCAGACAGACTGTTAAAAACTGCCTTGGTGTACATGTGAATTGGTGGAATTGTATATGCCAATGAAGTAACATTTGGCATAGATGGTTGCTGTATTCAAGTCTTACTTGTGATATCTCTTATGATTTAGTGTCCAAGGGTGTCCTGGCAGATGTCAATTCTGCATGTCGAGTGATGATGCTTTTTCTTCTGGAACGCCTACAACATCAGCGAGAGACATGCACTGGTACAATTTCAAAGGTTAGTGTTATTGAGCCTTTTAATTCTAAGTTTTATAAACTCATTTGCTGGATTGCTGTACCATTTGTTCAGGGCATTATTTAAGTAAAAAATTTGGCAGTTAAGCTTAAACTTTAGAGAGTTGATCATGTAATCTTGAGGAAAAAAGTTTGTCGTTGTTAGTGTGGCATTAGTTCTCTCTTCCAGTGTCTGTTTAAAAACTTATGGTCTTACGTAGAACTTCATATTCATTCACTGGCCAGAATTTTCTAGCATTTGATTGAAATGTTACGGCTGGTGTATTTTCTTAATTTTTATACCAGGATTGCATACATGACATCAGCATAATGAAGCTATTGGAAGGGGTTGTTTGCTCATTTGTCTATGGTTGCCCTCAATCAATTAAGGAATCTGAAAAAGCTTGCTAAAGCGGCTCTTCAATTTGTCTCCTGAGAGGCATTCCCTGCCCAACCATGACCGAAAAACAGCTTTCAGAGAGGTGCAGAAGGCAGGTGAGTAGTGTCTAGGTGTGAGACACAATGCTATAGAAGAAGCCCATTTCAGACAGTTGGTCCTAAGACTGAGAAGGCCCGATGTTGTATTACAGAAGTGCTTGCAGAAGCGACCATCAGGTCACCATGTTTTGTTGAGTGAAGTAGTCTCTGGCTTCTACTGGCAGAAAAAGGGCAACTGAGCTCCTGCAGATAAGCTTGCAATATTATCGGAAAGAACTAAGTTGCAAACTTGGACTTGCTTTTGACAGTTTGTGAGGAAGGTGCTCAAGAAAGGAGGGGTTACATTACCTAACCTAAGGTCATAATATTATGTTCTTAATGCTTTATTTGCAGAAACACATGATGGTACTGATGCGCAGTCTGTGCAAAGGCTCTTCTAGCTTGCCAAAGTCAGATATTGTCACATTTAATGTGCTCTTGAAATCTTCAAAAGTCCCAGAGGGCTGCATCATTGATGGATCTGGTAATATTAATTTACATGTTTTCTTATATTAAACTTCTTTTAATATATATACCATGATTTCTAGACAGTGCCCAAGATAGTCTTACATGTATTCAGTTGATGACAAAATACGTCCACTTTTTTTTCTAATGGACAATGTCACTGGGATGGTGCCTTTGAACAGCAACTACCTGAAGGATGTGTATACCCAAATTTAGGACTTGATACATAATACATCCACAGTGGTTACTGAACAAAAGCAGTCTTATGGGAAATTAAGGATTTTTCCTCTAAAATTCACCACAAAGCCTAAATGTAAAAAATTGATGTAGCCTTTCAACGACCCGCATGTAGTAAAACGTAAGGCATAATCAATAATGTTGGTCGTTATAAGGGTTAAAGTGTTGAGCATACTAAAACTCAGTAAATGGTAATTTTATGTTTCTCCTAATGCATATGTGATATTTTCTACCTTAAATTATATTTGTGGTCAGCTTGAAGCTGTCTGATGATCAAAACTTTATAAAATATTTCTTGTCCAGTATTATCTGTCATTTTGAAGTAATGGTAAAGGAATGGGTGACAATTTATGTGTGAACCTCTGAAATTGATGACTTAAGCAATTGTGATGCAACTGAGTCAAAGTATGGCATTTGATTATGATTATGATTGGTTAAAATTGTATGCAGTATTATGTTTTTTAAACACTTGTGAAGGCATTTTGTACTTATGTTGCCCTGAATGTTGATCAGATGTTGCTGAGCAAGTGATTGATACACAGCAGAAGCGTCCTTCGAAAGAGACATCTGTCAACCTCTACAAGCAGCTAACGTCAGTGCTTGACGAAATTCCATCAGCAGCAGCAATATCTCTTGCAAAGTCAAAGGTCAAAGCAGCTGCAGAAATTGTTAGTGGTGATGGTGATACTTGCAGTATCCATGGCAATGACCCAGCTCAGGAACTGCGTGACCTTTTTGTGAGTAAGAACATTGTAACATTGCAGCAGTTGAATGGAAGTGATGTTCTGCTTGAAGTTTGCACTGCACTTGCTTACCTCAAACGGTACAAGTTGAGTTTTGAGGATGCAGTAAAGGGCAAAGAGTACAGCATGCCATCTGGAATGACTGAGGCACTGTCAATTCGAATGAGGTTAGCATTATTGCAACATGTTTGAATTTTCTATTTGATCTATAACTATAATATCGGGTTAGTAGTTTTGTACTTTGACCAGAGGGCAGGTGATATAATATGTTCACAAAATAGCTGCTTATTTTTCTTCTTCAACAAGTTTTTACGTATCCATATGTCTACAATAATCAACACTTCACCGGAAGGTTTAACTTGGCATGCTGAGCTGCACAGTAGCTACAATATGATAATTTCATTTGACCTATCTGTCAACTTAACTTGGATTTCTTGAGCAATGGGAATTTATAGCTGCTGTATTAACCCTTAGACCACAGGTGTCAAAGAGCCGGCCTGTGCCATTTCTGGCCCGCCAACGATGTCTTTATGGTCCACAGAGCCTTGAGAATAAGAATTCAAATATCATTTTCATGGCTTAGTAAGATTTATGTATTGTTTATAGCTGCTAATGAAGATCAAAATTAAGATTTTAAAGCCTCATTAACTGTTTGCATGCTAGGGGGGAGGGTGGCACAAAAAGGAAAATTGTTAAATTTTATAATAAGCCCCTCTTTCCGTGTGTCCCCTCCTATTTACAGAGCACTGTGCCCCTTTGCAGGGAAGCGTGTCCTAGTCAATCATGCCATACATGTCGCTAGAATAGTTGTCTGCATCAAGTATTTGTATTATTTTGTCAGCTTCAAGCATTCAAAGACTTGCCAAAGTCTTAGACTACATTTTTTTATAATATATGCTAACCGTTCTGTATATGGTATGACTGGGCTAAAGAATCATCGTTTGATACTTTAAAGACATAGTATGACATAGATAATGACATAGATACTTAGTAATAACATAATTTCTTCGATATCGTAGAAATATCAAGTTTGGAAATGCACAATGTAAGAAACACTATTGATTACTTTTTAATAACGTATAAAAAAGTTTCTATTACGAAGGTATATATTAAGAATATACTGTAGCCTATAATTCAGTTCTTAAAGCTGTGTTTGTTAAATAGCATGTATCATGTCGTCCAATGTGTGTTACAGGAAACCAAACATACACCTACAAAATTGTATTTATTTGAAATAATATATTTAATTTGTCATTTTAATTTCAGTTGGAATTGTAAAGAATAGGTTTAATATTTAGTCTATTTAGAATATCAGAAAGTTTGTACACCTACAGTAAGATAGTTGTTCGAATATTTAGAATTTTCCATATACGTGGTATCGGTATAATGGGCAAAAAGTCATATCTGTATACTATACAGCTGTATATTGGCCCTTCAAATGCAATAGTAGATGGTTGGTGGTGACGTAAGTTTTTTCCTTTGTTTTTGTTCTAGTTTGCAGTCAATCATGAATGACATTTTGATTGTTTGGCGCATTTTTTCGCTGCCTGTTCTTGAGCCAATGACAAGGATTCGTCTACAGAAAATTGTTGCTATAACTATGAGCTGTCTCCAAGCTTCTGTGGCTGCCACACTTTCGACAAGCATTGTGGCTATGGCTACGGGTACACAGATGAAAGGAGCGTCCACAACTAGGGATGATGAAATAGATGGATATGCTGCAGTAATTGTTCAGAAGACTGTGAGTTATATAGCTGTCTCATATTGCCATAGGTTCATGATTCTGCATAATCAGTATTGGTCACAGTCTTATTAGCCCTTTAAAGAGTCTCATATATCAACAATTTGTATTTTAATTTCTTTAATAAAGGAGGATGCTGTAAAATAGAGTGTTAATAATGGCTTCAATAAGAAAAATCAAATGATGGGCATTGTTATAATTTTTGTGTGAATATTTATCTTTGTTGAATGTACTAGTTTACTTCAGTTTGCAACACTTACGTGAAGTATTTAATAATCACGTTGGAAGTATTTAATAAACAGTAACACTATTAAATGTCTTCATACATATATTTCTGTTGAGTGGATTACATTGAAAGCTTGTAATAAGCCATCCATATTTAGAGTTTAACCTTTTTAACAAAAGTGTTAAAAATTAAAACAATGCCCATCATTTGATTTTTCATGTGTTTTCATAGCTTTTCATTATTTGTCTCAGTCTGAAGCTGTGTTGAAGAATTTGTAGTTATATATGGTCAGAAGTCATGAATTTATCAGTCAGTATGGTTTTAGTTATAATATATGGCATTTAAACTGTCTTTTAATAGCTTGATATTTTCAACTGGGTTTCAACTGCCATTCAGAAGTCATCGAAAGCAGGAGGACATGTGAGAATATTTTAAATGATATTAAATATAAGAATGTGTATGTGTATGTTTTTTAAAAACATTAACTGGTCAAATTAAAATTAAAGTGTCAATATTATTGATAATTTTCAATGACTGGCATCTTGTGAATTCTTAAAATAGGGGAGGAGTCTCTTAATAGGACATTATGTAAGGGAACTGTTTTGTGCATGTTTATTGGCTTTGTGTAATTAATTCGTTTTTCATTAGCTTATTGTTTAGTGAGGAAATGGTTGACAAGAGCAACTAGTTAAGCTGGATATCTGCCATACCTCTAGTGAATTTATTACTTGATGATTTTATCTGACATCTTGTTTTGACTAAGTGTGTAAATGCTTTTTTTGTTAGTTTTACGACTGTCTGCCATGTGCTAAGCAGTGCAAGTTTTTGGATTCTGTTTGTAGGTATTGCAGAATTATCACTTGCTGGGCACCTGGTGTTTGCTGAAGGGTCTTCAGTGCCTCCTCAATCTAAGCCCAGCAGTGATATTCGAAAAGCCCAAAGACTCAGCGGCAAAAACAAAGCAGGCAGAAAGTGCAGCAAAGCAGAGAGACAGTGCTTCAGCAACTTTAAGGCCTGGCTCTGCAATGAAACTGTTAGTGTTCAGAAAGTTATTCTGTCTTGTATAGTAAATTTATATGAATTTGTTGAAGTTTACAAAGTCCCATTATTTTCTATAGCAGGGATGAATAAAACTTATTTTGATAATTATGATAATTACCTGGGTCATTGTTTTGTATGAATATATGTCTCTGCTATTAGTGAGCATCCTTTAACAAAACTACAAGTGAACACGACATGACAATTAACAGATGTGAAGAGGTGTGCATTGTTAAGATGGCTTGAAACTCTTTTCTTATGATATTGCTCACTTTACCTATCTTTTGCTATATTGCCAGTGCTTTCATTGACTGAGTTATTTTGGGATAACTAATAATCTAGGGATGTAGAGCTGTTAGCTAAATGTTGTCATAACATTTATTATATATACTTAGCAAATAGGTTTGCATGAAATGTGTGATATATTAATCTTGGTCAGCAAGTTTAGATTTTGACTAACTCAAAAGGAGGTGAGAGGAGGTGAACCAAGATAGTCTCTATGGAGTGGCCCCTTTGGAAGCCAGGCTGAAAAATTAGGAATAGGTCATTTTTATCGAGGTGGGCTATAAGTTGGGAGGCTGCACTCTTTAGATAAAAAAGTAACATTATCAATTGGCCTAAAGTTATTTGGATCAGCTGCATTCAATCCCTTGCACTTTGGCACAGGGACAAGAATTGACTGTTTTTGCGAGGCTAGAAGAATGCGCTCTTTGATTGTACTATTATTACTTATGGTGTTCCACAGGGTTCCAACCTAGGGTGCAAGTCATGAGAAAGAGCCTCAATATTGCCACCAAGAATGATTTTAAGCTGAGGGTGGACCATGGGCATAAATCTGTATGTCATCAACGAAGGGGTGACCTGTGACGAAGTGACTAGGACGTAATAGAATAATATCAGGCATGAACAGAATGAAAGCAAGGGTCCAAAGACACAACCATGTGGAACTCCTTAAGGACTGGAACCCATTTTTTACCTGGGGTTTCAGATGTGATCATTCAGATCAATAAGATCGAGGCCATTCGAGAGGAATTCCCATGAAACCAACGAAGATTCAGTGCATTGGAATAAGATTTGTGGTCCACCATGTCAAAAGCTGTACTGATGCTCCAAAGCAGTACTTTAAAAAAATATTTTATTCTATCATACTTCTTTAGTGAAATTAAGTTGTAGAACTTGCAGCAAACATATGATGTAGAAAGACAGTGATGACATGTATTTAATGTGCTTGCTTGGTTTCTATGCTTTTAGCCATACAGGGTTTGGTCCATTGTGTGTGGCTTTATCTGTGGAGGCAATCAAGCTGCTAACTATGCTGATGACTGATTTGGAAATGGAAAGCTTGTCGACCTATGTAAGTTTGTCATTTAATTGTAGAGGCCAAGTGATTGTCTAAGTATCCAACCAGTAAAGATTTATTGTTGGCATTCATAATCAGAAGACAATGGAGTAGAATAATTGTGTGACATTCCTCAACCTTCAGATAGAAGCATATGTTTAAACTGCAAATATTGTTTGTGAGTTTTTCTGGTAGTTGATACTTTTTTATTTTGATGCTTGAGGTATTGGGAGTAAAATTAATAATGATTAAAAATTCACTAAATTTCACTGAATGTGTCTATTAAGAGCATTTCATTATTTAGATGGTTGTTGAAGTTGACACTGATAAATTAGTATTTAGCCAAGACAGAAATCAAGTCATTTATTTCTATTCTGTACTATATTCCATGTTTTGATGCGAATGGAATTGGATGTGATTTTGTACAATGTTTGCTTTGATGTTTAGAAGGAAGCTGATGGTGGTGAGACTGAGGCTGAGCTGACCTTATTCGGGGAATACATGGCAATTAACAGAGTCAGAAAGCTCATGCGGGCTATCAACTTTCCAAACCTAATGGTGTTCCTCGTTGGGCAATCGTTTAAAAAAGTGAGTCAATATGTTTGTAAGCAGATCTTTAATGGTGTGCATCATCATAATTTTGTTATCACAGTGTCAGAATATAACAAGTGAGAAATTTTATGGTCTTTTGTTTGTTTATGTTTGCTGAAGTGAATTTAGTTGTCAAAGCTGTGTTTCAATGACAAATGTTGCAACTGGAAACTATTTTCACAGGCAATGTCATTTGGAAAGCAGCATCCCAGCAAATCTGAAGGAGCAACAGTCGAAATAAACTCGGATGGAAACAGTAGCAGTTCAGATTCAAATACATTTTATGAGGAAGACTTTAGCAGTTCAGAAAATAGTAGCAATGAAGGTGAGCTTTCAAAGTTTGAAAGGTGCATAGCATTCTTAGTAGGCCGCTAGGAGTAAGATTATATATAGTCTGTTTTGTATTTGTCTCATTTTATGAAAATTTGGGGATCTAAAAATTTGTATTTCACTGGTCCTAAAAGTGTTTTTGGTACTTCAACAACAAGCTGCATTTACTTCCAAGTCGCTTTTAGTACTTGCATGTCGTTAAAGGGCTAAATCAGTCAGAGCTGTTTATCATAATGGTGTTGCATATTTTATGGCTCTGAAGTCCTTATTTCATGCTTTTAATTTTTTGTCTTGTTTGTGTAGAAAGGCATAACTACGTGTGACAGTTTGGCATCAAAACCTGTTTTGCAGGCTGCCATAGCGGTGCTACAATAGACATCATATATCGAACCAATGAAATCATAACCGACTGATTCTTAACAATTATCAGTGACTAACAAAATGTTATTAAATATGCCAAATCTAATTCAAATTATGTTTGAAAATCATTTAAAATAATACAAACAATATGTGAATACAAATGGATACTTTCATTACTTCCGTTCACTGCTTCTGGTTTGTATAATAAATTTAGTAAGTAAGAGAAGCATCTTAAATGTAGTGTAATTAAAATGTAGCATGTTAATACAAATTCAAGCTCATGATAATTGAATTGATATTAGTAGCTGCATTAATAAAGCAAAAAATAATTTAAAATTCATCAAACTTGTCATCATCATCTGATTCCTCAAACAGTTAATCGTATTGTTCTTGAGTCAATTCTGAATTAGCAATATAGGTGTTATTATCATCATCGCTGGTAAGCATTTGGCTAGTAGTTTTATTATAATCATTAAAACTAAACTTCTAAATCCATAACTGCTTTGCACAAAACTGTAAACTTTCTGTTATATCTTGGACAAATATTAATCCCAAGTTATATTCAGCCTTATATATGATGGCATAGGAAGCGAATTGAATAGCTGGGATGCATGCGGTTGTGATCAATTGTGAGGTATAGCTTGACAGTTGATGTAATTTCAGTGGACTTTTCCACGAGCGATATAAAAGGAATTCGCCTCCGATGCGTGAAATATGTCGTTGAAGTAGATGATAACATTATACGATTTTAATATTTCGTTTTGATCTACATGTACACTACGTAGTCAGTAATTTATTGAAATATAAAAATTATTTATCTTGAAGGACGTTAGAGCATAGACATCTGAGGGTTTTATTTTTAAGTTCATTTTCATAATGTTGAATATTCGGTCTGAAAATATCCCACCTATTTTGTGTCTCGAGTGAGTCGAGTATAAGTCGAAGACAAATTTTGTCATCCTGAAATAGTATTAAATTTCTCGGCTTACAGTCGAGTATATATGGTAATAATAATTATTATTTATTGAAATTAGAAAATTTATCACAGATACAGCTTATTTAGTATAGAATTAATGGCAACATGCATTAAGTATAGAATGTGTGGGTTTTGACACATAAGTTGCAGATCTAGCACGTCTGAACCAACTGACTGGTTATTAGATGAGGACTGTTAATATCGTGATAAAGTATTGTGACACTTGGTATCACCGATACTTTTATCAGTATTGCTGCAAGTATTGTGATGGTTTTAGTTTGTTGATTTTGTATGTGTATCGATGATACTTTTTCAGCCTGTCTGTGATACTCGATACGAATACATCTTACCACTGTAATTAATTTGGTTTTGCATTCATTTGAATAAGTTGCGATCAAGAAATAGGGGAAATGAATCGTTTCTCGATGAAAATGGACTCTTTGTGCAAGCTATGAAATTTGGCATGAACATAGATTGGGAACTATTTGCTGAATGACACTGTTTTCACATATTTATGTAAAAAATGTACATCTGCTTAACTTATTCAAAGTATTGGCAATAGTATTGGTTTCGGTGTTGCAATATAATTCTAAGAAATACTATTAAAGTATTGGCATTGCCAATACTTTTTCATAGAATAGAAACATTTTAGAGTTAGATATATTTGTAATGGTGAACTGAATGAGCAGTGGAGTTGGGTTTTATTCTGCAGATGATGACTCAGAGCCAATCCTTGGACAATGGTTTGAAGAGACACTGTCACCTAATGATTCAAAAACAACAGAATCGAGTGTGACTGCAAATGCCCAGGAGTGCGAAGTAAGCAGTGACTCGAAGAATGGCAGCTCAAAGAATGCACGTCACCAGAGCAACTCTGACAGTGGCACCAGTTATCTTCCAGATAAAAAGGAACCAGACGGGGTAAATGACTCACTGTTTTACATTTTTTGCAAGTGTAGGCATAACTCATTATTGTACTCAATATCATTTTAGGAATTGAAATTCTGCTTGTCTGTCAGTGAACAACTTGTCAATTTGATTGGAAATTTCAAATTTAATTAAAAAAACTAGTCACTAGCCTATCAGATCTTTATTGTCATTAAGGGTTCCTAATGGTCTCTCAAGGTTCATGTGAACCTAGACTCTCAACTGTATGATCATCTGCAGAATCACGAGAAGTCTCTGGCGCAGCTGAGAACTCTGTTCTTCTTTGCCAGGCAGAATGGCTGCCCATGGATTCCACATTGGAGTTGATTGCTCATTACAAGAGTCTTCTATGTCTGCTTATTGCTGCAGGACAGTGGCTGCCAAATTTTAGGTGTCAGCTAGCTGGGTAGGCTTTTCCTACCGAGTACTGAATCCGAGTATTTGAATGTACTGTCGGATCCGGATCTAAGTTCCATTTCATCTTCACGTGAAGCTCAACATTCATATGATAAAAAATTATCTAAATGAAATTTTTATTTATGATAACTTATGTTGTAATAACAATCAGTTATCTGTTACCTATGAAGCCATGGCCCACAGAGTCAGAGGTGTCGTGCAGGTCACGTTACTAAGTGAATCATACCTCAAATTAACTTTATTAGAATGATAATAGCAAAAGATTTAACATGGCTGGAAAATATTTGTTCTGCTTTGCTAACTTGTGCAATATGCAATATTTTATGAGCCTTGTATATTGACCTGATTTTGATGCCCTGACAGTTGATTTCTTGTGCATTGGATGCTGATTAAATTTTTTGTATTAAAGTGGGCTTGATGATTTGTTTGATAAAAGCAAATTTTAAATTGATCATTTTTCTATCTTTGCAGTCTACTGCATTTTTATAAGCTTTTTGATATTATGAAGGTCTCTAATTGCTGGTAAATGGTTTGTAATTTCAGTTCATTAATCTGGCCTCCGAGATTTTGCAGTTTATTGGCGAGCACCTCTTACGTTCTCCAAATGTTGAAGTCAGGAAATGTTTCAGGTTATTTAAAGATATCTGTTGCTTTACATGAAGCTTCTCTACAAAAATTGTGCCAGATGTTAAGTCTGTGCTGAAGTTGCTATTCTGTTTGTGGTTTAAATGAATTTTAATTCTACAGTAGTAGATATATATTAACATAGAGTGGATATTAATAAGAGGATGGATATTATTGATTTTTGAGTTGACCTGCTTTTCTGTTTTAAAGATAGCACAGATATATGTATACTTAAAATTCATTTGTAATTGTTAACAAGCAGTACTGTATTTGACAGAGGATTCTAAGATTTAGGTTAGGGATGGAACGATTGGCTTTATTTTCCTGATTCCCAATTCCAGATTATTTGGCCGGTGTTTTTGCTGATTCTGGATTTGATCCGATTAATCAGAAATATTTCTTTTTGTTTGGATTTGTTAAATAAAATAACAAATGTTCTATGATCTCGCAATATGTAATTCGACGAGCGTTTATGCTCTGAACCATTTGAAATAATTTGTTGGAAAGAGTAATGCTCAGTACTTTATAGTAACATTTACATTTTAACCCATACGGATTTTCAATGATGAGGATTACCACAGGAGGTCATTAAAAAAAATTATGTATAGTCAAACATATTACTTCCTTTGGTATTTGTATAGTTAGTCTAGGGATGCTCGGATTTAGATTAATCAGTCTAAAGCAAAATCTGGTGGAAACCAATTTCCGGATCTAGATTTATTCCGACCCTGGTATAGATTGCAATTGTGAGTGTATTTCATGACATCAACAGGAAAACGCTATTTCTTGGATGCCTTGCAATGTCGGTGTTTGAATCATCTTTTGAAGGGACAATTTGAATATTCAGATGAAATGTGTCAGTCTTAATTTTGCCTAAATCAGTGGTTCCCAACCCTTTTCGACTAAAGGCCACTTTTATTTAGTTGGAGGACATGATGGGCCAAAAGTTAAAAATAATTATTTTAAATTTCGAAGTTATATGGAGGAATTGAGGTTAAGATAGGACTTATTGGATGAAGAATATATTAAGTTATCGGAAGAAATTATAGCAGTGAGGAGATGACGAGTCAATGCATAACTGCTAACATATAAAAATGTCAAATATTCATTTTTTGCACGTATATTTTGTATATCTTTGATGGGTCGAGGGCCACATTTTGAGACCTGGCGGGCCACTTTTGGCCCACAAGCTGGGAATGGCCGGCCTAAGTGATGCTTATTAGGGCAATTATGTAGTTCTTGCATATGACAAAATCTTCAGATTGTTTTATAGCTGTTCCAGCCTAACAGATCAACATATGGCTAATTTAGCAGCACTGATTAAGGACCTTGACAAAGAACTGCCAACCTTACAGTCAGGTAATTTACTTCTGTAATTTGTATTTTTTTCCAATATTGCATCATATATTTTAATGTACATTTTGGACTTGCTAATGCACTCCGAGATAATATGCTGTTCTTGTTCTGTTTTACGTGTTGTGTTACTCACAGCTATTAAGTTACCATGCCAAATCTGTTAACATGACGGTTGTATGGATGGAATGATGGTCAGCCAAAGTGCGTGATGATGTGGACTGATGATTGAATGAACAGTCGGATAGATGAACTGCCAGTCAGATTGAGGGACTCGTGGTTGAATGGGTGGGTGGATGGATGGATGGACAAATGGACTGTTAATCTGATGCAAGGACTGACAAATTTAGCTCAAGGATAAGTTGTTTCTAAATTCATCTGTATACTTGTGGTCTGGTTTATGTGCCATGTCCAATGGCTTGTTCTCTCAACAATTTTAACAGTTTAAAATTTTTTCAGTTGTGAAATTTTTTCATTTTTATTATTGTGTTTTGATTAAAGGATCAGTATATGAGACATTTTCTACAGCTATGGCACAGTTTGTTCATCTGCTGATCAGTGGGGAGACTCTTTCAGAAGCACTGCAGGTACTCGCAGCTGCATTTGACCTCATTGATTTATTATATCTCTGTTAATTAAATTCGGTTTTTATCTATGGAATAACATTTTTGTAAACTTGAATGTTAGTTTCGAAAATTCTACTTACTTGTGTGTAAGATGATTTAAATTGTAACATATGTGACAGTATGCCATTTTCACAAGTGTATCATGATACATGGATTTACGTTTAAGTATTTTTTGACATATTCATAATTTTAGGGTCATTTAGTGTTGGGATAGATAAGGATACAGTAGTATCATTACTACTGGATTATTGTACCCTTGATCATAGTTGGATTTAATTAACCTTTGTATATTGCTTCAGCACACTACATGCGCTCTTATACATAATTGCCCGAAAGGCCGTGTCTTTCTCACTTGCTTTCAGCACCTACCTCCTGTTTCATATGAACATCCATTAGTAGTAGGAAATTGAATAAACTAGGACAATTGACCAATATTATGGTCAATTCACCACCTAATAAGTTATAAAACGTATTATTAACCTATAGCTGGTTACAAAATCACCAAAAATCACAACAACCCACATCATGGTTCTAATGCCAGCCAAATAGGCCACCATGAAATTGAAAAATGAGCCACAATTCATGCACAAACCAGGGTCAAAACGTCTGCCAATAGGTCAAAAGTCACGGGAATTTCCAATAGTTTCGATGATGAGTTATCACGTGGCCACCAAGTCTTCATTATCAACCCAGGAATTAAATGACTCAGGATGACCCAGCCATTTCACCAGCGACTTGTTTCCCCGTTTCCTGATTACTTTTTCTATTCTAAATATTTCTTGAGTAGTCTTCTGTAGCTCCTGTTCCTAAAATGAGCCCTGTATTTCCTCACCATTATAATCGTTGACCTTATAAGTTGGTGGATCCGTGTATCGAATCTTTGAAATTGTGAAGATCTCTTCCGTCCATCTCGGTGTAAAACCTTTTTCAAAGATGATCTTCTTCGTTATTCTAAGTTTATCACCGATCGAAAACCTGGGTATAATAGTTTCCGAGATCTCATCGCCATATAAGTTCATCCAAACTACCTTTTCATTTATTTTCAAACTAGCTTTAGAAGGTGTCATTTTAATGGAAGAATGCCTAGTTTCATTATAATTACTAACCATTTCATCCAACACATCGATATCTCGTCTAGTTGAATTAGCGTGTTAGCTCTTACCCAAGGACAGGTCAATAAGTTAACCAAAGCGTATCAGGGTGGAACGGGTGCGACTATAAAAATGAGTAAAACGCAGCTAATCCATAATGCCAAAGTCGAAGGTGGCTTTATCGGCGCCATTTTACCGTTTCTGGCAACTGCGGGTGAATTTCTGCTATCGAGCGTGTTACCGAACTTAGCAACGGGTGCATTAACAGGAATAGGTGCTGCTACTGGATCAAGGGTTATTGATAAAATAAGCGGATTGGGTGGTGCTATATATCTCAACAGTTGAGGTAAAAACTATACTATAAGAAAGTGCAACAAGGCGAGGGTCTTTACCTGAAGCCATGGCAAGGTTCTGGATTAAACGGTGTAGGAGAAGGTCTGTATCTGAAAAGAGGTTCTGGATTCATAAATGGTGAAGGGCTTATCCTTGGACCAGATTCACCGTTCAAAAACATTCCACCTCTCGGATTGTTACTTTAAAAAAATAATATAGTATATAAAATGTCACGACCAATTCACAAAATGGGGTGAACGAAACCCAGAATTGAAAAATCTACAAGAACACAACCGAGATCTGTCACGTGGAAGGCGTGTGAAGGTATGTGGGATGTCAAGTATAGACCGCAAAGACAAATGGGTGGTTTAAGATGGGAGTTTTTTGCTCAAGAAGCGATAACTATTCATTCTCATGAGACGGTTGTTTTACTGTTAGGCTTAGGTGTCCGACTGATGAAAGGATCGTGTAAAGTTTTGCTCCATCCGGGATTGATAGAAGTGGGTTGCCGCCTGCTAAGCGATACCGTTACAGGAGTCATGGAAGAAATTTTACTCGATATTAAGAATTTTAGAGATCTTGGAACTGTCACCATAAACGAAGGAGATTCGTTATGTTATGTCGATTACCGCGTCAACGAATAAAACTTGAATTCCATTTTAAGAATATTCTTCGATATTATAAAATGGAATTGAATAAAGCAGACACTTATCGCTTTCAGAAAATATCTGAAATTCAGCAGGAAATCTTACGAGAACGTGAAAAGAGAGAAATAATTTGTAAAAAATATCAAAAGAGTGTTGAAGTAGTCGAAGCGTTGGGAGGAGGTTTGTTAACCTTTACATCTTCAGGGCTCGCCGCATTAGGCGTAACTTTTCTAAGTACCGTCGTAGCTGCACCAGCCGCGACAATTTTGGTATCATTATCTGCAGGAGCCGGAGCATTGTGTTTGATATCTGCCCAAGTCCGCCGACTTCTATCGTTGCGGCAAGAAAAACATGCAAAGATCAGAACTATAGCCGACGGGAAACTCAATTCGATCAGCGACCTTGTTTCGAAAGCTTTAGATGATAATAATATCTCAGACTTGGAATATTCTGTTATTCTAAGTGAATTCAAGAAATTTAATGAAATGAAGGAAGAGGTTAGAAGTAAAAGCAATGCCAACATGGATGAAGCGACGAAACAATCGTTCATTAGGGAAGAGGCATTCAAAAACGTATTGAACACAAATTGAATGTAAATTTACGTTTTATGTTTTACGTTTTATGTTTTACGTTTAAATATTATGTTTCCAAGTTAAAAATGTTGTTTCTAAAAATCAAAGACCCAGGCAAACGTGATTTTATCGTTGAGAACTTTCTCAAGACGAAGCAAAATATTAGACAAGACTCGTTATCCAAAAAAATAGGGGACATTGGACTTCAGCGAGAATTGATAATGGCATACAGACAGATAATCGACTCGCAGTCTGGAATAACCGAAGATTTAGGTACTATAAAAGAGAACTCTATGGCGACAACTGCCGCGCTTCGAACATTGCCAGCCTCAATATCGTCATCGTTGAAAGCGATCCAATTGCCGCAATATCCATCGATAGAAGTGTTCGAGGATGATCCTGTTTCAGATATTAGAATTTTGCAATTAGGTGATATAGCAATAAAATATTTAAAAGAATACGCTACAAATAAGAAGTCGACGGATACGACCTTCGAAATATACTCTAAAGATGGTCGATTTCACATCGGGGACAGCCCAATTACGATCGAAGGTGATGATATAACTATCGGAGATGTTACCTATAAGGTAACTCCGGGACTTTGGGAGTTATTTACAAGGGCAAAACCAGACAAGAGGATATACGACATAAACGATCTCAAAGACTTAAGTGAGATTTTGAATGTGACAAACGCAATCTGTCAACCTGAAAATCAGAACAAACCCAAGTCGTCTAGAAGCGAAAAATATAGGGAAATCATTAAGCCGATATGGGAAGGTAGGTTCTCTTAAAGGGTTTCATATACCCCAACGGAAATACGAATATAAATAATTTACTATCCGGTAACGGTGGCGCCGTGATCTGGTGCGTGGATCTGGAATGAAGTTGGCTTAAAATATTTTATTGCTATATTTAAAAAATGCAGTCAGATATTCTAAGATTTACTGAAAATACTATAATAGATGAGGCAGTCGAGAGATACGAATGGCACGAGTACGAACCAGTGGCGGGGGCGAATCTTAGCAGCTCTGGGGAAATTCGCGTGAACATCGAACTTCAAGATCTTTTCAGCCATCCAGCTGAGTCATACCTGCTTTTCGAAGGCAGACTGACTAAAGCGGATGGAACCTTTTACACCGATGGCGATGATGTAGCTTTAGCCATCAACGGACTCATGCACCTCTTTAGTCAAATTTCGTATTCCCTATCGAATCAAGAGATTGAAAGCGTGTTTCATCCGGGACAATCCACAACTATGCTAGGGTTGCTGAAATATCCCAACGACTTCGCTCTGGCGCAAGGACTTAACCAATTATGGACTAAAGATACAGCCACGACTGCTGCTAGAGCCGACAACTCTGGATTCGCGATAAGGCAGGCGTATCTCATTCAGAAACCAACTGCAAAGGATTACGATAAGATAGTCTATGGCATGAAGCACACTTTAGCTCTCGTTTGCAAAGCCGACGGCGATGCTATTTTTAGGGCAAATCTTCCAGCAGTGGCTTGTAAAGTCAACATCCGTAAAATTTCATGGTTAATGCCGCATGTGATTCCGTCTGACATGGAAAGAATGCAGCTGTACAAAACCATCGAATCAAAGGCAACGTTACCAGTACCCTACCGAGCTCATCTTTGCGATACCGTGGCGGTTACTCACTCTACCATATTCAGTTGGCGACTTAGCGTAAAGACATCACCGGAAAAACCGAGGTATATTACTATTGGATTTCAAACGAATCGAAGCGCCTATCAACAAGCTAATCCATCAATTTTCGATCATTGCGATATTAAAAACATGTACGTGATGATGAACCAAGAAGATATCCAGCAGTCGATTACAATTTATCATTCCCGAATCAGCAATTTTCGAGGGCTTATAGAAATTCTATGGAATGGACCAACTCGTGACTCAGAGCAACATTACGCCGGCTGATTACAAAGATTTATATCCGCTGTTCGTTTTCGATGTAAGTAAACAATCAGAGCGGTTAAAGTCATCTGTCGTAGATGTCCAGATCAAGGCTACTTTCAATGCTGCGGTGCCGGTTGGAACGGTAGCTTATGCTGTTGTCGTTTCAGATAAATTGCTAAATTTCCAATCAGACGGTCAAAAGATGAGCGTTGTATATTAAAGAAAAGAAAATTTTCTATTATAAAAAAATGCAACTTCGGCGCGAATACGATACGTCGTTCCAACGGAAAAATAATGGAGAAATAGATACGAGATTAAGATGTTGACATAAAGTTTTATCCTGGCTAATAAAAAAAATGAGAACTTGTAAATTTTTAGATTTAGAAACTTTGGAAGGAGACGTTGTTTACACAGTTAAAACAAAGCAAGATCTGTACGGTACAGTAGGCTATTTCTACCTGATTACGGTATTTTCCCCGGATGAGACGTAATATTACATAAACGTATTCGAGGCCCCATTGCTCGACAAGTTGCAAATGAATAAAGAAAACAAGACATTTACTTTTACAAAAACGAGGATAGAAACGGAACCGGGTTACAGCACGTCGTATATCATGGTATCTGGAGATAACGAAGTTGTTGATCTTGTGGTTTAAATTTTCAATGATGTTTCTCATTGAAAATCATAGCGAATCTAATCTAATCTATTCATATACACGAATAACTGCATCACATTTGATCCTGGCTTCCCGGTTCAGCCAGGAGGCAATCTAACTTATATCTGATATTTTCCAACTGAATTGATTAAGAATTCTTGGTAAGTATTTCCTAAAGCGTTATTTATTAAGCGTGTTGTAAATAGCAACATCTTGTCCGTCATAATTGTATGCGAGTATCCTCCAGCTGGTTATCCTTTCGTTGTTTTTTTTTCTCCCCCTCATGCCAATCTTCCAGATTCTTACTGCGGTTGGGCACTTGATAGATATCCACGTTTCCATGGTTGCGCTAATCTCAGACACCAATTCTCCTTCATCTTTGAATGCACGAAGGGCTTTGTTATGCGGAGATGAAGCACTGGCATTCGCTTGAAAACCATAATTACTAGTGTCCGAAGTTAACCTCGGCACGTAACCGACGTAACATTTTCTTCCTCGTGTGAGGTCGACCAGCGTTGGTTTCCAGTGTGTAGCATGCAGAAGGCAGCTGTTTCAGCACCAGGGCACTCGATAGATATCCACGTTCTTAAGCCACCCTCCGACACCCATTCTCCTTCATCTTTGAATGCATGAAAGGCTTTGTTATGCGGAGATGAAGCACTGGCGTTCGCTTGAAAACCATAATTACTAGTGCCCGAAGTTAGCCTCGGCACTTAACCGACGTAACATTTTCCTCCTCGTGTGAGATGGGCCAGTGTTGGTTTCCACTGAAGCATGCAAACTGCAGCATATTCGGTATTAGGACTCTTGGATATAATATGAAATCTCCAATACGCGTAATTAGTTGAAGAGGGAAATGTAAACTCCATCAAAAGTCCAAAAGGGAGGACATTCGTTTGAGAGGTTGGAATATCTGTAAATACTATTCCATCGTTTCTAGCTTGGACTTTGCAACTAGTAATTTCTTCGTTATCAGAACGGTCAGCGATGATGTAAAATCCCGACATTGATAGAGGAACGGGGTACTTCATCTGTATCCAAACATTTGCGGTTGTTTCGGAGACCCAAATGTCAGGGTAATGAGAAGCGTTTTGAAAAGCCCTCCATGGACCGAACTCATGACCGTGAACAGTGCGAAAACTGCAATAGCTTCGTAAGTTGAACCGTTTATTATCGTTGTATCAGAAGTCATGGTTGGAGCCGCTGTCACGAATGCTCTCAGGTAATCGCTGGCAGAATTATTCGTTATCGCTTGGTTGACTAAGGCTTCGACTTGTCCAAAGCTCGTAGCCTGGGTGGCTAAGACTGGTGGATGAATGTCAGTCGGTAAACCTTTTATCGAATTGCCGCTCATTTCCAAATCACCCTCCATTGCGTTCGTTCCATCCCTTTTTAGAAATGTATTACTCGCTTGATTTAGAGTAACACCTCCAGAAATTATTCTTTGAGTTGATCCAGTATCAGTTCATCCAAATTTATCAACAGGCATCTTTTTTATATATATATTATTATTATTTAATACAATTCGTTTACGACTTCTTGAAATTGACATCCATTGTTGGTCATCTTCTTCAATACATACAAACATAATTGACCGCAATACACTTCACCATTTCGATAATAATTTTTAAAACTCAACATAGTTCCTGGTTCTGGAAGTTCTATCTTTTGAGCAGCGTGTTGGGAACAGTACCCGGTTTGTTTATTTAATGACTCTATATTTCTATATCCTATCAAACATCTTTTACAATAATGCATCGAATTGCATGAGTTTTCTGTGTGAACCGCCATCAATCTGTTAAAGTTCTTTATCCAACAATAATGCTTCCTTTCTCCATCAGAAATGAGTAATAGATCTACACCGATATCACTCTCGTGCTTTGATAAATATAGTGGGAATAAATAAACATCTTTCTCGTGACTGTAAACATTAATACTAATATTATTATTTCTCTCAAACTTACTTCTCACAATAGCATCTGCTGTGACTGGGAATTCAATGCTGAACCAATCAAGTTCCTCAGATTGTTTTATTAATTCTTTCGTTATTCTTTCCGAATGTTCGTCAACAAGGTTTAAGGCTCTCGTTACACACCACTTGTAACATTCTTCGTCTTCGTTCTTCATATTAATAATAGCCTTTTTACTCCCTAGACATTTCGCTAGTGGAATGTAAGAACTACCCTTCAGCGGTTTATAAGCAACCGTGTTGATTTCTAATTTTTGAACCGCTCTAAGTCTCCAGTTACTTCCTCGCATCTTGAAGACTACCATAGACTCTAGGAATTTATCTTTTGCATTGTTGTAAATTTCGCTCGTATCGGTGGTATCTAGAACCACCTCAGTCTTTGAACGAAACGGAAAATCCTCAGTATCTACTTGCCCGGATTTCATATCAATACGCTCAATTGTGCAGGTAAGGATGAAATTAACCTTAGTCTGTCGATTTTTAGTCAACAAGTCTACCGCCTGTGTTTGAATTTTGTCAAGTAAAGATGTGGCGTAAATTCCGTTTGCTCCTTCGACATTGTATTGTTTCGTGAAGCCCTTGATAGCTGTGGCCGTCTCTTTTATTTCGCGTGTTTTCATAAGAATTTTACCGAATATAGAATTCACTTTAGCTTTCAGTGCTTCTATATTCACGTTCACCTTTCTCCTTGGTTCTTCAGGTATGTACTCTTCAATCCACTTTGCGAATTAATAGCAGACTTAGTCTTAACGAATGTTTTTCGTGCTGTCGTAGCTGGCATGGGAACGATTGTTAAAGCTCTAATCTCGGGAATGGGTGCGTCCATCAAACTAGCATTGAATGAGATTGGAGTAAAATTTGAGGGGAGTGTTTGAGGCACATGAGCTTGAATTTTAGCAATCAAATCCGCTTTTCGTAGTCGTGTATAACCTTCAATTCCGCTCTGTTTCGCAATTTTTCTTAATTCAATAACAGTCTTTTTTGTGTATTCCATTTTATATTGTGTTGGCATGCCTTTAAGTGAAAAGGAAAAATATTTTCATTCATTTTATATATGAAAGAATGTTTTTTGTTTGTTGAGCAATGACTCATCATCGAAACTATTGGAAATTTCCATGACTTTTGTCCTATTGGCGGACGTTTTGACCAGGGGCTTTGGTTTGTGCATGAATTGGGGCTCATTTTTCAATTTTATGGTGGCCTATTTGGTTGGTATTAGAACCATGATGTGGGTTGTTGTGATTTTTGGTGATTTTGTAACTTAATTGTAGGTTAATAATACGTTTTATAACCTATTAGGTGGGGAATTGACCATAATATTGGTCAATTGTTCTAGTTTATTCAATTTCCTACTACTTCCATTGTTTGTCTAACAATCAATCATCCTCAGGTGGTTGCTCCACATCTTCTTCTTTGTCAGTCACTTCTCTGCCTAGTTTTGTATCATCTGCAAACTTTAACATTTCAGATAATGTTCTATCATCTATGTCTTTAATAACAAATAAATTTTGAACCGCAGTGTTGTAGTTCATTGTTGCACTGTTGTCCAGCTAGGGCACATTTTTCTTACCTTTTCCCTTCTGTCTGATTGCCAACTTTTAATCCATGGTAGTGCGTTCAATCTTGCATGCCTATAAATATTGACCAGCCACATACCAAATGTCAAATACCTTGGCAAGTTCTAGATATGCCTGTGGTTTATTCTGCAGGATTCACTGCTTCACCATCTTGGTGTGAGCCTGAACACAACGGATGGATGGCCACTTAGAATTCGTCCACGCACTTTGGCTGTTCTTGCAGAAGTGATTCTGCTTCGTCAGCAAAATGAGAAGGACTCTCAATCAACAAAGAAAAACAGCGAGACAGTCATCATGAACATTTGGTCACAGTTCATTTCAACTTTGGTTGGAATAATTGAGAACTTTGACAATAATTTGGCTGACTTTGAGGGTTTGTTGTCATTTTGTTCTCTGTTTGCCTTGAAGCAATACTAGCTGAAATCAATTAATTAATTCAAAATGAATGCAGCATTTATTGACACATAAGGTGATGAGTAATTTACTGTTTGTTCTTCAAACAGCTGAGGTTCATAGTTATCGTTGAAAGCATAATTCTCTTGCATGGGTAAAATTTCTGTAGGTGTGTAATGACAGTAATGATATTTATTATCAATCAATCAATCAGTATTGTTTTTATTGACTCCAATCACAGTACTTATTAACAGTACATATGTACAACCATTGTCAGTAAAAATTAAAAATAACATGATGGAAAAACAGAAAGGGTCAACTGGCCAGTAGGTTGCTGATTAGTTTAGCATTGAGGTGGGAGGCAACTGGGAAAGAAAAATTCCCAAAGGAACCGTATGGTTCCGCTAGTAGGGGACACTCTTTCATACTAGTATTGAGGCAGCAAATTGAAGAGATAAGGCAGACAAATGCAAGTAATTATAATTAATTAAGTTAACTAAGCCAAGGAAGTGTGACCAGTACATGCACTCTTTATGAATTGTTTAGCAGGTATATTTTAAGTCTAACATTAAACAGACGAAGACTACAAATTTGTCGTATAGTGACCGATATAGCATTCCAAGTTGATGGGCCAGTTTATTTAAGTGAGAATTTATGCGTATTTGTTCGACAGAGGATGGGTGTGTACTTGTTTGAATTTGGACCTCAAGGGAGAAGAAATTGGGTTCTGTGTCTATAGTCCGAAGGTTCAATAGTCCGAAGGTTCAATAGTCCGAAGATTGCATGGTGTCCGATCGATATGTGATAAGATTGTGGTTTTAATGGTAGCTGGATTGATGAAAAGAATTGTTTGGCTAGAAGCTGGATTGCACTTTTCATTCATCCAGCTTCCATTAGGCAGGATTCTTTTCATATCAATCCAGCTCCCAGTTTTACACATTCTTTTCATCAATTAATCCAGCTGCTAGTTAAATAATATCCGAGTATAGCCTCTTTGGACTATCGAGCCAAGAAATTGTTTGACCACTGACTGCACTAACTTGCATGAGAACTGAAAATCATTGGCTATCCTATATATCCTGTTTTATTGTTTCAGACATCAATGTGGAGCATCTGCAGTTGTTGGTTTTCCTCTTTCATGGTTTGACATTGATGCAGAAGAAATCACTGTGGCTGCAACTATGCCAGTGTATTCTCAAACTGGTCAATAACTATGGCAAACAGTGAGTGGAATTTGTTGTCTTAGAAACTTATGCTGAAAATTATAGTTGACTAACAGTGCTATCTGGTTCATTTTATTTGTGTCAAGGTGTGCAATGCACAAGTGGTATACTAGATTATCTGCTGACCATGAGGAACTAAGGGAAGAGAATTTGGAAATATGTTGTGTGACCATGTCAGGTACATTGGTATTGTCATTAGTTTATTTTTGTCAGCTATGCTTATTTCTAAAAAGTTTTCTACACATATATTGTTGGTTCTGGCCTTGAATATGATTGTGAAAGTGTAATGTGCTAGTGGTTTGGTGTGATGCAATTAAAGGAAAACCAAACATGACACTCAGTTGAAAACTACATGCCAGCCAATGCAATGGATGAATAAGTTTGCACTTTGTACATCAGATGTAGGTTTTCAAAAGCTTTTCACCTTCGAGCAGTACTTTTTTTTATCCGATTAGGTTTGTTGTTAGTGTTTTTGTGTTGTCTGTTTATTTTAGATCTGCACTAAGCCTTGCAGAAGTCATTCCATTGCCCATATCTCGAATGCTACTTGTTGTCGACTACCTTCTGCACTTCTTTTATGACTTACCTCCAGCTCTTATTGATCAGGTCAGACAATGGTATAATAATGCACAGGGATTTATAGGACATTTGTTGAAAGTGTAGTCTTCACCTACCTATTCCAGTCTGCCTATGTCTCTTTTTGGTTTTCTGGCTTCATTGTGCACTTCTGAACTTTTTGTAAGGAGGACATTAATAAATTTGTAGTTTTATCATATTGCATTCTCTAAAAGTTATCATTTAGTTGTTGAAACTGAGAAGGGATGTGAACAGACTCGCATCTACATGAACTTTGTGGTCTTTCTTTACCTCTATTCTGTATATTTTAATGAAGGTTGTGTGGTAATAATTTTTTCATTGAATTTGCAATCCATGTTGTTAAACATGTTGTATCAGAATTTTTATGACGAAGCGTGTTGTGAAAAATCTTCAGCATATTTATATTAAGGGTATGGCCTCATGGATAAGAGAGAAGGATTACCTAAGTCTGTTAATTGAACTTTCAGAGCGTCTTGGCAGTGAATGCTATTCTGGTATGCAATCCTAAATATATTGATTCATTTTCTCTGCCTGAGTTTTTCATTTACTCTTTCACTCACTTATATTATATGCTGTGCTACTAACAATATTTAATTTTAAAATTAATTTTTGCAGTTGCAGTACAACTTATTTGGAGCATTTGCACGGAAAGTAGAAGACACTTCTGATAAGGATTTGTCAACAAAGAGATACTTTGTCTGTCGTGAGGTTGAAGATAATTATACCAAATATTCCAGCACAAAAAATTCTTCAGGTACTGTGTTGTATTATTGAATTGTTGCTTATACTGATGCATGAGATGGAGGTTTCAGCATATTCATTATTCAATATCGAATTCTGGCTGCTGGGATTAATATTTATTGACCACATAGTAATGAAAGGCTGTGTGAAGTGAAGTCATTTCTTTTCATTACAGAATTGACTTTGAAACCAAGGTTCTACAACATTGGTCCGACTGACTATACATATCAGGACACACCAAAAGTTGATGGCTTGGTAAGTTATTTCATTTAAGGGTGTTTGTGATTGAATTGTGTAAACAAGGCTTGACAAGCTCATCATTGAGACTAATCTATGTAGATGCTGTTGATCAGTTTGATCTGGTTATCTTCTGCTTTTCTCTTCACATTTATTATGATGTATCTATGTTGCAGTGTGTATAATTTACTTGGGATTTTTTGTCTGTTTCAAGTTTTTGGTCTTTGATGCCAGTAAAAATAAGTATTTAATATTTTATCAATGAGCTTTTTAGTTTGATATGTCTGATTGCTTTAGGCTTGCAGTTTCCTGCTGAGCAACCCGGAGCTACTGAGCTATGACACTTTCTATGATGCTGTGATTATCCTTTTGTCTGCTGGTTCAAGACTTGACAAAACCTTAAAGGATGACTTGACATTACTGGTAAAAACAGTTAACTTCTATCACTTTTTGTTGACTCTGTTAGTGTGAAATCGGTAGGCTGTAATTTGGGCCTAATGGCTCATCTGCATTCTCAGTCTTCTGTGTATAATATGTGGCAGACTGATCTTCATCAACTTAATTTCATCATGTTATGTAGACCAGAACTTCCTTCAGGATGTTCCATACATGTGTTGTAATTGAACATTTTGTATTTAGTATAAATGTATTCAACGATTTCTACAATTTGTTCTTTTAAAGACCTAAGAACGTCTGAGGATGTGAACACATTTGCCTTTACCCTTTAACGGCGATCATGCACTGAAAGTGACTGGGAAACCAATGCAGCTTGTTGTTAGATGATTAAGATACATGGAAAATTAACTCAATCTGAGGCAGTATTTATTATATCTATGTTTAAAGTCTTGGATTTGGAATAAGCCTTGTGCATGATACTTTGTTTTGAATGATGCACAATATTTGCTTGCCACTTAATGAATGTCCATGAAAAGGCAGTATGAAAATTGGCTTTTATTGACAAATGCCAAATGTCCGATATTTCTAGGAAGCATGCAGTATGCAATATCACTTTGTGATTTGTTGGCGTCTGCTTGGTTGCCTGCCGCCATCTTTGAAATTTCTTTATGACCTGGAATCTGGCAAGCCTCCAGTCAAAGAATCAGTTCTTCACACGTTGAGATGGGTGCCAAGATTAGCACACAAGACATTTCAAGTGTGGACGAAGGTGAGCAATGAAGTTATTATAAAATCAGTTTAGACATTTAAGTCATAAAACAAACGACAGAATGAAGTCACACGGAGTTAGCAAAGAATGTGTTCTGTATAGTTTTAAGTGTTTTAATAATTTTTGAAGTATTTAAAACACTGCTTTCTGTTGACAGGATTATCTGTTGAAGCAAGGTTTGACAGTGCAGAAGGCTGAATGTCTGTTGTGGACTGTCAATAAAAACACCAATTCTCTGCAGTTTGACATCGATTTGGCTCACAGTCACATCATGGAACAGGTTAATTTTCTGCTTCTTAGATTAACGTTTTCCTTGCAGAATGTAACAATGGTCCCTTATTTTTTTATGTGGTTCTTGTAATGTAATGTAATGGAACACTCATATAGTGCCACTCTAATCAGAGGCTCTCACGACTCAACACATAGCTAAACGGAGAACAGGAAAGTCTTCAGGTAATCTGGAAGGCAGCAGGGCAGAAAGAGAGCAGCTCCTCCCAAAGAGGAAGGGGAGGCTGTTCCAGCTGGTGGGACCCACACAGGCGAAGCTCCTGGATTGGGCAGTAGCAGAGTGCATATGTGGAACCACCAGAAGTCTGGAATGAAGGGAAACCTGGTGCAGAATAGAGGAGACCCTAGTGCAGAGTCCCAGGAGGTAGGCGGGGCAAGGAGACGGTTACGCATCAACGCATATATGAAGAATAATCCTGACAAGTAAAGATATACAAGGTTAAGCGTTCAGTTGTAAAGTTTTGATGTGTCTTGAACTAGGTTAAGCCTGAATGGCCATTGCATGGATGGGTTTGCTGCTCTGTGGTGCTCGTCTCTAAACTGTGTTATTTATTTTAAATGTTTAGCTGTCAGTTGTGAAGCAGTTGGACAGACGAGATGTTTTGACTAGTTCAAATCTTCCCTTCTTGTCAGATTTGTACATGCTTGATTCGATTCTGGCAAAGATTCAGGTGTCTCTGGATGATCACTTCACCAAGTCATCGGTAACACATATTATACATTTTTATGACATAATTTCATTGTCAAAATAAAGTATGTTACATGATACATTTTCACCGTGTCTCAATAAAATCTGTGCAACATTGTTTCTGTCAGAACATTGTCAAATTTTCACCAATTTTAATAACTTTTGGTAGGTAGGTAGAAATTTTATGCTATATATAAATTTTCCATGTCACCTGACTGATATCACTGCACTACCTTGTTAAACAGAGATGTACCAATTTTATATGTAACGTTTACATTTCATTACTTTCAAGAATCTGATGATCAAATTGAGCACGCAGTAAAGTAAAATATGGTTTACCTAGCTGAGTTTTTAATTGTTATGACAGATCTTCTTGAAGGTGTTAGAATTGATGCTCTAAATGTGCTCCGCTTATACGGACACAAGCACTTAGACGGCAACGCCACTGGGCGATAGCAGCATCAACGATCGAGACTGGTCATAGCGCATCCACTCGTCGATCCGATGTGTTTCGAGTTTGTCGACATTGGCTATTCTGGAGCGGTAAACCTTCTCCTGCAGCACACTCCATATGCTATAGTCGACTGGGCTAAGATCCGGTGAATTCGGAGGCCACAGTGTTAGAGGGATGAAGTCGGGTGTCTCTCGCTCCAGGAAAGAGACGGTGTCGCAAGCTCGATGTGCCAGGGCGCCTTCCTGTTGAAAGACAAAAACCTCACCCTGGGATTTTCAGCATATGTCTGTCAGTAGCTTCTGGGCAAGAAGGTTGTCGGGATAGTATGGCCCATTCACTTTGACACCCGGCTCGATGAAATGCAATTCAGTGCAGCCAAGTAATAAAATTTAAGCATCTGTGTTTAACAGGGTTGTGTGGTAATATGAGTCAGGTGAGGTTGAAAATTTATATATGGCATAAAATTTCAGCCATTTTTTCATCTACCTACCAAAAGTTATTAAAATTGGTGGAAATTTGACAAAGTTCTGACAGAAACAATTTTGCACAGATGTTTTTGAGACACCGTGTATATGTATGCAGAGGTCTCTCTAGGTCAAATGAGTCGTTGCTAAGTATTTTCCTGTATTAAATCATGATTGCCACAGTGATGCAGCATATGAGAAAAATGCTAATACTGAGCAATTTCTAAGAGTTTAGTCATTTGGTATCTGCTTCATAATAGTGAATTTTTCACTGAGGATATTTCTGCCTGATATTTTACCTTACAGAGGTGTGCAAAAGTGTTGAATCACTTGCCGATTTTCGTTATTCTTTGATTTATGGTTCTGTAGTAGGGTATATGGTGCTGGTGTTGACTCTGACACATGAATTGAACTATTCGTTTAATAGCACTGTAAATTACACTGTTGCTATTTTTCACATACAATGTCCAAGTCTTCAAACTGGCGATGAATCAGACCGAATCAAATGAATTTTGAATTGTATTAAGTTTAATGCTGAATAAAGCTCTAGAACAGCCTGGAATTGGCAGAATGCCAATTTTTTTTATTTCGTACTTTTGCACACCACCTCAATATTATAAATTCCTTAATTTTTGTGTCCTAGAAAAATAGTGAAATGTTTGTTCTTACGTGTAGTCTGACAGTGAACTGCTCAAGAATGGAGAAAATGGCCAAATGCTGATTCCACATGTACTGACACTAATCACCACATACTGTATTTACATCAGGTGAGCCAAGTCAATGAAACCTAATTCTGTTTGTCTTATATACTGATAATTTAGGAAAGAAACTGTTTAAGAAAGGATGTGATTGACGCAGATGCCTGCTAGGAATTTGCAAGAAATGTTAACTTGAGCAGAATTATTCTGTTGAATATCTTTTCTTACTATTATTTGACTTCTGACCATGGCTTTGTAAGGTCTTGCATTTGACCATGTTTGTGCTTGCACCCCAAGAGATTGTGATTGAAATGCAGGGATACACTTTTATTCATCTTCATGTGCTGCCCTTATGCAAATCCAACAATCAAACGATGCCATTCTTCTCTATTTTGTGCTTTTTCCATAGTTTATTTATATACTGATCTGTTTCTTTAATCCATCATCTATTCGAACATCATATTATTTACCTACTTCTGTATAAGTAACATCAATGTTTGCGTGAAATACTGCACTCACTCTCCAGACACATATATCTGTTGACACATTGCTACCAATTCGGCTGTTATCTTTTTACTAGCAGATATACAAGCAGATATATACATCTCAACTGGTATACTGTCTCTTTTTCTGTCTTCTACCATTCTTTCATTCCTTTAATTACCCTTTCATCCTCCTTTCTCAGCTGACCTTGTCCCATCTAGATGTAAATAATACATTGAAGAACTATATTAACTTATCAAATCCAGTCATTCTAGTGGCCTAATATTTTGCAAGGATCAAACACAACCAGCAACCTATAATATCCAGATGTCTTGAAGGGGTGCTACATAAATCCTCCAAATAAATATATTATGTAGCGGACGCAGCCAAGCCTGCCATTGTTGTGCAACGTGCATTCATAATAAAACAAAAGTTTTCTAATGATCATTAATAAGGTGAAACACTCTAGTTTCATCTTGACTTACTCGAAAGGCGATGCAGTTGATGATTCCAAAGCAACTTGCAGAATTTGCAAGGCAAGCATTTCCAGGGCTGGAAAGGATTAAAAACTATACAATATCGAATCTTAAAACGAATTTTGAAACACATAAAACGACTGACACACATGCAATCTATGATAATTTATTTTATTCCGTAATGCATAATTGGCATTTTTTGCATATTCAAATTATTTAAGTAAACCGCTAATCACTGTTATGGTTGACACAAGCAGTAAAATATGTGCTTCAGTGATTGTATTACAATAGTTGCAAAATACCAAAGTACTGAAATGGCAAGGGTAGAATGCAGATGACTCCTTCATAGCATTGCAACTATTTGATACTGTGTTAGAAATGAAATTGAAAGAAATTATATATAATTATTTAATTGCCATTTGCTGTATGAATGGAAATATTTAGTGATTTTAAACATTTAACAGGATGACTTATGCTGTATGTTACCATGCTATATAGGAAGGTTTTGCAAATATCTTGTTAGATAAACTAAGTGGTGCTTTTACTGATTATTTGGGCTTCTCTTTTTGATGAATTAGATCTTGTCTGTTTAACCAAGTGACTCCAAGCGATGAGAGTCAGTGTTCGGTTGCACCAGCTGCCCTTCAGGCCTATAACAGTGTTGTTAGCATTGGCTCCAGTCACAATACCAAACTTGGATCATTTGCAACAAACATCATGGTACTTTTACCAGCTTCTGTCAAGAGCATCTTTGAGAAGTGGAACAGTAGTTCCCCAAACGAATTTCCGGCAATTCTTTCATGGGTATGTGACATGTTTCAGTTCTTTTGCTGTTGAAAAACTCCTTACTATATTAAAGTTTTTCATGCTGTTAATATTGTTAATAGTTTATGTTATTCTCCTATTTTATTTATTTCCAAATAATTGCATGACAAGACTCTGAATAACTAAAGCTACTTGTGCATCTGTTTCATGCTGCTCTTCCCATCAGCTGTCTTTAGATGTACCTTCACTTTTTCAGCATGCAGTAGATATAGAATCCTGGTGTCTGACTTTTAGGGCTTGTATCTCTACAACCATCCCACTTCTGTCTTGTTTCTAATCATTATGCAGTGCTTCTCATGACATAAGCCCTTCAGAAGCATGAGGTATCCTTAACGAAAAGGAGGTTTTTGAGTTGAGACAAAGAGGTCAAGATACCATTAGAGAAGATGTTAGAGCGAAGAGAAGAGGGAAGTCCATTCCACAGAGAGGGACCAATGCTGGCAAAGAGTATGGATTTGGCCACTGGGGTCCTAACATGAGAAACAAAAGGGTCAAGCCGGTCAGAGGATCTGAGAGGATGCAATGACTTGGCAGAAAGAGTGAGAAATTTGTTGAAAAAAGATATTCTAGGGCAAGGCCCAGCTGAGATTTAAAGACGATGGTGAAAGCTTAAAATTTTATGCAGTTGCAAAGAGGTAGCCAACAAAGTTGATCAGCCATTAGAGCAGAGATGTGATGATGTGATAGAAGCGAGGCAGTCAAGTTATATATATATGTATTTAATGAACAGCTGACACTCAAAAGTAACTCTCAGGATGTAATAATTATTTGTACTTAACCTTAGTCCAAAGATTAGTTCACTGTGGCATCCAGTGTGTATACTGAATAGAAGATAAACAATCTTTAGGAAAGCCATCATGGAGAGATATTTTGCAATGGTAGATGCAAGGACAGACAAAGGCATGCACAATTGAGGTAAAGGTCTGCGAATTGAACTGAGATGCTTTTGTTGAAAATAAGAAGAAAAGTTTAGCTTGGAACTGTTTTTTGTGAAGGTGAGAGAACTCTATGGGGTGACACTAAGTCACAAACAGTAGGTGAAAATGTGAATCAGTTAATGTTTCAGAGAATAATGCATTGTCGAGTGTGAGAAGTTGCTGTGGAATTTGAAACAATTGAACATGAATGAATTTGTTGGGCTGCTACAGTAATATGAATGTGATTGTAAGCAAGTAAGTAAGTAGTTTCTTTACTATGAATGCCCGCAATCGCACGGCATGTACAGCTAAACATTTAAAGCTAAGTACTAGAAAAGTTCAATTAATGACAGGAGATGAATCTCATATATGTAAGTTATTCATGCTCTTATATAGCATCCTTATGATAAAACCACAGTGGGTATCGTCATCCGCCCGAGAGATGACCCTATTGTGTGTGTTCATGTTGGTGCAGATGGCAGGCCCAGGCATTAATTGATAGAAGCAAACCTCCTTGAATGTGGTCGGAGTTTGTTACAATGGATGTGAAGAGGGATTCATCAGCATGATCACAGAGATCAGCAAATGATGGCTGATCGTAAGGGAGCATCCCATTGTGCATTGTTAGAAATTGTTCTTGCATTATTACCTTGGAGCTTAGATTTTTGTAACACATTTGGCTTCGAATTTCATCTTGACCTGAAGTTTTCTTTTTCATGGTGTGGAGTGCCAAACCAATTAAGTTGGGTTTTGGAGGAATTTAAAGAAAGATGATTAGAGATTAGACAATGGAGATTGTGAGAAAGAGAAAGATGCTGCATTGAAACCAGTCGTTCTAATGTTTTGGAAAGAAATTTTAAGTTATTCTCATTTATTGATCACTGGCTCCATAATGTCTCTTTAGTCGTCTGCATGGATATTTTGCTTATGTTGCAATGTTACTCATGTAATCATTGTAATGCTTATAAATTGTTTTGACTTTATTCCAGATGCTGTTAGACACATTTTATGTTAAATAGAAATATTTGCAGACCCATATGCTTTATTTGTATAATCTTTTGTTGTAGAGAAATGCTTTTGCTAATGATGTCATTCCAGTTGAGAGTTACATTGAATCCATTCAGACAGCTCATTTGAACACATTATCAGGTAATCATTGAAACATTTAAAAATGGGCATCTGACTAAGTAAGTAAATATGTCTGTTCTTCATTAACACTTTGACCGCTGACACATTTATTAGCCAAGTGCGGCAAAAAATAAGGCTTAGGCCTAAATTCAGAAATTTTGCTTTTCATGTTTATCTGCATTCTTTTGGCTGAAGAATTAAAAATAACTTCCTTTTGTGTGTTTGCATAAATGCCACACCGTAAGATTCTGAGTTTGAAACTGTTTGAAGCATTGTTATGGACAGAAAGTAGGCAAGTGTTGCAGAAAATACACATTTCATTGCGTCTTCCAGGCTTGGCATAAACCACAGGCTTCCTGCAAGGTCTCTTTGGTTGCAGTTGGTAGGATAACATCCGATTCGTGAGGAGAGCACAAAAAATCTCGTCATGAGCAGCAAATAGTTCAAGGAAAGACTAGGCCACTGCCTGAGCAAACTCTTGTTGGCATGCAAAACAATCTAGCAACCACCATTTGTACATTCGCTAGGCAAAATAAATTCCACAGATCCTTCTAATTATCCTGACAATATCCTAATATATCCTGACAAATACCCATTCTTTTTCACATACTATTATGTTTTATTTTTTTTTTTACAAAACACGATGTAAGAAATAATTCTTACATTGTGCCGCAATTAGAAAAGCTAAGATGGCCGACGTCAGCAAAGACACATCATTCATTCTGTTTGTAGTTACTCTGAAAGTGCCAAAAATAGTCTAGAATAATCTTACATGCATTCAGTACGTAGCAGCACATGTCCACTATCATTTATACGCACTAGGAAATATTACTGCCACGCTGAATGACCTCTGAGCGGCAGTTACTGCTGGGACTTGTATACACGTCCCTAGCGTCGCAGCAAACCAAATTTGGGACGTTTATACATGTCCCTAGCGGTCAACGTGTTAAACTGCCTGCAAATGCACTGCAGGAATATCAGATATGAAGAATCAGAGAATGTTCAATCTCATAATAAGCATAATAATCAATTTCTAAACAGATGGCAGTTGTGGAAGTGCAAGGCGAATATGTACAATAGAATCGAGTCATTTGTATAGCATTAGAGTGATAAAACCACATCTGGTTAGTGCAATCAGTTATTTAATGTAATGTAATTGAACATTTATATAGCACCCTTCAAGATATCTACTCAGTAAGCCGGATCTCTTGATTGTTCATGGACAGAGTGAGTTATCATATGTACTTAAGAATAAGTCGCTCCCTAAATTTTGGGCTGGGACAGTGAGAAATTGCATTAATCCGTATATTAGTAGTGGCCTCTAGTCGGCCTTCATCTGACACATGACACGGCGACACGTGTTTGAATTTCATACCAACGCGTTCAGATGTAACGCTTAAATAAATCTTTTAAGCCATTTTAAAAACTGTCCAAAATTGTGCAACTTATTCACGAGTATATGCGGTAGTTATACTACTTGTTAAAGGAGGCAGAAGCCAACCTTGGTATGACTTGGGTTGTGAAACATGGAAGAGAAAAGTCTGAACAACCACAAAGTTAATTGAAAGTCACCTAGTCATAAGGCAGAAGCAGGAAATTTAGTAACTTGGATTGCTGGTGCCTAATTTTTATGTGCTATTTGAATTACTGTTGATCTCATTTTGAGGAATTCCTGAAGTTGACATTGGATTCAGCCTAAGGTTTAGTGTTACATGTAGGCTATTTTGTTCTTGTTTTGCAGGTCAACAGTCATTTGTGCTGAATTCATCTTTGAAACATATTCTTTATGTTCTTGTCAAGTTCTGCATAGATCTTACAAAGTGAGTATACCAATTGCATATCCTCTGTAGCTAAAGCTGAGAACCAGTTTATATTAAATATGGAACTTTGATGACAATTGACAAATTATGAATGTGTAGGATTGGTGTTGGCTATTTAAACATGTTTCCCTGTACAAACAAATAGAAAATGCTTTGTTATTATATTGTCATGGACAATAAAGAAATTTTAGTATTATGTTGAATAGTTCCTACTTTTGGCTCATTAAACTGACAGAAGTTTTATTATGCACCAACTAGTAAGAAAAGTTTTGTTAAATAACACTGTTAATCACATCTTTGTTAGCCAGAAACGAATATATCATGTCAGTACCAACTAATTTCATGAGGAAATTTTAATAAGATTTTGACATGGCCTGATTGTTTTATTAATTCATTGTGAAGAAGTGTTTTATGCATTACATCCATTGTCTAACAACTCTGACTTTTCACTTTTGGATTTACCATCTTGGCATTAAACACCAGCAACATCGTAGGTGTCAGTAGAGTTGGTAGGGACACATTACATTTTTTCCTTATTTTGATTTATCTGTGGGTTTATCTGTGGAAGTGGACGAGTGATGTGCCATTCCTGTGCAGTGACTTATGACAGGAGTAAAAAGGGTTAAAGAGAGATTGAATGCTCTCAACTAATAGCAACTGGGATGATGTACATCATCACCAAAAAGAAGATCAACAGCACTACAGATAGGGAAAAGATATTACTGTTAGATAATGAGATGGGCAATAGTGAATTTTGAAGGTTTCCATGTCAGTTTTTCTTTACTTCATTTTTAAATTGCTTTTTGTCTGTTAAAGTTGGTATCCAGACTCGGTCAACGTAGAGAATGTTACTTCTGTGTTCTTTCCTCTCTACTGTGATGCTACAACTGAAAATCTGACTGATTCAGTAAGACGATTTGGTGACTTTTAAAGTTCGTTTATTAAGAAAACATAATTGCAATTGTTGCAGACTGAAAAGCATTTAGTAGAAATTGTTTATTTGTATCTTAAAACACCTGATATGTTTAGGTATTGAAGTATACACTATAATTGCTGTACCTTGCGAGCATTTGTAGTCTTCATACCAGTCTCCATACACTTCCTGCCTGGACACTGGGAATTGCAGATCAGTCTCAATTAAAGGGGTTGGTATCATATTATATCAAAAAATGAAAAAAACAATCATATTGATTTTTCTGTTTCTTGGCCAAATGATTTATGGTCAACAGTCCTATGATCTTTTGCAGTCAACGATTCATAAATTGCCACAGCATAGCTTATAGATATAAAATTGACTTATAGCCTAGTGACTAAGTAATGTTATTCAGAGTTTATGTGTGAATAACAGGTGGTACCACTGCTGGAGAAGCTCATTGGATCAGTTGACAGTGAAGAGTTCAGTTCTCATACACTGTCTTACACAGTTGATGTCTGTCATAGTATCATCACTGGCTGTTCGAATCCAGACAAGTAAGACTGTTGCATGCATTATTTGCTTTTTGTGATAGATACACATTGAATATATTTCATAAGAAGTTTTGTAAAGTCTCTTTTTTTTATGCTGTGCAAGTATTTAAATATCCTGTCTTAAAGTTATATTCTATTTATTTTGGATAGTTATTTGAAAATAATCCCATGCTGCTTATTTGAGGCATTGTAGGATGTTTTCAAATGAAAAAGAAACAGATGGCAGACCAAGACTACGATGGATTAGATAATATTAATAAAATATAATCAGAATAAACTGTTCTGTCTGTCTTGATCAGATGCCTGTCTGTGAGACTGTTGTTTTATCCCAAAATGGGGTAGGCAATTGGTCTTGAAGGATATGCTCACTTTGCTTACTTACTTGTGATTGTGTTTATGCTAGTGGACTGGATGAGCGTATAGCACATGAGTGTTTGAGTTTCCTGGAGGCAAATCTTGACAAAGCTGCTGGCAAGGCTGTAATGGAAAAGTTCTACACAAACAATGATGGTATGTGTCCAGATACATAACCTTAGCTCATTTTTCAAATGATATTTCTATTTTATATATGGGATCTATCTCTGCAAAACCAGGCTTAAGTTGCATTTTTAACTGTTGGGAGTATATTATACCATTTTAAAGTGAAACACATTTTCTTTGCAGCGACACATATCATTTTATCTCAATTCTAGCTGAAGTTATGGATAAAGAACTATGTACACTGCGGAAACAATTTATACGAAAAATGGAATCTAAATTTGGCCCACTATAGTTTGAATTTTTGAAATCATCATCAGCTGTCAGTTGATAATTATTTTGGATTGCATATAACTGGTCCATATATGACTTTGTTGAATTCAGAAGCTTTGGGATATAGTTGGTCATTATCTATTTTTTTTTATTGAAAATAGATAATGTTAATAGCTTCATTCTTAAGCCAAAGAAGAATTAAATTTCCTGCCTATTTTGTCTCTTGAGTGTAAGTCGAAGACCTTTTTTGTTGTCCTGCACGTTATTAATGATTGTTAGAAAACTTTTGTTTTATTATGAATGCACGTTGCACAACAATGGCAGGCTTGGCTGCGTCTGCTACATAATATATTTATTTGGAGGATTTATGTAGCACCCCTTCAAGACATCTGGATATCATAGGTTGCTGGTTGTGTTTGATCCTTGCAAAATATTAGGCCACTAGAATGACTGGATTCTTTGAATTATAGTTGAGTATATATGATATTGTTTAGTTTGAGCAACAATCACGATTGTGATTATTTTTGACAACATCTAAAACAATGCATTGATCAAAATTAATAGAGTCGCTGTATTCATATGTGTTGGCCGGTAAATCCAGTAGTTCCCAATCTATTTCTCATCACGTGATAGAAACCTGGTTTAGTTTTGTCTGCTAAGGTACTCTAAGCTATGCTATTGACTGAGTTTGAATAAACACCAAATTTGATCTCTATACCATTGACTAGACTAAAGACAGAGCTTTAAGAATATACCAAGCATCAAGGTCGGCATTGCTAAAAGTGGATCTAAAACTTAGATCCAGTTTAAACCCATAAATTATACAAAATCATTCAAATAATATCTTTAAATGTTACTTCTTTCTCAAACTTTTATGTTTTTAAAAATGAATAAATATTTTTAAATTATATTCTGTAATAATCTAGTAATTTAAAAAGTTAACTTTTATGGAGTTTTTGACTGTTTTCTCGAAGTTGAACAGTGCGACTGGTTTTTTTTAAGATGGGTCACATATCCTCTTTGCAATTTTTCTTAGTACAAGCCTTCTTTCAATTGATATGTCTGTTGGTGGTATTTGTGCGTCTATCACCAGAGCGTAACTGGCATTTGATTTAATATAAATTGGACAGTCTTAGTTAGGTCCAGACAGTGATTAGAAAATCTAAAATATGTTGATTCATCTATACATGAACCAAGTGTCAATTTCCTGCCTAGTCAGAATATTCAAATATTTGAAAGTCTCATTCTCTTGATTTTTAGTTTGGCAGTTGGCTCAATTTTGTCGATTTATTTTGCTATTGCTTCAGTTTACACTTATATATTTATTTATTTACACTAGGAAGTAGTAACTAGTAAGTAACAGTATTTGATTTTAAATTTGGTCTATTGCCGTTTTGCAAATAAATAAATAAAATTTTCATTTAAAAAAAAAAAAATCAGAAAGCTGTTTTTTTTAAAACTGGGACTCTTTGTTTGTCCGAGTGATGCTGAGTGCTATGAAACTTGGCCGAGTTATTGATGTCAGCATCTGTTTTGAGAAATTGTGGATTTTGCTATAATCTGTTATCTTTTATGTTGACAGAGTTGCTGACGATTCTGTTATCTGCAGCCAACAGTCATTTATCGCCTATGTATGGCACAAAGGTTCTGAAGTTCTTCAACAGGCTTGTTCAGTTAGGTAGTGATACTGGATTTCTCCTATAAATATTATGTTGGATTTAAATGGCTAGGAGCTATATTTAATTAATGAAAAATATGATTGCCATATATTTTACCTTGTTAACTTGTGCAGTCAGTTTGTTGAACTCTAGCGACCGTCATGATTAACCTTCTCCATTTCTTTCTTTCCTATGCCGTGTCCTTTAGTTCCTCCAGGTTCATTCCAGTTTTTCGTATATCTTGTCCATTTTTTCCTTGTGTGCCCTCTTTTCTTCCTTTCTTCTCCACGCACCAGCATCATTTCCTTTTCCAGTCCATCTGGCCATACATATATTTACTCACTTATAAAAGTTGCCTTCACGTGCATGTCGTACTCTAAATTTTTGGCTGGGAAGTGAGAAACAGTATGATCAGCATATAAGTCGTGGCCACACATCTGGCTTCATCTGACAAGGCAAGTGTTTGAACTTCGCACCTAAGCATTTAGTTGTAACGCTTTGAATAACTTTTTAAGCCACTTAATAAAGTCATTTGAAGTATTGTTTAATGGCTGGAGTATTAGTTTTTGCAGAACTTTATAAATTTAGTAGTTTATTTTGATATATGTGAACTTTGTGCCTTCTGCAGTTTGTCAATAAGAAAGCATAGTGTATGGAACCGGCATAGAATCAGCATAACTTGTGTATATAGCACTATCATGGAAAACAGTAGACCTGTCCCAGACAAACAACCATTGTTTTTCTCCCAAAGGAATATGCACCACAGTGCATATTCCTGCCTTTATGGTTAATCTGAGGCTGTATATTTGGTAATATGGTGCTACATATTTGTGACATGGGAAGCTTGATGTTTGGAAGTTAGCAGTAAAGATGTAGGAACAAAGTTAGTTTCACCAGTAAGTATTATGTGGGATGAAATTATGCATTTTATAATAATATTTAAAAAGGTATTTTAAACAAATTTGGACAATGCAAAATGCAAAACAATGGAAGAATTATGATAGTAGTTTTAAAACTTACATATCAGCAAGGGAAAATGTGTACATTTGCTGGCAGATGCAGTTCTACTACCGCATTGGTGGACACTCGTACCCCAACTTTATATTTTAAAAACTGTCCAACATTTTGCAATTTATATGTATGTACAGTAAATTGAGAAGGATTTTCTTAAGTTAAATTCTAGTTTTCAAGCCACATTTATTTGTAGTTATTTTATTTTATAAAATATATTTCTGCGATTTAATGCGAAAAACCACCATGGGCAAGGTCTGCAATGACTCAACAAAGTGCCTTTGCCATCATGAGTCCTATGTGGAATGACCTACTAGAGCTGTACCGATATCACTTTTTAACGATTATGCCAATACTGATTATTGCCGATTATTTAATTGCCGATACCGATTATTTAGCTGATTATTTTACCGATTATTTCATTGTGTTTCCCAAGATGTCCAGTTCCAAAAGACCTACTGCTACTACCTATTGTTGTGATACAAGCAAAACACTTGCTCTGTAGGAGACGTGTACATGTAGTTGGGGAGTAATCCTAGGCAGGAAATAAAGATTGGGCACATCACCCGCTGTCGACCTTGCATGATTAAGGAGAAAAAAGGCCTATCCAAATAACTGGACACCAAGGCCACTTTTACAACATGCACTTTGGCCTAAAATACCGGCCAGCAGAGATGACAGCTGTGCCCAGGTTAATTAAGTATGTATGGTAAATTGATTAGGCAATTATGATTCACTGCACAACAGCTATGTTGACACTTTCCCATGGTATTAGCACAATGCCTACTGGGTGGTCTGAATTAGCCATGATCGACGAAGCCAGAGTTCCACACGCTATGGGAACGGAAAAAAATGCTGTCCTTCACAGAACCAATGATGTTGCTGTCGTAATTTTGCTCTTGAAGGCTGAAAATAATATTATAAAATAAAAAAATTTTTTAACATCGGCGCCGATTATCTTACTGATACACGATACCACTGATATCTCTAAAATTGGCGCTGATTATGAGTGCTGCCGATGTATCGGTACCCGTAATCCATAGCAAGTTTTTAATTGGGCTTGCACCCTCATTCCTTTGTTGCCTGAAGACTTTCTTATTTCCTCGGGGCATCACACTGAGAGTGCTTTTGAATAACTAGCTGTAAAAAGCGCTTAATAAATCATCAGCTACAAGACGATGAAATGTCATGTTGAAATAATTAAATGGCAGAGTTACAAGTAAAAATGCTTAAAAAGAATTAAATTTTATGCCAGATACCTTGCCTTCATTTGGCTTTATGTTTTTTATTTACAGCAGATAAACATTCAAATGACAAGAGCTATGAAGGAATGTGCTATTCGTTGAGAAAACTTGCAACATTGGAGATGACTGAACTACAGAACTGGCTGAGCAAAATGATCATGATTCCTCCTGCTCAGGTCTCTCATGCACGCGCTCTGACCTTCCCTCAATGCATGGAATAGTTTCTATATAACAAGGCTGATATTTATTTAATTTAGTAGGAACGAAAGCATAGTTCTTAAAAGTGAAAGGTCCAGTGATGTAGTCTGATGATGGATGGATATTCTGGTGATGGGTGATATTTGGTCTGATATTAAATTTGATGCTTTTCATAAAACAATTAAGATTCTGTCGGTTATATAATTTTTGTACTTGTGCTGACAGTTGGCATTGTTAAAGCACTGTCACTGTAGCCTGCTACTGGCGCTGGTATGTATATTGTAATATATGCAACATAATGTTACTTTACTGTGGGAGTTATGAGCAATGACAAAGGAACATCTGATTGAACTCCTATAGTGAATTACCTGAATTTTTATTTTAAAGTAGGTCTTGATCTTATTACACAAACTTAATCTTTTAAACTGTGGTGAGACATGTCAGTTCAGATTCAAGTAAACCCAATTGTGCTGTTGGTGAAACAGCAGCCGATTGGTTGTGTGGTTGATTGGTTTGATTGGCATTTAGCCTGGAAAGCATAGAGTATTGGTTTGAGTCTCGGCTGAATCATTTACAGTGCTGCGACTTTGAGCTAGTCATTCGCACACAATTGCTGTGTGCCAATGATGTTTGGTCATGTAGTCTTGTATACACTTCTGAGCTTTGTAAGGAGAGCATTATTATTATTAAACGGACAATTTCTAAAGTGCCGTAACGCAGCCATGCTGCTACAAGGGCATTTGCTTATGAAATACATTCCTTTTGTATTGTCTCGTAATATTTTTAAAGAAATAAACTTATTTTACCTGTGAAAATTGTCTCATGAATTTATGTTGTTTAAAACCAATGTGAAGCGTCCCAAAGTGTGTTTGGCAAATTTTAACTAATATAGTTAACAACAAGTGGGTCAACTACTTTTTAAGTACTTAAAATATAGCTAAATACTTCTTTCAAAAGTAGTTGTAACTAATAGAAATAAGGGAAATCATAAAATACAGTTACTGTTTTGTATAACTGCACTTTTAAGCCAGAGAATTTTCAGCTGCATTCTTTGTTAGAGGTTACTATAGCTCCAGATTATATTGGTTTTGCTGTTGATAACATTTGATGTTAAGTGCTTGTTTGACTGAGTTTCTAGCTAATTGATTTTGAAATTAAAATTAAATGTATGGCATATTGGATTTTTTGCTGTGGTACTACTTACTTAGACTTGCTTACTACAGGTGAATGCATTTCACATTTTCTATGAAAATATACTATCCTACAACATGCAGCAAATTTTTTAAGACATTGTTTAATCTTTTAACAAACAGCTGCATTGGTTCCCATACATTTTAGTGCACAATAGGATTAAACGGTAGATTAAACATTAAAGTGTAGCTGATCATATTTTTAAACGACTTTCAAACACTTCAGGAGGAGTTGTATTGTTTTTTGTTGGTATGACCTAGTAGTTGGTGTTGATCACTGTATTTTCACTGAACTTTCTGCTGTTGCCCACTGAACACATTTATTTCTTATTGATTTGATATGCTATTGACTTCTTTATGTAACATAAAATAATGTTGGGTTACTTTTGCAGGGTTCGGAGGATAAAGTCCAAGAAAATCGGCTCTTGTTACAGAGCTTGACTTCGTACATTGTCAAGGATAATAGGTGAAGCATTTTTTTTGTGCATGATTATACCTTAGGAGTAATATGTGCTTCAAACATGATTAAAGTGAGCATGTAAGAAAACATTGAATGTTGAAGATGCAACAAAATCTGAAAAATGGGATAATAATAACATGTATTACGGCATATGACATTTTGGTGCAGCCATTTTGGCACAGGACGTTTTGGTTGTGATACTCTGATACTCCTTAATGTCGTAAATTATTCCCCATGGCAAATCAGGTTAAGCCTTGTGAGCGTCGATAGTAGAACAGGGATCGGCGGAAAGAATCATGTTGAACTATAAGCTGGATCAATGAAAAGAATACTGTTAAACTGGGAACTGGATTGGTGAAAAGATTCATCTTTAAATGGATGCTGTGTGGAAGCTGAATTGATTAAAAGAGTCATGCTTAAATGGAAGCTGGATTGATGAAAAATAAGACTGTTTAATTGGAAGTAGAGCTGGACCGATACCACTTTTTGCCGCATATTCCGATACCGATTATTGCCGATTATTCATTTGCCGATACCCGATTATTTAGCCGATTATTTTATTGTGTTTCCCAAGATGTCCGGTTCTAAAAGATACTGCTACTGCCTATTGTTGTGATACAGGCAAACACTTGCTCCGTAGGGGACTAATCCTAGGCAGGCAATACAGATTAAACACACCGCCCGCCGTCAAACTTTGCCCAGGGTAATTAAAGGCCAAGGTACGGCTGTCCTATTCACAGCCACCCATCTAGTCTCAGCCTCTCAGGCGACTGACATGTGTCGGGGAGATCTGATTGGCAGCTAGCATGTATTCATTAGGCATGCCTCCACGATGTTTATTCATCAGTTTCTCTGTTGGATTGACCAACCGTTCCTTGGCTTGAATTGGCATTCCTTGGCCCTTAAGCTGGCACTATGACGCACTCTGCACAAGACCTATGTTGACACGTTCTCATGGTCACAATAGGTGGTCTCACCAATGGTGTGAAGAAGTCATTGGCTCGATGACACGATATGGGAACGGAACGAAATGCAGTCCTTCACAGACCCAGTGATGTTGCTGTCGTCATTTTGCTTTTTTAGACTGAAAATAATATTATTAAATAAAAAAAATAATTTTTAATATCGGCGCCGATTATCTTGCCGATATCTGATATTGACGATATCTCTATAATTGGTACAGCTCTAATTGGAAGCAGGATTGATGAAATGATTTTGAATAAAAGGGTGCCAGACAAGTTGAATTCTCATATCCGTCCTGCATCTATTTACGTGTGATTTTTGTCATCATTCTAGCTCTCAGTTTAGCAGAATTCTTTTCGTCGATCCAGCTTCATATTACATTATATATCCTGTGCAAAACATCCTGCCTTTCATGTATGATGTATCTATGTTATAGAGATCCAACACATCGAGAGTCACTGTGACACTAAGCAGTTGACAGTTGCTGCATTTGCTGCACGGGTTTAATGTATAAGAGATCTTTTCTATTGAAAGTCATGAGTCTTGACCTGTTTTGGATTAATTATAAATTTTGTTAGCTAACTGACTGTTGACATTTTACAGTCACATCGGTGAGGAAGTTGCCATGACGATTCTTGGTGCTCTGATCCCAATGGGATCTCAAATCCTCTCTCCAACAAAAGAAGGTTTTGGCTTTCCTGATCTTATGGTTGTCATGGTGATGTTGGCTGGTGCTGGATCTGGGTCAGGCCATGCCTCACTCTTCAAAGCATCTATTTGTTGGCTTGAATTATGGTTGGTTTCTTATTTTATCTGTCAACGAACAAATATAACTGCTGTTAGATCTTTTCAGACATTAGTCATATTGCTTTCTATGTAGTTGAAATGAGGTGATATGTCATTAAGAAGAGCAATTTCTTCAGTAAGCAGAACACCTCATGAGAACAGTGCATCTGTTGGAGCTAGTAGAGTCAGTTGGCCCATGCACGACTTTGAGTTGTGGATTACCTTGGTAGAACTCAGCCTTCTATTGCATGTGAGATTTTATTAAGGGGTGAAGGTAATCTTTGGGGCGTAACCGAGTAGACAATTTCCACCGAGTACCGAATCCGAGTATTTAGATGAACTATTTGGCGGATCCGGGTACGAACCGAATTGTAGCAGCAAATCTGGCCAGCAACTCCAACGAGTACCATCCGTAAGCAAAGCGTAGTTATCCTGCCACGTGGTGCACAGCTATGGAGAACTATCCATAGTCAATATTCAGCAGATTCTATAGCAATATCCTTCATATAGCGTATTGTCGCACTGTAAGCTATGACAATATATTTATTATTTAATAACTTTGTTTGTAAAAAAATGTCTTTACTCTCTGATGTTTACCGGAAAGTGGGTGGAACCAATTCAAGCGGAAAAATTACTGATTTGGTTATCACCTGGGGAATGCAACCAAAAGAAATTGAAATATATAAATGAATATAATTATTTTAAAGAAAATTCAATAGAATGTTAAGTTCTTGTTTAATTAATCAATTACTTATAAGTAAGTCTGTTAGTTCTAAATTTATTCGATGAAAAAGTATTATTTTATAAAAGAAATTATTTTATCAAAAGGTTATTTTTAGCTTTTTGTGGGTGTAATTTTTGCCGAGGCAAATACTTCCGAATAGTCCGAGTTTGAAATGTCCGAGGCGAATTCCGGCTATGCCTTAGTAATCTTTAAATGATTTGCATGGTCCTGCATGCAATCTCGTCCCTATCCCTTACCCTCAACAAATAGGTCTTCCCCCATCATCCTGTTCCCATCCCTGCAAGTTTTCCGCCCATCTCCATCCCATCCCCGCAGGACTACGCAGTTTAACAGGAGTTGAATTTAACTATATGGCAGCCTGCATGGTGCCCATCTTTATTACTGCTTATTTTACTAACTCCACCTAGCGAATGGAGGGATTAACCAACAGTATGGGGCTAGCTGATATCAGAACTGCATCCTTATCTTCTTGCCACTGTGTTACCACTTAACTATCTCACTGTCTCCTCCCCCCCCCCCCATTTGATGGCAAATTACGATACAACTAAACTCGATCGACTTTTGTTTTAACTGTTTTTATCACTTTTTACATTTAAAAAATGGTTTTTGTGCTGGCTTAAAAGTGAAATTGTCAAAAACAGGAAACTTAAATGATGTGGTATCAAGAGTGACGGAAGGTGGAAATTTAAGTTCTTGCCGGCTCATTCTCCTTTACTGTGGTATCACCACGACAGTAAACTCCGCTACCATGGCAAAATGTGGAAATTGTTGTCCCCTTTATTGCGTTATTGAGTATAGTTTTGCTGTTGGAAATTATACAACATCTCTCTGTACTGTAATGCTCAAGATCTGCCCAAGATATTAGACAGTTCATACAATATTGAATCACAGACATATTTTGCAGTATTGTTTATTGTTCTTGAAACATTCATGCTTCATCTAAAGAGTCTTGGTTCATTCATTGCAATCTTCCAGTTCACTTCTCCTGTAGCATTGCCAACTTTCTGTCAACAGTTGATTTCCTGGCATACATAGGTAGATATGTGACTTGACTGCTTGCCAGGAAGCCTTGATTGTAGTAAATGGTTTAGAACAAGATAATATCAGAAGATGATACACTGAATAAAAGAAATTTATAGCAGAAGTAAAGAAATATTTCCCACATGAAAATCAGGAACAGTAAAAATTTTCAATAATTCAAAAATTCTGCACACAGACAAAGTAATCTGTCATAATGAATAAGGAAATGAAGCAAAAACTGACGTGGCTGCAGTGTGTGTATGTTAGTGCCTGAAAAGATGAACACCTTCAAGTATTTGACATCTTCAGGCTAAATCAATCGTTTTCATGTAAAAATCCACAAATTTTATTTACATATATAACATTTTAGGTAGGATTTAACTCTATAGCTTTTCATCTTTTGTAAATGCTGTAAAAATTTTTGTATTTTAAAATCTCGTGGCTTCTGCCATTAGCAGTCCATCGAAATGAAACATTAAAGTAATTTTGGAGTTTTTTGTGCTGAGGTATGTTTAAACACAGTCATTTGTGTATGCATGCATACTTGCACCTACTACATGTTTACCCTGAAAATCTGAAAATGACCTGAAATGTTCTATAAGTAAATGCTTGAAGATGGACATTGGACACAATAAAATGCTGTTATTTGAATTTCCCTTATCCTTGCTGTTTTTATGAATAAAAATTTAATATATTTGATTGTACTATATTGAAGCAGAGAGATTATTATTTAATGCAGGTGAAAAATACCATTTTTATTTAGAGTTTTAGATGTCATTACTTGTTTGTTTATATCATTAATAACTCATTTTGTATTTTCGTGTACTCGTGTTGCTTGAAAACATTTATGCTGGTGTTCTTACAGCAAAACTTACTTGGCACAGAAAAACGTTGTTGAGAAGATTAAGGAAAACGTTACAAATGGAAAGGTGAGCTCTTTATTTAGTTTATTGAAATATTATGTTTTTACTTTTGCTAATGCCTAGTCAGCATTGTTTTTACTGATAGTTGCGAACAGCTGTTTCTACAGTGTACCGTAGTTCTTTTAGACTGATATTGTTTTTTATAAATTTTTAATACTGCATAAATAAGTGTCTGATATTGATGAAATTTGATGTCGTATTGCTTTCGTAGCATCAGATGATGCTGGATTCTGCTTGTTGTTTGCTGTCGTATGTGAAGGATATTTTGACTGGCCTGAAGCATGCTTCAAGCAGGTTGGTTTGTTTAGATTTTATTGACGGAATTGAATTGTTGTTGTAAAATCAATCTGTCAAAAACATTGTAAAATCAATCTGTCAAAAACTTAGCTCAACAGTGGTGCCTTCGAGTGAACAGAAAACGTTGAATGACATGTACGATGGTGATGGTGATGGTGACAATCACCAATTGACGAAGTTCAATTAATTAATTCATTTTGAGAATTTACATAGCGCCTCTTCAAACAAAAACTACTCGAAGGTCCTCCCATCCCAGCCACGGCAAAAAGAAATGATTTTAAAAGCTTCCAAAAATGTGGACAGATTATTGTAAGAAAGGGAGACGGCGTATATATCTGAATACGATATCAGGCAGACGCCCGTGTATGGTCTACAGCTGAATCGAGCAAAATGTGAGGCATCCATTGGAGGTTATGATGAAGCAGACAAGAACCAATCCATCATCAAAGTTCGAACATGCGGCTTTGAAGATTTGACATTGCTGGGAGTACCTCTACTGCCAGGGAGGAGGGGCTGTCGAAACCTTTCAAAGAAAAATTTAAGATCTGGACAATGTCATCACAAGACTCAAAACGCTATAGCCACTTGTCTCATTCATCCTGTGACTCATCAGTTTCAGAGTGCCACTGCTATACATGTTAAGGTCACCAGCCTGCTTCTTAAACGAAGGACTTCTACACGACTTTGATGAAGTCCTGAGAGCAGGACTTTTGTGTCCTTTTCAGTATCCACATGAGTGATGATGAATGGAGCTAGACAATCTTTGCCTAATTGCAATGAGACCAGCATTGGTCTGGGCATACGTAGTGATGATATGCTGGCAACTTGTGCCATTATGGCATTAGCTGCTGTCTCACAAAGCCTTCAAGACTGACTGCTACATGATGTTGCTGTAACTTACATAGATTTATTGCCAGAGCCAAAACCTCAGTCATTAAAGAGCCCAATTGCCACTCTAGATTTGACTGCAAAAGGCCAGATGGAGTCACAATTATACCTTGGTCCAGAGATCAAGGTATAATTGATCAACAATGTGTATCATTGCTTGACGTGGGATGTTACGATGCCACGTACATTTGCCACTTCAGTTTCGGGTACATCGGATTGGAACAATCTGGGTTTTTTTTACCTAGTGGTCCAGGACTGAGTGACGGCTAAATAGAGAGTTGAAAACAATCCGTTTCATTAGTCTACAGATATAATGAGTTTCGGGGCTTTTTGAAGAAATAAATTTGTCTTATTATAAACAAACATCTAATGATAAAGTTTTTGGAATGTTTCTAAAATTATGAGCAAATACATCAGTCTGCAGAGGCAATCTCCATAGTTTGGATGGTATAGACATTCATCAGCACTGTGCTAATTATCTCTGAAGTATTCAACTGCTCAGTTGAGTTTCTATCGTTAGCTTCAAAGATTGACTTGCATAACTTGCAGCTTCACATTTCAAAACGATCTTTTATCTAAACCCCTATTTTGCAAGGAGTTGAGGATCAGTCTAATAAATAGTAATCTTTCTTAGGTGGGCCAGTAACACCTCTGATGTGTATTCTTGAAAAGGTGCTATATATAAATGAGCATTCACAATTATAATCTAATGCACGATTCAGCGCACCTTGATATTTGTTGGGTTCACCTAGTTGAAATTAAGGTTTTTCTTACTTTTTTCCAGTGTATAACTCTTAGCTCTATTTTTATTTAGAATATCCGTCTCTTTTGTTGATTCCACACAAGTTTTAAATTTTTATTCCTAAAATCTGTCTAATTCAGTTCAGTCATGGTTCTAGAATTTGGCAGGTGGGCAACAGCTGTTAGTTTCAACTTTGACAATATTTGTTCTATGAAATGATGCACTCATTCAGTCTCCAAATGCAAGTTTTAAAACTGCATTCTTGAGACATACATGCAATGTTGTTTCAGTTTTTTTCAACTTCACACTATCTCAGGTAAAACAGCACCCTAGCTTTTCACACCATAAGTCCATTTTCTCGACAAGTGGTCCAATTGCTGCAGAAAGTGTTTGATACTTGAGCATTTCAGCATTTTATTCGTATGATTATAACATGTAATGACAATGAACAAGTAGTCCTGGTTATAATTGATTGAATTGCAATAATTTGATTAAACAGACAACGATCCGCGTCTCCTGTCTTGGACCACGACCTACACAATGCAGAGGCTGATAGTGATGGCATTGAAGATCTTGCGCCAGATGACGAAGAATCAGTTGCCGATGACTCTGTATGTTTTGTAAAATTTACGTTTTATATTGTTTTATTTGTGTCTGAATGGCTGCATGTGGTGTTGAAACTCTGCCGGGTTGGTTCTTCTGCTTTGGTTAGGAGTCCTCATGTGCAATTCCTTATAATTTTAATATAACTCACTATTTTTGTTGTGGTCTAATGCTTAATTAGTGCCTCTGAATAAAGGGGTGGTGCTATATAAATATTTGATTCTGACGATTGTGTTAAGGAAACAAGTGAGCTCAGTGTTGAGGTTTGTTTGTAGTGTTATACAGAAAAACTGATGTGATGATTAGCAACTGTTAAATCAGTTATGTGATGCAAGCAGATGAATGAATCAATAAAACTTGATATACAGATACTCTGTATCAGTCTAAGGGGCTGTTCATAGATGACGTCATGCATCCAGGGGTTTCTAGGACAACTTGTCGCGGACAATTCACCCCAGACAATTCGTCGCGGATATTATAATATGAAAATGATGGTAAATGCTGCATTGCATAACCACACAAATACACCGCATTATTAGAACTGAAATATAATACTGGACTGTAAAGTTTTTCAAGCTATTTAGGTCTAATATCAAGTTTTGATGAAATATATATGCTCTAATATTGTTTATGAAATCCTGAAGGTACTCTGTTCTAACATATTGTCAACTAAATGTTAATAATTTTTGGGAAAAATCCTCTCCGATATCGTTTGTCTTTTAGCAAATCGTTACGATGGATTCACCGTTTAATCCATTAAATCAAAGAGAGCTAACTACCCGGCATTGACGTTATGAATGCACTGATATTTACCGCGACGAATTGTCCACGCCGAATTGTCCAATTTTCTCTGTCGAGTTGTCCACGCCGAATTGTCCTGCGACGAATTGTCCGCGACGAATTGTCTGGTCACTGTCCGGGATTGAGGGGGTCACACATTTGTGACGATGTGTGATGAGGGGAGGGGGTTCGGCAAAATGTGACGTTACACCACCACATCAAACATCAAAATGCATAATTTTATTATAAACTTTTACTCTGTTAAACATTGGATTGTTTCAAGTTATTACTATTAAACACTTTTATAAATGTAATGATTCTACCAGAGGGTTTGATCTTGTGGAATGCACAATGAGTGTAATAATCATAATTTCTCCATTTTTCTTCATTCTTCTAGATATAGTTATAAGTTTTTCACAGTTATAATTAGTTTTCTTAGTTAATCATATGAAAACATTCTGGACCCCTGGGTTTTTTTTGGGTGGGGGGATCAGAGCTTTGTGATGTCATTTTTGAGGGGATGTCATGACTTTTCAGTAACATAATAAAGTGGTTGAAATGTGTGAATTTTTAGGACGAAGACTCGCTGAGCAATAAATTATGCACATACACCATCACACAGAAAGAGTTCATGAATCAGCATTGGTATCTATAAATTTTTTAAATTTTATGTTGGCTTTTTTATTCTTTTTTGAATGTAAGATAGATCTTTTTACAAACTACAATCGACCTAACTGTTGCTATTAGTACACATTTACTAGTTACTACTTCGTAGTGTAAACTAAAAAAAATTCGTACAAATTATGCAAACTGCCAAACTAAAAATCATGAAAATTAAACTTTTTAAATATTCTACAATCCAATTCGTACTCAGCAGGGAATTGACACTTGATTCATCCTTTTTCATTTGATAATTATCAGTCTCTATCATTGGTCCAGGTACTGTGAATCTCTTGAGTCCTGGATTAATCCCTCCCAGAGGAAGGGTAGGCCACATGGATCCATCTCAATTGTTTCTGTCACTAGTGTCTTCTTTCTTCAACCAGGTCTTATTATATCATGTATTCTCAACTCTTTTTTGCCTTTCCCTAACTGCAGTGTCCTGGATACAATTTTCATCCTCTCTTCTCATCACATGACCTTACCATCTCATTCTGGCCTCTCGTACGTTGTCCATAACACATGCCATTTCCAGCATCTTTCTGATGACCTAATTCCATTTCTTGTCATTCAACGAGACTCCAAATATCCACCGCAGTATTCTCATTCCTGTCCCTTTCTCTCTCTTTGTCATGTCCATGCCTCTGCTCCAAACATCATCACAGGTTTTATCATTGAACATTTGAACATTTGTATACTTTTGCCTTGAAATGAATTGGCATTTTGAAGTTGTACAATGCACTTATTAAGTCTTTTTACTTTTACCAAGCTGCCTTAATCCTGTTCTTGACATGATGGTCACAACCACTCTTAGCATTCGTTACTAATTCAAGGTATTTAAACGTTTTATTTTTTTTTTCCAGCACGTTTCCAGCACAGTCCCTGTCATCCGATTTTGAGCAGACCATGTTTTCTGTCTTACTAGTGTCTGCTCTCCTGTGCTCTCTGCCAGTGAAACGTGTCTTTGTCCCTACCTCCTCATCGTCTGCTACTTACTACTATAAGATCATCCACATGCAGCACATGCTATGACACCTCCCTTCTTATATGTTCCGATACTGTAATAAACAGCATTGTACACCCCATTCTGATATAACATTTTCCTGTGTTCCTTGTCTCACTCCTCACCTCCTCACCATGTCCTTGCATCATCATACATTGATGTCACTAATCGCGCCATTTTTTCTGTAACTCCTTCTTTCTCAAACTTGAGTAAACAGCATCTCTTGGTACCTTATCAAAAGCTTTTTTTAGATCCATAAAGGTTCAATATCTCTCGTTTCTTTCCCTGCCCCTGTCCTTATGAACAGCGCAGCGCATCCATTGTATGTACCTTCCTTGGTGTGAAACCAAACTAGATTTTGTACATTTGGCAACTCCTCGAAGTATGTCTTCCATCTTGTCCTGATCACTTCCTCATCAATTAAGTACTGTGGATATAAAAAGTGAAGCTACGGTTCTGTTGATTGGGTTGCAAGCGCCTGCCAATTGATGCAGATTTTTCTAGCTATCGAAGCTTAGTCATATATAAATGAAATTGTGGTTTCTTGAGCATCACATAATTTGCTCATGCAGGGAGTAACTTTTCAAGAGGTTGCTTGACAGTATTGTATAAATGTGTGGTTGCATCTCATCTTGAATTTGCTCACAAGAGATGTTGTGAGCTGTTAAGACATTTCTGATAGTAATGTAAGTAGGGTTTGCAATCTCATGTATGTGATCTGATAGCTATTCAGTTTGAAATTTGGTTCAGTTAGTCTTTGTCTCTTTCTTGTTTGCAAACCCTACAATGAAGTCTAGGTGCACGACTGTTGTTGTACATTTTTTATTCAGGTACCACTGCCACACCTGCAAGATGGTAGATGGTGTTGGAGTTTGCACTGTATGTGCCAAAGTTTGTCATAAAGATCATGACCTCTCTTATGCCAAATATGGATCTTTCTTTTGTGACTGTGGTGCCAAAGAGGACAATGTCTGCCAGGTATTGTTATGATTAAGTAAAAATTTTGAGTTAGCACACGATACTAACATGGTGTTATTTTGAATAATTTTAAGAGTTATGATTTTTTTTCAGGTTTGTACAATTAATATTTGATGGCTGTAGCATGACAGTGCAAATATACATTTGGCAATTGCCATTGTCAGTCATCAAAGCAATGAAGCAGAGATGAAGATGTATATGTACAGGACATCTGTGATTGCACTGTCCTTTACTATGCAAATTAGTCAGCAAATGTATCTCTATGTTATCTATTTCCAAGGAGTCCATGAACCCTGCATTAGCATTTTAACAACTAGAGTGCACTGCAAGAAACTTGAGAACAGTGCAGCTTGTTGTTAAAGTGTTAAAAGCTTTCATTTTCATCTTGATGGCACTGGTAGGGATGTTTTGATGTGTGTAATGAGACACATGTAAATGGACTTTTACTGCAGCCATCATCTTCCATTATTGTTCTTGTGACTTTGAGATTTGTATGTTTTCTTATGCAGCAATGTGTGCATTACAAACCTGGGTTACAAAGCTGATGCTAGAGCCATACATTATATTTCTTAATTTGCTTTGAAAGGCATTGACAAAGCGAAGCAGTGCAGTTGGTAATGAGGGCTCGTCTTCTCAGCTTTATGGCTCGTTTCCTCCGGATGCCGCTGAGGTGAATGCCTTGCATCAGCAGATGCTGTGTCCTGGAAGTGAGGAAAGGTCGAAAGAGACAAGCGGATGGAAAGAAGCCGAGTTGGCATCCAAAATAAACGAGGCCTTACTTCGCCAGATCGAGGTTTGTCAACTTGTTTTATCAGATTGTCATAATTTCAATGTCTGTAAATGTCATGTCATGTCATATCACCGTCGTCGCTTCACAACAGTTGGCTACATGAATGAATCTGTGCTGTCCAGCCTCGTCTACCACATGCTGCATTCATTAAACCAGTTTCCATTAGCCCTGTCCGCATCAAAATATTGTCACTCCCAAGATATTCTAGGTCCTCCACGATTCATCTTCCCTAAGCAAGATCTGTCATCAAGCTGCCTCAATAGTGTCCCACAGCTGTCTCAAAATATGTCCGAATAGTTCATTTCTGACCTCTGCGAATTCGTATACCCGCTTCTTGGTCAAAATTTTTTTCCAAAAGATTCTCGACGTCTTTCTTATGCACTTGTTTTCAAAAATCTGAATCCGATTTTCCTCTTGTTCTTTAGCATGCAGGCTTTGCAACCACACCAGTGCCTCAATCAGCTGTAATTTAGTTCTATTGCTCACCGACTTGTTCTTCCATGTTTTCATCAACTTGACCATAATCGCCATTCCCAAGGCCAGCCTTGATTTCACCTCGCTGGCACAGTCCGCATCTTTCGTGACTCTGCAGCCTAAATACTCGAAAAGGGATCATTTGCTCTAGTCTTGTTTGTAATTGATAATGCTTATCAGAATCACATTTTTAAAGCTTAATTCAACTGTTTGTAAGGCCCCCTCTGAGATCTCTACCCCATTTTCCTCATGTGCCTTAGGCACTCTTGCCTTCCACTTACTGGAAAATATTGCTGCTGGCTCACCATTACCAAAATGTTTGACACCTCTTTTGTAAGGTATAAAAGTGCATATCTTGGATAAAATATGCTTGATGATTTTTAGGATTAGAAGTTGGCAGCAGCATAGTTCAAATGCTTTGATTAGAAAGAATACAGATTCATTTTGGGACTAAATTCTTAAAATTTGTTTAGCTCTTCATCTGTTGCTACAAGTTTGTTACATGAGTGGCTACGTTTTCTGGTCTTATTACATGTTATTCTGTTGGGGCCAAATTTTATGAATTCTCAAATTTATTTTATTGAGCCTTTAGCATATTTATCAACTTTGTGGTTGACATGTGAACTGATCAAATTTTCAGTACATATTATTGCTGAGGAATTAAATATGAATGAAATGATATTTAGCGCGTTTATATTGCTAAAGAATTTTAAGTGTTTTCATTCTTATAAATTGATAATGGTAAAATTCTTCAAAAGCATAGCTACAAAAGAGTTGGAAAAAATTAAAGGGAGTTTACATAGGGTAATTATGTCGATGGTTGAATTGTGTGATGTTTCAAGACAAGTGATGTAGCTCAGTCATTATTTGATTTCAATTAATGAATCTTTTCTTTGTGTCTAATTGCAGAACTCTAAGGATGCCTTGATATCATCCTTGGTTAGTTTCTCTTTTGTCATATCTTCTGTACAACTCATTTTGTTTCATTCAAAGCCAAGCCAAAAGAGTGGGCATTAGGACAATTTTACAGAAGACATACCTCTTTGTAGTTGGTTTTAACATTCATCATATTTAGGCAACACTGCTTGAAATTAGCTTCAATTAAATTTTCTAATTAAATTTTCTTATATGGTTTCTGTTTGTTGTGAGTATTCTTATTCTTCAATGATCTCTTTTTTCAATTTGTACTAACTATTTAAGGTTTGCTCTCTAGAATTTCTATTGATGTAAAGTTGCCTTTGGATGATGCTTGTAGTTGAAATATGTTGAAACGATATGTTGTAGAATGAAAGCACCATCATGACCATGCTGATTGATCTACTTCAATTTCTAATGCCAAGCATTATTGAAAACTACCAGGAACTGTCTCCTCTTGGCAGTCGTACTAAAGCTCTGCAGGCCATGAAAGAGCTGAGGGAGTTACCAAAGACTATTGAAACCAGTGACGTCCTGATGGTATTTTTTTAGCTTTCAACAGATTCTGGTTAACTTAGCTATAGGCATTTAATGGTTTTATAAGGTAAGGCAAATACCTAAGCTTCTATCTATCAACAATAGTCTTTAAGTACTTTCTTAATCTACATAAGGAACTGGTGTTCTGATTGGTGACCTTTGGCTAGAACATATCAAAACATATGTTCATGGCAAATGAGAATGATCCAATTTCAGGCTGGTTCCATATTGTGACTTGAGCCTTCTGCATCAGATTTCCAGATTGTTTGACCCTTTCATGACCAGCAAGCAGTAAGATATAAGGCATAATCAATAACGCTGGTCGTTAAAGGGTTAAGACAGTAAATGTTTTGGTCGGTTATACATGGATGCAAAAATGTCGTGACATATCATATATCGGAGCTTGACGCAAGAGCCACTCTGCTCTTCTACGTCATTAATGGCAATGAAATGGAAATGTTGTGTTAGAAGTGTGACTAGTAATGCATTAGATTGAGGTGGAAACTAATGCAGAGTTGTGTGTGCAGACTGCTACTCTTGGATCTCAGGAGGGTGCATTTGAGAATGTGAGGATCAACTATAGCGGCGACCAGGGCCAAACGATTCGTCAGCTGATAACTTCGCATGTGCTTCGTCGCATTGGAATGTGCTGCTTGACTTCGCCTCATGGCAGGCGCCAACATCTGGCTGTCTGCAACGAGAAGGGCAAGGTCACCATTCTGCAGTTATCTGCTCTCTTGAAGCAAGCCCACTCCAGCAAACGCAAATTGACGTTAACGGTATGTTTTGCTTGCTGATCTTGATCACTGAATTTTGGTGACCTTTGACTTGACATTTGGAGAGATAAGGCTGTTGGGCTAATAATTCTCTTTTCTGTATTTAAATTCTCAGTACATTGCTTCATGTTGCTGTGTCTGTTCTATCGTGACAAATGATTTGACTTATAACTCTGGCAATTTACCATGGTGAATTGTATTTTTCCAGGGTAGGTAACAAACTTTTAATTATTGGTAAAGACTAACAAAAACTCAAAGGCCACTTTTATTGGAACCATGGCAAATTCTGACCAAACTGAAAATCCAAATATTAAAGTATATTGCATATACCTCTGTTATGTCAGTAATGCAGCAAAATATCCCTGTTTTAAATTAGGTAATTGATCTTGATTAGCATGAGACAAATGCCTAAATTTTGCAACAATACATGCAATAACAATGAAAGCAGTCACAATGTCAGTGGAAAATATAGATAAAGTTTTTATGAACAGTTTTAACTTAGTTGTTTGCAAATGTGATTATTTGTCTTGACTTATTGTTGACTTTATTAATTCCTGTATCTATCTGCAGACAAGTTTCTTTCAAATTATGAGGTAGAAGCAGTTTTATTAAGAATATTTCTTTCATTTTGGCATGGCAAATATACCAAGAAAACTGATTTTGCCAAGGTAGTTTTTTGCATCTAGTGAAACCATGTTTTTCACTGGCCAGCATAAACTTGCCAAAGATAGTTGAAGTAAAGTTGCTGATTGTATTCTTTGACAGAGGTTAAGTTCAGCACCAATTCCATTTACCGTTCTGAGCATTGCTGGCAGCCCATGTAATGAGGATTTCCTGGCTGTATGTGGACTTAAGGTAATAAAATGTCAAAATGATTGTTTTTCCTATTCACATATGGATGTATATATCTGAGTATGACATCTTTTAAGAACCTGTCAAATAACCTCAAACATTTTGAGTGTTAACATCATCTTTAAAAATCCGGATGCATTCTATGGTTTTGAGTGACTTGTAGTTAGTTTATGAATTATACAGAGTATTTACAGAACTGTGAAGTTTAATTTAATTGTGACTTATCATTGCTATTATTTCATGATCATTTATGAAACATTCGTTATGTTCTGCATTTATATTAATTTATCTAATATATAATTAATTCATTCATTCATTCTGAGGCTCTATATAGTGCCCCTTCAAGAACCTACTCAGGAGCGCTCCTAGCCTAGCCCAGCCATGACTAAAGAAAAACAGATTTGAGGGACTTGTAAAAACTTGATGCTTGGGCCACAAGCAATGAGCGGAGTTTCTATGGGAGATCATTCCAGATTGAAGGGCCCACAACTGAGAACGCACGGCGTTGCCTAATAACCAGGCCATGTATTGAGCGAAGGTGACATATTTCTGACTGTTTTATAGGACTGCCATGTACTAACATTTACAAGCAGTGGAACAGTCTCTGATCATCTTGTACTCCAGCCTGCTCTTGAAACTGGAAACTTTATCATTAAGGTATTATTGATTTATTTGGTTTGCTGTATAGTCATTAATACACCATTAGCAAATGCACAATGGGACAACAGCTGTATGATTTTATAATAAAACATAAAGGTAATTATATGAAATAAAGGTTTTAGCAATGTTAACATTCATGTGAATTATCTGTAGAACATCCTAGTAAACCATTCCTTCTTGGTAAAGGAAGTTGAGGTTACTGTGGTTCATTAATTTTTTTAAGGCATTTTAGCAGAATTTCATTTTTGTCATCATACCCAGCATTAGCAGCACTAAAGCAGAAACATAAAAATAAACCTGAAAATGCATTGGGCAATTTGGGCCTATTGCAGGTTTCAGTTTTTTTATGTGCAACATTTTCAGGGTATTGTAGACTGATTTCCAATTATATTCTTGCTAAGATCGGTAAGGGTTGTTGAATATGTTTTAGCAATGTTAACATTGATGTTTTGCTTCAAGTTGGACTTCATTGAATTAATTCAGTTTGTAGATTCTGACTTAAAAATAACTTGCCATTATTTTCATTATGAAGGATGTTTAATATTTTGATGATCAGAAATGTAGCTTGCCATTATTTGGTTAAGAAAGTAGCTTCCAAAGATTTTGATTAGGATAGTAGCTAGTCATTTATTATGTTGGTTAAGAAAGTTTCATCCTATGATTTTGAAGTAGCTTATTATGATTTTGTTTTGAAAAGTAGTGTGCTAGTATTTTGATTAGAAAATGCATTGAATAATTTTGAATTTAAGTTATTCACAAGCATTTGCTTTAACTCTGATGTGAGAACTAATGTGAAATTGCATCTACAAATTAAATGTTTATTTTTTTTATCTGTGCATTTGAAAGAACTTAGTGAAGTTGGTATTGTTTGTGTTGTTTTAGGCTGTTTGGTTGCCAGGTTCACAGACTGAACTGGCCATTGTTACAGCAGACTTTGTGAAGATCTATAACCTGGCTGTGGATGCCATCAGTCCTCAGTACTACTTCCTCTTGCCTACGGGAAAGATACGCGATATAACGTTCGTTACAGCTGAGGATGGAAGGTATCTGCTGATTATGGGATCATCTGGTTACATCTACACACAAATCATGGATGAGACGAGCAGTGCGAGACATGGAACCTTCTACATTACGAACATACTGGATGTCAAGCATTCAGATGTAAAAGTAGGTTCACTGTTTGTCTGCTTGTCTGTGAAAATTTATGTGATTACCAAATTGAAGTAAATATTAACAGAATATATTCGTTCATGATTTAAACAATATTGGTAAAATGCACCAGACTGTGTGTTTCATTACTTTGTGAGGTCTGCAAGAGTCTTTAAATGATTATCTTGTTGTTGTCTGTGAGCAGGAGACCAGTGGTCAGGTGGCAGGTGGTGGAGTTTCCATATACTTCTCTCATGCCCTCCAGTTGCTGTTTTTCAGCTACTTGCAGGGCAAGTCTTTTGCTGCTCCTCTCTCAAAATCTGTGGAAGAGCTATCTGTTATCTTTCCAATCCACCTCAAGAGGTAATTGTTACTCTAACATCACAATCATCTGTAATATTAATTGTAAAACCTCTGCAGCACAATTAAATAAATGATATTGTGGTCAATGTTCCCTCTAAGCTGTGCATGTGGGCCAGCAGAAACAAGCAAATTTTTTGTCGCATACAATTTTTTTAGCAAAAATAGCAAGTCACGAGTCTTTTAGTTGGCTGCAGCCTATCTCAGTAACTCCAGAAGCAGAAACTTAATGGATACGTTCCCTTATATAACTTTAGACAAGGAACTTTTCATCGTAGACTTTTAGATACGGTCTGAATTTAACAATCATTGCATCCAGCTAACACCGAAGTGAACAATGACGTCTATGGGGTGCGTAGAGTAATGCGTAACACAATGGGATGCAGAGCTCGTGTTGTTTCTATTGAATAAATTAGATTTTTCACTGCATATTATCTGATGTTTTTGTGTTTAACACATTGACAGCTACATACAAAACAACCCTTTGCATAGCCAAAAAGGCTAAATTTTCACAATATGATATTTCATATTTAGTCACTTTGTTTTCATAATAAGGATGCAAAAAGAACTAGTGATATTCATCAAAACATACTCTATCAGTTTCTCAAAACGACTGCAAGGCAACATAATTGCTGATGAGTGGAGTTACCAATAGTGGATCGTTTGACCAGTTGGCCCCTATAGTCTTCACTCATCTGTATGGTCACAACACCCATTTCAAAGAGAATGACAATGAATGTGCACATTTCAGGTGTCCAGCTGTGTATTCTGCTCATTGGTTTTATGCTACTTTCACCCATTGCTTGTGTAGCATACATCTATTTGTTTCAACCATCATATCATGTTGATGATGTGATCTGTCAGAAACATTTTTAGAATATGAATTGGCTGTGACTCTTCAGACAAGTCCTAGGGTGATATTTTAACATAGAGTGAGTGATACAAGAACTGCTGTGTTGCACTAAATATTGACTTTTACAATTTGAGCCTCTGCCCTTTGAAATGCACCGTGAGCTCTAGTTTCTATATCATCTTAGTTCAGGACCGGTTTGCTTAGAATGTTTGGAGTACCGTGTTGCTCTGATTCTCATTTAGCATGCATGAGGGGAATGTTGTCAGCAGGTTGACCAATCAACAGGTGTCTCTGTCGCCTTCTGTTGGTTTATGTGGGGAAACTCATCAAGAGTTCGATGAGCATTTGAAACAGTGTCTGTGGTCCAATTGATGTTGCTCTAACCTTCTGTTGACATGCATGAGTGCATCGTCACCATTTGGACGAATATGGGAAACTGTATGTGCTAGTCCTGTCCTGTTTTAAACTATTTCATCTTTATTCCTCTTTGTGTGCAGGGCTATTGTCGCCCTATATCATAAGGTATGTACGTTGATGATTTTGCAGTGGCAAGATCTTGCTGTATTTATTGATTACTACACCATGCATAAATTGTGAACTTGAATTGAGATTACAAGAAGCACAGAGCTGATTTGCAGAGATGAACAGTGGCCAACATTGCCACAGTCATTCATGTACAAGTAATGGAGGTAATGGTAGCTACCAAAAAGACAGCTAACATGTATGGAAAGGATAAGCTGGCCATTCGCCCTTCCTGGATAAACTCTATCATATGATAAGATTAAGGATATGTTGCTAATGCTATCTCTGCATAGACAGGTTAGTTGCATGGTATTGGTTTTTTCTGTGTTTTGTGATTAGTTCCAATGGTGGTAAATCCAGTGCAAGTGCTCAGCCCTTGGTTCAGTGGACAGAGCTGCACAACCATCCTGGTCTGGTCTGCTGCATGACACAGACGTCCAACAGTCCAGTCGTCTTGATGATCAAACCTGACGTCATTTTGGTTCAGGAAATCAAAGTACTGCCTGCCAAGGCAAAAGTAAGTCCTTGCTATTAATGAATATCCCAATAATTGATGTGAGTTGACAACTCTTGTAGCTTTGGATTTGTGGTTGGTTATGCTAGATGAGAGTTTCAGACTCAAGAAGCATCTGTTGCTGGTAGCATAGTATAATCATTCTTTAATTTGGGTTTAAATCTAGAAAAACATAATGGTGACTTGGATGAAGAAGAAGCAAGCAGTTGTACTTTTATTTACAGGCAAGTGCTGTGTGAAAAAATAGATGAGTTTGTTATGAAAATGGATGTTTCATTCATTCATTTGCTAATGATGCTTACTTATTATTTTACAGATGACTGACTTTTGCCAGTTATTATATGGTTTCAGCTTTGTGTGCACTTGACGGAAAAATGTTGTATTGGGTCTAAGAGAAGTTAAGCTTCAAATATGTTATGAAATTGAACAGGTGCAAGACATGGTTCTCATCAGACACATGGGTTCCAATACAGATAAGAGAACCACCTTGATTCTGTTGTGTGAGGATGGAAGTCTTCGTATCTACATGGCTAATGTCGAGCAGACAAATTTCTGGATGTTACCTACTAGCCAACCCCCAAGCAGCGTGTCACTGCTGAAACCAGCCAAAAAGAAGAGGGCTACTCAAGTGGGCAAGTATATCTGTGAAATTCTGTTGTGTATTACTTGACTTTTAAAAATATGTTTCTCAGTTTGGTGAATAAAGTAGATAGTTAATAATTAATAGTAGTTGAATTTGAATATTTGTTTATTTTTTGCCAGTCTTCATGTTTTGTGAAAATTTGTGTCACACATATTCATACATGGGTGTGTTTGCAGGTCGCCCTCTTGGCCAAGTGAATTTTCCGGTTGATTTCTTCGAGAGCTGTCAGCTGTCGAATGATGTGGAGTTTGGAGGCAATGATGTTCTTCAGGTGTATAACACGGCACAATTGAAATTACGCCTTAACACAACTGGAATGTATGTTGCCAGCACTAAGGTATTTATTCTTTTCAATTCTATTTCTTTCTGTGATTAAAACAAAGAATATGAATGCCATATTAAGGACTTGATAGACATGATGCGTGTGTGCAGTTGTCGTGATGCCAAATATATTTCTCTGTAACACATGTACTATATTTAGAGTTGTCAAGTCAAGAGAGAGTTGTTGCATCATTGCCTATACCCAACATTCAGCTTCTTCTGGCTTCTTCTGTTGTATCTGATCTCTTCGATGACCAATAGGCATTCAGGCCGATGCGATCAACAGCTGCAGCTCTGATCTCGATATTACATCGTATCACTACACTTCTTGAGACTAGCAACAACTTCACACTTATCTATCTCAATTTCTCCTGTGCTTTTGACATGGTCATGCACCGCACTCCGGCCTCGATTTATCAGACTGCATCTTAGAGCTGTGCCGATATCACTTTTTGCCGATTATGCCGATACCGATTACTGCTGATTATTTCATAGCTGATATCGATTATCTAGCCGATTATTTCATTGTGTTTCCGAAGATGTCCGGTTCTAAATGGTAGACCTACTGCTACTGCCTATTGTTGTGATACAAGCAAACACTTGCTCCATAGGAGACGTATGCATGTAGTTGGGGACTAATCCTAGGCAGGCAATACAGATTAGACACACCGCCCGCCAAAGCCACTTTCATGACCTGCACTTTGGAAGTGTTTTGCACTGGTATTATTGTAAGGTAACTAGCTGGATTGTGCATACACCTGAACTGGAAGTGTCTGCTGTTGGACACTATTTTTTCTCAAATTATGATTTTCCACCTTGCGCATTGTTATGTTTTGAGTTCTATCACGCAGAAACTTTACTCGTGACTTATTTTATAGTTTAAAGAGTTTTGTATGTTGGCCCTTCAGCTTGAAACTGTCTTCCACAGTCCCTGTGCCTTGAATTACTGACCATCTCACCGTGACACCTTAAGACTTTCCTGTTCCCTTGTCCAAGCACAGACATGTTACTGTGTAACTTTGGTGCCAGCCTTTTCACATGATTGGTACAGGTGCTGTCCAAGTTAATCCATTCTATGTTATATCATGAAACATGCCTTAAGAGTTTGAAAGAGGTCATTTTTTTGGTGTCCCATGTATTGATCGAATTCAAGAAGTTTCTCAACTGCTTCAAAATTATCATTTATTGCCTAAATAAATATTGCCACATCTGCAGTGTCAATTATATAATTGAATTCGTCTATGACCAAAGAAAATAATGTGCAATTCACTACCATACATAGTATCTACTTGTAGGTTTGCACCACTGACATAAGCTCATCTAATCTAAGTGACGTTAGACATAGAAATTCTGGTGAAAATATAACCTTTTCTGGTGCTTCAGAATGTGGGCGGTTGGCAATGTGTTGTGGAAAGGATGGAGACGGAATTGCAAAGATGATGGTATGATGAACTGGACTAATAGATTTCTTGTAAAAATAAATTGTTTCCTTTGTACAGCCTGGTGGATTTTCCATTGAAGTTACAAATAGCAGCACAGGTACAGTGATGGTGGGAGTACGAGTGTTGGTCGGCAGTCAGTCACTGGAGAGAGCACCCTCTTACATTGAGATCTTTGACAGAATAACTCAGGTATCTAGAGGCAGTTCTCTGTTTCCTAACAGTTACTCTATTTAAATATGCAAATTCTTTAAGCCCTGTGTTTGGGTCAATTCTGTTATTAGCTGAACGTGGTGTTGTACTTTCCAGCACTGCACATTTTTCTCTTTCATCGTGTAACTTTACTTGCATTTTGGTATGAGTATGTTAGGCATATTGACTAATATTGTTTTACCAATAGAATACAGTTCTGTTTGAGATGTTTGAATCATTATTGACAATGTATTGACTTGGAATTGTTTTGCTTTGATCAAGAGAGTGCCTAATTCTTTGACTATCTAAGCAAACTTAAATTTGGAGGGTTCTCTATCCTCCCATGTTTCTTACCCTTAGGTGAACCTCAACCGACATCGTTGGTATGACCTTCCATTTACACGAGAGGAATCACTGACAGCTGATAAGAAATTCACTATTAATTGTAAGTTGAGCAAAATCTTCAGTTATTGACTTTGAACACCATGGGTCAAAATTACAACATTATTAAACTTTCAACATGTGTCACTGGTGATAAGTTTTGAGATTTATACGGCATACTTGGGCCTCAGATATGTTGTTTTCTAAATCAGAATGAATGGGCAGGAAGAGGAGATAGTAATTATAATGTCTGTGTATCAAGAATTTTCTCAGATATTACAAGTTCAACACTGTTTCCTTTATTGGTCATTGTACAGTTGAATTGCTTTTGTTCAGACCTAAGATAATTATTATAAAGGTTCAAGTGATTTAAAAAGCAACATTAGCATTATTTTAGGGCAATGATATGTAAGTTAGACCAGTCATTTTACCTGCCTGCATAAAGGTTTTTGGAAAAGTTTTGCTAAAAGGGTTACCCACTCGGCACACAATAGATTCCTCAGTTTTTTGCAAATTTATTCATTTTTTTTGCCAAACAGATTAAGTAAATTGAAGCTTTATGTAATATGTTGAAGCATGCAGGGCTGTTAACAATACTGAAAAAAAGTATTGCGATACCAATACCAATACTTCATTAAAAAAAGTATTGCTATACCAATACTTTTTCTTAAAAGTATTGCAATACCAATACTTTCACCAATACTTTTCGACGAGCAAGTTTCCTGTTAATTTATGCGCTAAAGAAAAAAGGAGCATAATCACCATATTATTTTTATATAAAAAAATTCAGTATAATTGCAATTATTATTTTCATATATCAAAGATCAGTATAATTATAATAATGACTTTTACATAAAAAAATCAGAATAATTACAATTATTAGCCAAATTATTATTTTAAAAATGTGTACTGTATACTTAAGTGTGCTACACGATGGTCTACTTGTAATGCGCTTGTCGCATAGCATGTGGTTGCGGGTTCGACTCCGTTTAACGACCCTGGGCAAGTTGTTGCACACACGTGCCTCTGTCACCAAGCAGCAAGCTGGGAAGTAAATGGCAAGTCCTGCGGTATCACTGGCCCCATGTCCAGTACCTTGGGATTCGTCCATTGCCGGCTCAACGCCCTAGGAAAAGGAGATGACCTCTGCAATGATTCGTATGCAATATGGACTGGCTTTACTACTCAAGGATGTGCGTAAAGGCACAGGCGGCGATCTCGCTTGACAGGTGGGGGAGGACACCCAATGAGAGGAGTAGGAGGTGAGGTGACACACGTATAGATTAACCCCTCTCCGTAAAGAATTTAGGGACTTGTCCCCCTCGACCTCTGGGATTGCCACTCCTACGTAGAGAGGAAAACACTATCATTATTCATACCATAGAACGTAGATTGCGACAAGAGACAATTTTCTGACATGATGATTTAATTTTATTGCTCATCATTTCTTGATCGCAAATATTTCAAGTGGAAGTGAAATATTATAATTTTTTATAACGGTGAGAAAAAAGTATTGGTATCGCGTATCGATGATTGGCTAAAGAAACGTATCGCGATACACACGCGATACTGACCAAATAAAACTATTGTGATACATGGTGCGATACTGCAAAAAGATCGCCGATACCAAAGTGTCACAATACTTTATCACGATATGAACAGCCCTGGAAGCATGCATGGGGTTTACTGATTGTTGGCCTTGGGTGTGTTGTATTTGCATCAAATGCTCTTTGATTAAGTAATTGGCCAATCTTGATTACCACTGCCTTCATGTCATGGATTTGCTAATGCAGAGATCTTAGGGGTTGGATGACATTTTTATTTTCTGAATTGTTGTCATGTGTTGAATTAATTCTTCGATGTGAATGTGAAGTTGGGCCAAGTAATGACTCTGCTGGAGTGACAATGGTTGACTCCATTAAAGTCTACACAAAGACAAAGGAAGCTGCTGGTTGGCCAGAGGATAGTGACGAATCACCTGACTCCTCATTGCCAAAGAGTCCTTCGGTTCCCAATGTGCCTGGCTACAGTTCTGCGGCAGATGTGGAATCGAGCGTCAGTTCCCCTCTTCCACTTACTCCCATGGACAAGTAAGTACCCGTGTCACATGAGTATACTATATGTGCAGAGTGTACTCATTTTGTTCAGCAAATTGTTCTTACTATAGCGTATGAATTGGTCGTAGAGTCCGACAAGAAAATCTGGAAGAGGCAGCTTTGAAAATAGTTTTTCACCATTTTTGATGCCTGTGATTTTTTTGTCTAGTATGTGCTGTGTTTTGGATTATAAGTCGTGGTTTTACTTGAGAGTCACGGGTAGCAAGCGACTTGGGCAAGGGTGCTGAACTGATTATTGTGTTCAATATCTAACGGCATTGCTATCAGTCAGTGTATCTGCCTTGGATCCTCATTATCATTGTGAAATCATTAAAACAGCAGAAGTTTTTATCTATAGTTTCAAAGTTACTAAACCACTATAACAATTATAATAATAATAATAATAACAATTTATATGGCGCCATGACGCAGCCATGCTACAAGGGTGCCTCACAATCAACTAAGTAGCTGGATAAGCATTAGAGAACAGATGAGTCTTGTGCTTAGACTTGAAGGAGTGCACTGAGTCGGCCAATCTGATGGCGGATGGAAGACTGTTCCAGCATCTTGGCCCTGCAGTTGAGGAAGTGCGATCAAACACCCTGTGTTGACATATTTAATTTCAAAGTCCATACAATTTTATTTTAAATGGCAAAATGTCTTTTGCTAATAATCGCCTTATATTACTGGCCACCAATAGAACACACGCATATATGCGTTTGACCATCAGTTTATGTATCTGCTCAATGTGAGAAATTGCTGTTTTGGCATTACTAGACCCAATACAAAGGAATGATTGTGGTTTACTATGTCTATGATATTAGTGTACATATTGTATATTGTTTTATAGATTGATAGTGAATGCTCTTGAAGTTCTAGACGGTTGCTTCGTAGCATCAACTAATCTTGGAGACAAGGTAGAATCATAGCATATTTCTCAAATTGCACTTTATTGAGCTCTGAGGATGAGGGTTGTTGTGGGGGATAGTGGGTTAAAAGTCACCACGAGGTAAGGGATCACGGGTTATCTAGTCTCTAAAATGTTAAGGTTTCTTTAGCAAGATTTGTGATTTTATTATTGATTTTAGTTATTTGTAAGTGCTGCAAAACAGGAGTGTAACTGAATCTTGATACATGAGTTGGCACCAGATTTTTCTCTAGAGTTATTAATCTGATTTGGCACATCCCAGAACTACTGGTACAAATACCAAGAGAAGCAATATTTTGTACCAAAAACAATTAATTTTTTCATTAATACATAAATAGTAATCTGTTTTGACAACCTATTCTGGTAATCTGTGATCTTTATCATTGAAAGTCCTTGTAAAATAATAAAATTTGGAGTACACAAAATGGCGGGCAGTTGAACTTTTTGTTATGCCAAGCAGTTTTAAATGTACATTTTTTTAAATATAAACATATGGCATTAATCTTTTCAGCTATTTATTTTAAGTAGTTCGGTGCATTAACTCTCGCTTGAACAGCATCTCGATAGATCATAGAAGCTTTTGTTATTTTATTTCTATGATTGCAGTGTAACAAACAGTGTCTAGAACCAAATAATAATAAATATTGCCAATTATTTGGATTAATTCGGATTTTAAAAAAGCAGGCCAGAAATCTGGTAAAGATGCAAAACCTTGTGATTCTTGTTGTGAGTTACTGATTGTGTTATGGTTCATTAGGATCCTGTAAAGCCTACAGCACTGGAGATTTCAACTAAGCTTTTGACATTGCCAGTGCCCTCTGCTGTCCAACAGCAAACAAAGGCTCTCATGTCTGGTCTTTTTATGAGCAGAGCATCTTACCATTGGCACAAGGTAGGATGTGGTGCATTTTACATTGCTCTCTTGGTTCTTAACGTTTTCAAGCTTTTCCATTTCGTTTTTTATTCTGATACTGTGATCAATTGTGTTTATTAGTTTATATACTGTAGCATGTAACTGTGATGTCTTCTATTATGTAATATCTCTGCTACTATTTTTGCTATTATATGTTGTTGAGGTCATATATTTTATATTCTGTAACCCAGAAACAGCTCAATAACTCTGACTGTTATGATCGAAACTTGAATTTGCGATCTCATAACTGTTTAATTCTTTGTGGAATTGACTGTGAAATGATTGTGTTTAGGATGAGGCTCAGCTGCAGCAAGTGCTCAGATGTCTAACTGATTTCCATGAGAAGAAAGAATTGGATGGTGAGGTCTTTCAGCATCTTGTGTTTGTTGTACGATCTGTTGCCATTTCTCGGCCGCTGAATCTGGTCCAGTTTGCTGACAACCATCTGGGCACATTCATGAAGCTGATAGCATCAGGTAAACATCTTTAACCTCAGATTTTACTGTGAACATTACAGAGAACATATGCATAGAGCTTGCTGTCTAACTGTTGTTAGTAGGTAACTCTTACCTAGTATCGGAGAGAAAGTCAAAGCTGGCTAGAACATACTGATTTTATATGTATATATGTATGTATGTATCAGGGCACTCATGAAGATGCCATACACGGGCTCGTGAATTAGTGCCAACAACATTTTCTTTGTGATGCTGAATGATTTGCCCAACAGTAACGGCTACTGATGTTCGAGTAGAGTAGTGCGTATTGTCTGACAATTTGTGTTATGTTTAAATAAACTGTAGATGCTGAGAGCCATTCAAATGAAAATCAACCAGACTGCATGAAGCTAGATCCTTCAGAGAGAGCACATCTTGTTGCTCAATTGAGCGAGGCATTCTGGTTCTTAGAGAGCAGTCAGGCAGACAACCTTCTGACCTCTCCAGTTTGCTCACCAGGTAAGTTGAGTCTAGTCTTCATATCATAAAAATGGCTCAAGCATCTTGTGCTTTTGCATTTATTATAGCCCATGTTTGTTTCTAATTTTAAAAGAAAATTCCTTATGAGGCCATATTTTATGTATCCAGCATACAGACATAGACATAAAGGTTTTAAATGAGAGCTCAATATCAACCTTTACTTGTTGATCATGGTTTTAACTGCTCTTATAATGCACAGTGGTAATGTGAAGTTACATATATGTGTATATTTATGAAGGTTTTTTTGATGTAGGTGTCAGTCACATAGAGGCTCTTGTGGCTGCTATGGTTGACATCTTCCATGCATTTACCCACAGCAGTCGGGACATCTTGCCATTGCTGTGCAAACTCTACACTCGCATGTTACTGTCAGAGGCAAGTCATTTTGTGTTGGATATTGTATGGTAAATGAAGAATGCTTTTCCATGTAAAATTATTCATTTTTCTCTTGGTTATGCAATTACCTTTTGCTGAATGGCTGATGTAGTTCTTTTACAATATAGGCTGGAGCCTTCACATAAGTGGCTTGTTCTGATTTAGAACACACTATCATTGTGGCTGTTTTCATGTGCTGTACTTGATAGGTCTTCAAAAGGTAGCTGTTTATTCTGATTTCTCAAGTTCAACATTTGTTCAATAAAATCTTGCAATCAGTTACAGTAGAAGCGTTCATTCTAAGTTCACTTGAATTCTACCAACTATTTCATTTAATATCCCACTCTCCCCTCACACGATCTAATTTATCTTGCCCATTCACGAAATTCATTATTTCTGTCTCTATTGTTGACTATGCAACTCATCTATTGGTATTCTTCTATTACTTTAGCCATGCCTTCCTTCCAGTGGAGTAACTCTCTACTGCCTGGATCGCAGTATCAGCCGTCTCATTTCTAAGTTTTGTCAAATTTGTTTCATTCTTAGTTTACACAGATTGGCAGAAGGATGCAGAAATTACATGTAGTTTACTGTTTACTTTTACTTTATGTATTAAATTTACTTAACTGAAATTTTTACTCACAAATGAAATTTAGAAATTTTCTGGTAAACCTATTTTGTTCACTATTCGTATTTGTATTTGGCCAAATAGCGAAAGTCCTAATTATGACACTTCCTTGATTTTTTTTTCTTATATTGTTCCATACGCGGTGTAAAAGCCAAAGAGTACACAATTACTATATATACTCGACTACAAGTCGATTCAAGTATAAGTCAAAGTGCAATTTTTGGACAAAAATAACATCCAAAATTTATGGTTCGAATATAAGTCGAACCCATTAAATGAAAAACAAGTGATAACTCGAGAGGTATAGCTTGATATCTGCTGTCTTTCGGCCGAGAAGTTCGGCTGATTTATCCGCAAAATATTTATTTTACTATGGGCAGATCAATATTAATGCATGCGGCCGTGATAAATCGAGAGGTATAGCCTGATATCTGCTGTCTTTCGGCGGAGAAGTTTAGCGGATTTCTCCGCGAAATATTTATTTTACTAAAAAAGTAATTTGATTGTATTTAATTGGAAGGACATTTTTCTAACAGTTGACTAGTTGCCATGTGGTGGTTGATGTGCTGATTTTCATAAATGACATAGAGTGCTGTTCAATAGTTTGCTAGATGCCGTGTTGACTGCTATTAGAGCCATTAAGAAGACTTCTCAATGCCTGCTTTTGTTCTAGGATCAGCAGGTAAGCTTTGCTTGTAAGCAAGCCATGGTCCGAGTGACTAGACCTCTTCAACGTTCTAGACATGTCTTCATTACTTCGCCACCAAGATGTAGCACTCCAGGTATGCTTACTTCACCGATCTCATCATTAAATTCCAAGGCTGCTATTAATTTTTATTTGTCGTTGTTTCTGGATAATATTGTAATGAGCTGTTTAATGAGACACCTGAGGAAGACATCAATGGCCTGCGATACCTTGGAGCATTGCTAAATACCAGCCACCAATTGGACGTTTCTGTACTATGATATTAGAATATTCATTTTATGTTCATCAAGTAGGAACTGATTTGTATTTAAGGTGCAGAGCTGCAAGTTTGTATCTTTGGGGAGGGAATGGTTGAGTGATAACATGCTGGCAAAAATATCAGAAGGAAGCAGGTTCGATGTTCGATAGCCACTAGTCCCATAAAGTTGACTTATCCTTAAATTCGCTAGGTGGTATTGGTAATATGAGCAGGAGTACGGATGGTGCCTACTACAATCATGTAATCATACTACGGTTTGTCAGTTTGAATTGAATATAAATATATATTATATAACCTAGACCTGAAGATGCATGGTTGTTATTATTTGGACTTTTATTTCTAGATGCAAAGGAACGCAGTACATCTAATGTGCGACAATCGTCTGACTTGCCACAGATTCATGCTGCATCAGTCAGTGATTCTGATGAACCACATTTCATGGTAAGAATTATTGGTCTGTGAACATGGCTTTAATGGCTTGCCTTCCTCCTCTTTGGTTTCATTCCATTTTATGTATTTATGGCTTGTAGATATGCAGCTGCTTAAACTTGATTATGCTTTACTTGCAAAAAAGTTTCCTCAGTTTACTTTCTTGACAAATGTTGGCAATCTGGGTGTTACTCTGGACAATACTATATCTTTCTTTGCACATATCTCTATTCTCTCTTGGTCCAGCTTTTATCATTTGTGGCGACTACTCGCCATCCGACGATCTGTGTCGTCAACAATTTTTTTGTCCATGGTTCATGCTTTCATCTGTTACTGCATTAACTACTGTAACTCATTATTCACCAGCCTACCAAAACTCCGCCTCACTCCGCTCCAGTCTGTGCTCAACGCAGCTGCTCATTTGATTGCTCGTCTTCCTTGTTTCTCACTTATCTCTACTTTCATGACTCAACATCTTCATTAGCTTCCCCTAACTGATAGGATTCTGTTCAAAATCCTCTTTCTTACATGCAAGGCATTTCTGGGTCAGCTCAACGCTATCTTTGTGATCTTATCAGGCAACTTATCTCGGCTACCTCTCTGTTCTCTAGACCTTCAGGACTTTCTAGTACCTCGGTCTAGAACTGCCACAGCTCAGCATCGTGCCTATGCCTCTGTTGGCCCTTTGCTATGGAACAGCCTTCCTGCTGTGACTCGTTCTGCAATCTTATCTAGTAGCACAACTGTTTTTGCTGGTTCTCTTAAGACTTCTTTTCTCTAGAGGTTTTTCGCACTGGGAGCGCCTCTGATTAGGTTGTACTATGAGAGGCGCTTTATATATCCGTAAATGGAAAAGAATAGAATATGCATATCATATATATGATATATGCATACAAGCCATAAACATATATTATGTTTATCTGTTAGCTTATGCATATATTGTGATATCTGTGTATATAAGTTATATCAAATAGTTCTGTCTGTTTTTAAATTGCTTGTGTGAGCATGAGCATTAGTTGTCTTAAATATTACACCTATTAGGCTGAAACTTCTTGCATTGCTTGAGTGGCTGTATAGATACACAGTCTGTTATGATACACTCCTGCTTTTATTGCCTCCATCAGCCCAATACAATCTGTCGCTTCCTCATTCTTTTGTGCATGCTGTCATTACTTTAATTCATGCACTTACGTATAGTTGTATATCCACCATGGCAGCTTTGATAGCACTATCTTTGCTGGACTTTCACCAACTGATATTTAATAGCTTCTGTTAGTAATGCCACTGCCCATCGTATGAGAAATATTCCCAGGCTGGGTTATGTAGCTTTCTTTATTTATATATTCACATATCTGTGTAATTTATATAGCACCCCTTCAAGATAATTATTTAGAGGAGCTCCTAATCCATGCCCTGACAAAGAGGAAAGTCTTGAGAAGTTTATAGAAAAGCTATACAGGTGGTCAGAGAGAAGGCTATTTCAAACAATTGAGAAAGCTCTTTTCGGTCTGTTGGTAGTGTGAGCATGTGGAGCCAGAAAGTTGCCTCTGAAGGCAAAGCAAAGAGATCAGCAACCACAGCTGGTCGAAGTCGAGGTAAAGAGCTCCAAAAGATAAGTAGGCTTATGCAAGATATTTTGCCCTGGTTCCCCATCCAGCAGTATAGTCAGTTTAAGTTCCTGGCCCTTATTCATTATTCTGCTCCATCAAATCTTAGATAAGGATGAACTGAGGGTCAATTTCCTGCAGAGTCCGAGTATGGAGAGTTACAGGTTGAATTGTACAGAGTTCTAGTTTCAAATGTTTGAAGAAAGTCTCCTCTGGATTTTTTAATTTGGCATTTTGAGCAATCTTTTCATAAAGTTTATGGGTTTGCCTCAGTATGCACGGGGAAAGTAGTAACTAGTAGGCACTAATAGGAACAGTATGTGTGTTTTTAGTTAGGTTGATTGATCGGAAAGCCGATTTTTATTGGCACTCGGTTCCATTGTTTCTGTTCATCCCTAATCTTTGGGACTTCTGCTTTTTTGTCCCGGATCATGGCAAGCTGTGGTTGGCTGCCATGGACACTAGCTTGCCTTTCATATGCGTACTACTACTGCTACAGCTCAGTCCAGAAGCTTGGCTTATGTTGGGCCAACCAGCGAGAATCACCTGTGGAGTGTTGTGGCTTCTCAGTTTGTCTCTTGCACAGTTTCTCAAGGACCTAGTGTCTCTGTTATATGACAATGATTTAATTTCACTGGTTTGGTCCGAAACACCACTGATGAGAGTTTATTCTTGAAGTAACACTTTGATAAATATTGCAATTACACTGAAAGTTTTGTGTCGATCCTTGTAAATGAAGTTAGCGATTGCTGAATTGTTAGGCCTTAGTCTTTAAATTCTCGACCAAAATTTTCTTACCATGGTTGATAGAGGTTTGAAAGAAAGTGTTGAACACATGCAGAAATGCAGATGTATGAGCCTAAATAAATTTAGTTTTATTGATTCAAATTATGATATGTAGCATATCATGTAGTTGGAGGACTAACAGGGAGCAGATTCTATTTTATAAAACATTTTTTACTTTTGCGAAATGTGCAGTTTTAATGTGTGTTTAGTTCCTTGATAAAATCTTTGATTAAGCATTGGATTTCGAAAAATTTTTGTGAGCTGTTCATTGCAGTCTGACAACTAAATTGGTAATGAGTTTGTGGTTGGGAGATCGGCACCAAGTTATCTCTTAGGTTGTGCATTTATCTATAGCAATTTAATGTTATTCTCTAGAATGTATTTGTGAATTGAAGTCATGCTGAGCTAATTTTTAGCATATTGGTGCTATTTTCAGTAAGAAACATTTCTTTGTTGAAATGAATGTCTGCAATGAATTCATTTTTTCTTGGATTTTTTATGAGTTATGCCAACACAGAAGTTTCTGTACTAAGGCTTCCTTCATTACATACATTTCTTAGCTTTTTATCCTTAAATACAAATAATGATGAGTCTTTTATCCATTGGGTTTCATCTCCACTCTGACATTCACTAAAATATTAATAGTGACATTCCGATGCAGGATATTATGTATTTCAAGTGCGAAATTATGAAGCTCCACCTGGGAATGTCCTTCGGTAATCAAGGCAAATATACTTATTTTTACGACAGTTTATGGTAAGACACAAAAAGTATTGAAGTGAGCCAATGGGGCAGGCTGTGAGAACTTATAACATTTAGTCATTCTTTGAGTCAATGGTTGAAGATCTTGAATAATTTTATTTTTTATATTTTTTTGGTTTAGTCCACTTGACCCCTTAAAGGTAAAAACCTTGTATCTCTTCAGCCACTGAAGGTAGAATTAAAGTATAAACATGAAACTTTTGTAAGAATTTTGAATAAATCAGGTGCAAAGACAATCTACCATAAGCATAGGCATATGGTATATTGTATGATTCTTATTATGAACTGTAAACATTTTCAGATGCTGGTGAATCTGTTGTATTTGCATAAACTGACCCTTTAAATAAAATAGTTTGTCAGGACTGCCTTTTTGACCTGTTAAAAGACCAGCTAATATCACTTTATCATTTGAAAAGTTTATAAATCACTAGCAGGAACACTTCTTCTGATTCTTTGCTAATTTATTTGCATGAGACAAATGTTGATTGCTTAACTGAACAACCAATTTTTCAAGTGTACCCAAGTATTGCAATATGTACCTAATGTCTCTTGACCTGTGAAGAAGTTTTTGCCAGTGGCACGCAAAGGATTAAGTGGTTGATGTAAGAATTTCATGCCTTGCATGAGTACATCCATGTTGTGCCGGCGTGCACATTTAGGAGCCTGGTGAGTCATCCGTGGAACCCATGGAAGCAAACAACGACCCATCACCACATGCGGCTGCTGCTGCTGCAAATGCTCTCGATGTTCTGCTAGCTGGTGGTGGTGGTGGAAACTTGCAGTCTCTGCTGGACATCCCTCCAGATGCAGATGATGAAACCATGGTTCAGCTGGCCATAGCACTTAGTCTACAAGATCAGGTCCATTTACTTGTCATTGGCTTATTGATGTGACTAGTGTCTACTTTAGCATCCACTGAATAAGATTTTATTATTAATACAATTTCAGTTATTTTTCAGGAATATTTGTCATTTGCTTTACTTCAATTTATTTGGTTCTCTGCTTTTTCATTTTAGTTACTAAGCTTTCACACATAGTGCTTTGCTGTTAATTGTTCCATTAAATTTTTTCAGTTTGCCTTTGTTTTCCTAAATCTTTTTTTATTGCATCTATTCTTTTTAGTTTTTCTCAACAGTCAGTTGGGTTGGTTGGTTTCTGTTTTTTTATTTTTATATATGGCTTAATGTGGGAGGTCTGAGAATAGGTCTGACCTGGCTGTGAAAGAGTAACTGATATGGTTTTTCAGCCATATTTTTTTTATCAACCGTGTTACAAGGACAAGTCCTGTTTAGCATATGTTGTAAATTTATAGTTGAACATACAGCAATGGATTTTGATGATATTCCTGGCTATAGGAAACAATTCTAGGAGTGGCAATCACTTGTTTATTACGGATCTTTGCAGTTGGCTGATTACATCATGGCTGAGGCACAAATTATAACTGAATAGCAACATTGCAATGCTCTCGTATGGGTTATATGATCTGGAACAGGCTAATATTTTTTATTTCACTTGATTCAGTTGAATCCATTGACGTTCATACTAACTACTCTTCAAAAGTTTTTTGAAAATACAAAATATGACAGTATTTTAAAAATAGTTTTAAATATGCTTTTGAAAATAAAAAGTTTTTCAAAATTGTTTGAGAAATCAGTATTTTTTACTTTTAACAATACTCTCTAGTACGTATGTTTACATGGCATTAGTGTGCATGACAGTGACTTTTAGTTTCTTATGACTTGAAGCATTGATGAAATTATATTTGTTGATAACTATAGTTCCTCCAATTGCACTGGTGTCTGTAGCTCATATCACACCAGAACTAAGCTGGAATCATTTCAATATCCAGAAGATCAGTCCATAAGACATCGAGGCAGCCTATGGTCGATGAGCAATTTGAAAGCGGTCAGTTTTAAGTGGAGAATAAAATGACACAAGCAACTGAGCAGAATGGACCAACACAGGGAAGTAGTTCCAAAAAGTAGTTCCAGCAACTGGAAAATATTGTTTACCGAGAACACTAGAACATTCTTGATTTAGATATGACCAAACAAAGATCATCTATCTCATTGAATAATAATATGTCTGGGAAATAAGAACTGATTTGAAGTATTTTTGGCTGACAGTGGATCACACAATTATGAACTATGAACTTGATTTTAAGGTTATTCTTTGCAGAAAAGGAGGCCGAAGCAAATATTCCGGCACAGATGCTATGCGTTCTTCATATAGTTGGGTGTGTTAGCTGTGTCTGTAGCCAAAGAGTTCTGAACTCTCTGCAGCTTCAGCATGTTTACTGATACCAGTAAGATTCGCTAGAGATATCTTTGCAGGCATGGACACCTTATGTCTAACTTTCCATATGTCATGAACATATCTGATGACTTACAAAATACGTCGAACTGTGTCCAGGGTAATTAAAGACCAAAGAACGGCTAACCTATTCAGGGCCACCCATCTAGTCTCAGCCTCTCAAGCGACTGAAATGTTTCGGGAGATCTGATTGTCAGCTAGCATGCGTTCAGTCTTTGATTGGTTAAGGGGAGATTCAGTATTTGATTGGTTAAGGGGAGAGTCAGTCTTTGATTGGTTAAGAGGAGATTCAGTCTTTGATTGGTTAAGGAGGAGTTCATTTAATCCATGACTGAATCTTATCAAAGATAATGGCTGTGCATGACAGAGGGTCAAATGAAATGTATGTTTGAGTATCATCAGTGTGGAAATTATATCCTAGCAAATGATTAGCCAGCAATCTTCCTAGTGGTGTGGTGTATAATAAAAACAAAAGTTTTCAAAATGCAAAATGAAATATTTTTTCTATTTTACAAATATAAATATGTAGGAACATGATACTATTAAGCCTATCACTGGTTGAATTTTTGCTGCATCCTGGATAATTGAATTTTGAGTTATTATACAATATTATATTTCATAAACCTATAAGAGTGGTTAACTTTGGTAAACCTCAGAGCGATTACTCTGGTTCTATGGTTTATGGACTATTTGGACATGGATTACTGACTGTTGTTAAACAAGTCTCATTTTGCATTACTTATTCTGTAAGATGTAAGTTTACTAATTTTTCTGTCTATGAATACATTGACTATATGTAAATACCATGCATTGCTGTTTTTGTTCGTGTTGGCTTAGAGATGTATACAGCTATGCTTGATCTGAGCAAAACAACTTGAATTGTTGTGCTTTAGCATTGCACTGGCTTTCCTCCTTGTCCTGACTTGACTTCTTCAGGTTTCATTCTGTCATTAATGCTGATCCAGCAAAATACTTAGCTGATTTAATTTGAATGAGCCCTGGTGAATAAGCTGGTGTGCTTGTAAATGTTTTTGTGTATTGTTCAAAAGTTTGAATATTTGTTATATATTTGTTAAAATAAATGTTGTTTTTATGTTAAGTGTTTTTGTTTGTTTTTATGATAATTAGTATTTTAGTGAGTCAGTAGAATGTATGCCTTAGAGGGACTTTATTGGAACATGTTTATTTTGTTATTTTAAAATAGAAATTTTGTAAATTGAAATTTATTTCTTTGTGTTGTAGCATTTGGTTTTGTTTCTTTGTGTTAATGTATTTAGTGAATTTTGATGTTTGAGAATAATTTAATGCTGTGGATAAAAAAACAACATAATAGCAATGGTGCAGTACTGCTAATATGCAAATTTATAGTGTTCAAGTATGTCAGATTCTGCACTTCTGATATATATTTGGCATTGGATGGGTAGAATATATCAGTAACTGTCTTTTTAAGTATAGAAATTAGAGGAGTAGGCTGCATTAAATAGTAAATACATGTTCTTATGTGCTGCATATTTCTTCTTTTAACACTTAATGATGAGAATGCATTGAAGCGACTTGGGAACCAATGCAGTTTGTTGTTAAAGTCTTAACTCCATTGATTCAATGTATATTGGTATTTCACTGTCTTCCTTTATTCGGTTCTGTCCTTGTATATTAATTACATGTCTATTGTTAATTATTGTCAACAGTAAATTAAACAATTTTTTCGACATCATGTTCGTTATTCTGACTAACAGATCAAAGTTGTTTTAAAATTTTAAAATTCTCTATGTACGTATTGTTGCAGACAATTTCAGACCAGCATGATATTCTGTACTGGTAGCAAACTCTTTTCTATATAAATTGTGTGGTTGCCAAAATGATTTTTGGACTCTCCAGTTTACAATTGCTAAACTTGTTGGTGTCTAATATGATGATGATGATGTCATTCCTCATATATTTAGTTTAGGCCCTAAAAACCAATAGGCTTTTGTTTGATGGGGTTAAACATATCACTGTAGGCCTGAAGCAGTGTTAGTGCTAGGAACAATATCAATGTAAGTAATTATGTGCACATGTTTAAATGATTTGAATTGTTGTGTTTTAGCCTGGAGGATCAGACGGAGCTGGAGCCAGTGACAGATTTCAAGGCCTGCAGGCACAGCTACAGGTATGCACAATGTCTGTGCAGATATGGTGGACCAATTTCCTCATGTATTATTGACTTGTATTGGCCAATACACCCGGGCCATTGAGAGCATTGGTCCACTGCAATATTTCACTGGAAATTTAACATATTTTGCCTTAAGTGGTTCTTTGAATATTTCCATTGTGCTCATCAAGTCTTTTTAGTCTGATTTAATCTGGAGACTTCTTCAAGGTTAGTATGAACTATTATATGCAGGACATGGAATATAATTATATTGAAACTGCTGTTCATATTCATGAACTGTTGGACAGAACATTAATTGGATGAGCAAGGTTGAGTTTGAGCTGAATCCCTACTATGCTCAGGATGACTGATTGATAGAAGCTGCGCTATGCTGAAGCCAGCTCTGCTTTTAGGTTAGTTTGTTTGTGGTGTATTGCTGCGTTCGAGTAGGTTGTTTTACATTGGTTTGTGGTATATGGTTTTGTTGCTTAGCCTGGTTTACTGTATGTGGCTTATGGTTGCACTTGTGTTTCTTGATTTGCTGCACGCCTGTAACTTATAACTAGTGATTTCTATTGTTTCTGTGTCTAATGAACAAAGCCTCTGAAACTAAAAGCATAGAATTGATATTCAGGTCAATGTTCAGAAGATTTAATATGATGTTCTTGAAGACCTCCAATTGTATGGGTCTGGTTTATAACTAGTGTGTATTTGTGTGATCTGTTTTTCTGTATGTGAGGTGTGGTGTTTGATTATGTTTGTATAGCTTGGTTTATTGTTACATGTGGCTATGGGATGTGATTGTAGTGGATCAATTGATCTATGGTATGTGGTTTTGTAGGCTGGTTCACTGGAAGCTGGACTAGCACAGGACACATCGGCCCCTGTCAGTGATGATGAGGTTGCAAGTACAGCTGCAACAGAGGGTTCTGCCATGTTTCCGCTTCCTGCAGACCAAAGGGCTGGAAGTGGCGCTGGATCTGAGAGTGGTGGCAGCAATGTTGATTCGGTTTCTGGTTAGTGGCCTCAGATTCTTCTGTGGAGTAATGTTAAAATTCATGCAGTATTTGATCGAATATTTTCTTGTTGCTCATGAATTTGAAAATGATGAACTGAATTTTATTTTAGTTATCTTCTCTGATTTTCTTTCATAAATGCAGTCCGTTTATGGTTGTTAAAGAACTGCTTCTCGTCACTCTCTCTGCGTGATGCTTTCAGTAAGTGGCCGTAGTAGCGCGTATGAAGATGTTCCTGGTGAATCGATCGTCAATGACACTCACTTGGATTTGTCGGAGCAGCAGCGACTGTCTCTTCCACGTGATTTCAGTGGACTGGAGCGCAGTGAGACTGACATTGAGTCAAGTAACCATCAGCTGCACAGTCTGCGCATTCGGATCCTAGAACAGCTGATCAACTACCTACCTCAACTGCGCACCATCAATGGAGTTCGTGCAATACCATTTATGCAGGTCAGCTGTTACCATTAGTCTACAATTTAGAGGTATAATTCCACACTGTTATGTGTTGTAATAATTCATCGTAGACTGACACTGATTGTGGACGAGGCTTTCTGTCACTGCTGGTTCTTGTGTGGCTTTAAGGTGAGACAATGTGAAACTCAGGACATTTTTAGAACTATGTCATGACTAGCAGATTGTTAGGTTTGATTAGAATACCAAAATATCTGTAGTCTCTGCTAAAACAAATTAGCATATACTTTCCAGGTGTTATAGCAGATTTGTTTCATATGTTAGATTGCTACTCTGGTACCCACCACTAATTTTTAGACAATGGTGTTGCTTAAAGATGTTTGTTTAGAGATGTCATTAAGAAATTCCTGTGTTATTAATGATCTTTGTGATTGTTTTCAAAGTTATTGTTTGTTTTGATCTTGTAGCTTGTGCTGTCTTTGACTTATGAACTGAACAACGAGGGTCACAAGGATAAAGCGACATTGGATCTGTTGCTTTCAACCCTGCTGTCTGAACTGCACATTAATCGTTCTGATGTCTCTGACATGGCAACACGTACAGAGGGTCATGAAGTCCAGCTGGTCATTCTGCGCCTGCTAAGTGTTCTCATGTCACGCACCAAAGTGGCTGGTACTAAAGGTTCATCTGAGGTCAGCATTAGAAACTAACCATTCAAAATCATCATATATTCTAGTGTTCAAAATCATCGTAAAAACAAAAAACTACAAAAGTTTAAAACAGTTTGGTCAGAGACATTGAAAATGGTGCTTTCAACTTTGGATGGGAATCCATAGCTGAGCTTTATGTATGGTGCATGAACCTGCAGTGACCCATTGGTGACACTTCTAGTTTTATGTGTACTGTTTTGTTTGGTGATGATTTTCGGATTTTGTTAGTATACATCAATTAGGCTTGTCTATAATTAAGTACTGTTAATGAATTAGTTTGAGGTGTTTGAGAGTGTAAATCTGATAATGAGGTGTTTTCTTATTGACATAAAGGTAATTGATACATGTTTCAAATTGTTTGTTCTTCATTGCTTGTATGCTTTTTTGTGTGTTGTATAATTGAATGTGCACCTGAAGTATGTCTGCATATATGTGGATGAGTGAAATATTTATTAGCAAATATTGTTAGATTTGGACCTAGTCAATGTCTTCCATTAGTTGAGCTGTTTAGTTTTGATATAGGTGTGAGATATGCTTTGGTCAGAAAAAGAGGAAGACCAAATGTATTTTAAGATACTTGCTCTATATTGTATAGCGTTTATGATGTTGCTTTCAATATCACAGGTTTCAACATTTGTGAGCAACAGCACTGGTTCAATGCTGCTTCAGAATGGTGGATTGGACTATTGTTTCTTAATCTTAAAGACATTGCTGGATGTCTCCAAAAAGACACACTTCCAGGAGGTAGGTCTTGTTGTCCATTCCGTTTTGTTGAAAAAGGATGCCAAGGAACGACTTAGCCACTCTTGCAGCAATATCTCTTTGTCCATCTTTCAATTAGAAGAAACAAGTGATTCGATCTTAATGGTCAGCGCCTAGAGACTTGTCGTTCAGTCTTGTCAGTCCTTTCCTTATTACTAGCAATTTACAAAACAGGTTTTTGTACAGTTACAGGCACCATTGTCGTTCATCCCTATGTTCGATAGATATCCAGTAACAACGTTTTACTAGGCCCCATAACTTTCTAGAGGGCTAGACACTATAAGACACATCATTACTACGATGTGATAATCGTTAGGACCTTTTGGGATATCCAACAGAATAGATACAGTTTTCATGGCTTCTTTCACTGTCAGAAAATCTGACATAAGACTAAATAACAAAGTTATTTGCAGTTGTAATGCTTATCCAGTGTGAATTTTGGCTTAACTGGGCCATACATGAACCTAACATTTGCTGGTTGTACATGACATGTAAACGGATATTGTTGTATATGTGTTTGTTTATTCAATTCACACTGACAAGCTGCAGTATGATTACATGATATTACAGATTATAGCAAGTTTAGCAGGAGTCAAATTTAGCGATATGGTGTACTGCAAAGTCTCATCTGTACTACTTATAATTTTACCAACACCTCAGATAGCATTGTGTTTGGCTAAGTTGTGTAATAATTATAAATGATACCTTTTGTTTTAGACTGAAGGAGCGAGTCTGCCTGGTCATCTGTTGCGCCCCCGACCGGTTGGCATTCCACCGGACATGTCACCATTCTTTCTGCGCCAGTACGTGAAGAGCCATGCAAACGACGTCTTTGAGGATTACCCACAGCTTCTGATTGAAATTGCACTGCGCCTGCCATATCAGGTCATCACAATGGACTAAATACATTGATTCATATGCTTCATAAGATTGATTCTTTTTGTGCTGTTTTGTGATATATTTATATTACTTGGAGCTTTCATTAGGGTAATGGGTCTACAGAAGTCATTTGACTATGTCAATCTGTGGTGTACTAGAACTTTACAGACATCAGTCTGTTTTAATTGTTTTTATATTGCAGTTTGCTCATATTTTAAGTTAAATTGATATTTTAGGTTCGAAAGATAGCTGAAAGTCTTGCAACTATAGAGACACCTGCGTTTGATGCATCATGGTACAGGGTTCTGGCTGAGGTAATTTTATTCATCTGCAAGTTGAATTCAGTTTGTTAATTTTGCATGGCACATATTTGAAACATTTTAAATTTTGCTATTCAGTGATTGATTTGCTATTCATGATTTAGTTAGCATGAAAATTTATTCATTGATTCATTCATTTCAAGGATTTATTTGGCACCTCTCAAGGTTACTGCTGATGAGTGCTTCCCGACCCCAGCGTGGATGAAAAGAACTGTTTTAAGTCAAGTATGAAAAGATTGATGGTGGACCCTGGGGATGAGTGCAATGCCAATCTTACTGAGAAGGCACGATTTTGTTTAATAGTTGTACGGGTAAATGGGACAATGGGTAGGCCTCACTAAGTAGATCAGAGAGAGCGGCAACCAGTACATTCAAAGTAGAGTAGCAGAGGTCGTGAAGACAGAAGCGAAGATCCAGTACAAGATTTGCTGCTGGAGGGGGCCAGTGGAGCTGGAGACATGGCCAAATTTTGGAATGCTCCCGACAACACGTGAGGCAGAAAAATTGTCTATTGGTATAAGTCAGGACTGAGCAAGTGCTCGAGTGCTATTATCCCTTCATGGCTTGGTAATTATGCAATGGTCCAATTGTGAGTCATTTTATGCACTTCAAAACTATTTGGTTGAAAGTTGAAAGGCTGAAAAGAGTTTCACCTTGCCCACTATACTGTGATGTCTTTCAGTCCACCAACAGTTAAATTCCTAGTTTTTGGAAAACATCTAATTTTTAGTGGCTCTCAGATGACTCTGTGGCAGCTATTGTTTTAAGAATTTAATGACTTCTTATAATTTGCCATTTTCCCACCATTAATAACCAAGCTCAGCTTGCAGCTCTAGGACAGCAATCTTGATACAAGTAGAAAGCCCAGACATTCGTCTAGCCTATGCTGCCTTACACAACAAACATAAGCTAGTTTGTCTGTCTCAAATTTCACTCAATTCTGAACAAGGTTGGTTAGGAATTTCGCATTTCAAAATTATACCAAATTTTAAATGCATTTTTCTTGGAATAATAATCGAACTGCTGAACCATATATTTTACTCATAACTTTAGACAGGAACATCGTAGAACAATAAAGTTAGTGCCATTTTAAAGGAGACTTTACCCTTTAAAGTGGCATATGATACCTAAATTGTAAAAAATCCAAGTTAAGCCTCAGATGGGTCACATATATTCTAGTAAGTGGTGGACAAGAATGCAGAAGGTGCATTAGGAAAATGATGTAGGGATTTCCGAGGGGGCCATACAAATAGTTGAATTAGGCTTTGAAAATGTGATTGTGATATACATTATCAATTAACCATTACATAAAACTCATTGAGCCTTAAAAATACAAATTGGACTTTTTATTCTCAATTGTGTTTTCTTTAGACAAGGCTGTGCAAGCCAGAAATGTATTGTTAGCACATCAGAAATGGCCTGCTGGATGGCTCTTTGACACCCCTGGCTTAAAATAATTGATGGCTTCATGGCAATTGGTTTTGTTTATATGAATCCATGGCCCCAGTAGACGGCACGAGTGTAGGACATTTGCCCCTCGGACAATTGCCCTCCCCAGGACAGTTGCTCCTCCCTGATTTTGCCTAGGACATTTGCCCCCGGACAAAAGTCCCCCCTCCTATGTGAAGGTTTAAAGCACAACATATTTATCATCAATCCAACTTAAGAATAATAAACATAATTAATTTAATTTCAAACTGACGTACCACAGATGGTTAATTACAAGTACAGTATGAACGAATGATGATAAGATATTTATTTTACTTCTAATGAATTGAGCAGAATATATTTGCCATCCATCCAACTTCTATTTAGGCATAATTATTTTTCATCTATCCAACTTCTCTTTAAACTTTAAGGAAATAAATAACTAATTATCATGTCACACAGGAGACAAAGTGAGGCGATAAACTACATAATTTAGTTCTTTCATTATTATCAATTTAATAATTTATCCAATAAATCATTCTGTCTACTTACATGCTTTTTACTGACACTGAGTTTGTGTGTTTATTTTTAGTATATGATGACTCAGCAAGTGCCATTTGTCAAGCGACAAGTTCGAAAGGTAAACACTTTAAGATACTTGTTGAAAGCAATGGTTCTATTTCTTAAGTTGAAATATGATATAGTTTTATCGTGTTTTAAGGCAGTTATTCTTGATAAAGTAGCAGAATTAATTTTGGCAGCATATTTATACATTAATTAGGCAGGGTAGCTTGATGCTTGTTGTAAATTCATCCTCTAAAATTTTTGAATGAACAATGGAATTGGTTAAAACAGAAGAATTCAAATTTGTCTTGACCAAATTTTGTATTAACTGTTAGCGTTAGGCATCAGTAAACGCAGCATGCCAGCCAGAAACATACTTAGACTCCATATCTCCCGAGTAGCATATGTATATGCTAGCATATGCTCATACGTTTTAAAAATTTGCTTATAACTAGTAAGGCTATAAGTAAAGTTTATTCGTCTGAAAATGGTCATCAAGTACTTGAAATAGAATATAATTTACAGCTTTGTGTGTGATAGGCCATTGTTTGGACATAAATCGAGGGCAGCATTTTCAATAAAATAGGCATGCCACAACTTGTTTCAGTTCTTGCTTATTTTATTTTGTTTATGAATGTTTATAATTACATGTGTAATAAAATATGCCACACAGAACTTTAACAAATTAGCAGCTGTATTCTTCTTGTGTTATTTGGTTTTTGCACTGCTCCTTAAGATTTTACTTTCATAAAATGTTCCGTTTATAATTTTGGCTTCGAAATTTCTGTGTTTAATTATTCTTGTTGTAACCTATGTGTGATTTGAATTTCCGTAAAGAATTTGCATGGAATTCACATAAATCACATACTTATGGAAATTGTATGATATTATTATTCTATAATCCATCCGAAAACATAGATTCCGTGGAAGCTATAGTAATTTAGCAGCTATATCTGTTGTCAGCTGCTGTTGCTAGCAGCTGCTGTTGCTAGCTTGTATTCTGGTAAAAACTGTTCTTTGCATTTAGCTTCTTCTTTACACCTGTGGTTCAAAAGAAAAGTATCGCCAGCTACGTGACATGCATTTCTTGGAGAAGCACATGTCTGGTGTCCGGACTATTTGTGAGCAGCGAGGTCTAGATGTATCCAAACAAGATTCCAACCTCATCATACTAACCTATGACATGTTGATCAATGTGGTATGTTTCTAAAACTGGGTATTTTTGCAATTTGAAATTGTGTCTGTTATATATTGATATGAAACATTTGAATGGGTAATTTGTTTAGAAGCAACCTGGTTGTCAATTGAGTTTAAATCAACACCTGGATTTTTATCAATAGACTTGTATGTTTGATGATGTAGTTATTAATCTTTCTAAGTGGGCTTATGGTAGTGACCAATGACCATGCTGCCAATGGTTTTATTTCTTGGTTTCTTTTGGAAATATCTGAAAATGGAGCTTCCAGACAAAAATTGTGTAGGTGTTTAAACTGGCAGAAAGTATGAAATTTCATCACTTGGGTGAATACTTAAGGTCGATAGGCCAAACTGTTGGTGGTTTAATGCCTATTTTACTCAAATTTATATGAAATGTTAGAATTAACCGGGTTACTTTTTGGTGTACATAGTGACAGAAGTTGCCATGTAGGATGTTGATGAACAGACTAGTTCCTCCAAAACTTGGATGTTGCAACCATTTCTATATTGTCTTTCGATCTACCCTTGATTGTATGCTGTGATATGGCAAAGAAAGCATATGGCACCTTCAATGAATTTATTGTAAATGGCAGATTCATTTTATTAATGGAGAAAACATGTTTAAAAAACCTGATATACTGTGCTATATTTTATTTGACTGGTTTGAGTATTACTTGTGTTTTTCTGTGTTGTAGATTGAACATTTGAAGTCCTGTTTGGATGTAGCAACAACCAGGACCATTAATTGGCAGAAGTACTGTCAGAAAGATGAATGTGAGGGAATTTTTTAAATTCACAGCTGTAGTTGAAGATTTGTGTTCATTCATTCATTACAAAGATTTATATAGCGCCCCTTCAAGGCTGCTACTCGGGAGCGCTCCCGATATATATTTTGGCGTGGCTGAAAGGGACAATTTTAAGGTGAGTATTAAAAGAAACTGAGTGGACCCTAATGGCAGCATGTTTCAGAGCAAGAGACCAACCACTGAGAAGGCACAATTTTGTTTGCTAGTTATGCAAGCAAATGGGAAGATGCATAGGACTCGCTTAGTAGAGTGGAGAGAGCGGCGACCCGGTGCACTCAGAGTAGCAGAGATCCAGCAAGGCCCGCCAGACCAAAGCGATGATATGGTGCGAGATTCGCTGCTGGAGGGAGCCCAGTGGAGCACATCCAGCATATAGCCGGAGACAAGATTTGCGGCAGAACATAGGATCCGGTCCAGGCATCGCAACCACCCTGCTGGGCAGCCTCGTAAAGTGAGCAAAAGTAATCTAGTTGGGCTGTGATGAAGGAGTGGAGAAGTGTAGCTGTGGTGTCTGGAGTTGGCGAGCGAGCGAGCAACAGTGCGGAGCTGAAGCAACTGGTAGTATGAATCACGGCAGAGATGGTGAATCTGAGAAGCAAAGGTAAGCTCTTGGTCCACTATGATTCCAAGATCCTGGACAACAGAGGAAAATATAAAGAGACGGAAGTCGGCAATAATGGCAGCCAAGTCGAGCTTCATAAGCGGCTGAAGAATCCTAGCCAGATAAATTGGTTTTTGTTGGGTTCAGTCTCGGTTGGTTTGTCAAAATCCAGACCTCAAGGGCATCCAGAGTCCGACCCATTACCTGAACAGCAGTAAAGGCTTTAGAAGCCATGCATAAAGTGTATTATATTACATTACTTTTTTGGTTGTTTAATTTGTGACAGCTATGTTGCCATTTCTGATACTGGCAAGCATTAGTCTGGATGATGGAGTGGCACCACTTATCCTTCAGCTTCTTCAGTATGTGTTGTGTGGCATCAAAAGTGGTTCAGAGCATGGCAGTAGCAAGTCCACTGCATCAGCAGCAGCCTCTTCTCCAGCTAAACAGAAAAAGGAGAGGAAGGATGAGAAATCCGATTCTACTGATGGATCCAAGAAGAGAGAAGGTTTCACGCAGCTACTTCTCTTGCCTAACCTCATTATTTGCTCTCATCAGTATTAGCATTTCTTATATTTATTTCAATGCAATTGAAAAATAAAGATGAATACCTTTCTGAAATTTTTTTATGAAATACTCCTTTTTCTTCTTGAACTTCTCTGCCCTTGGGCCAGTTCAACTGTCCACTGAAATCACTTCTCTCAATGCTTTGTTCCACCTTCTTTTGATTGTATGCATCCACTATCCTGTCCAGCAGCATCTGTTAAAAGCTTCCAAACTTTTGATGCCCTCTGATTGCTTTCCTTTGTTTTATTTCTTTATGATATTTTGTATGTGTTATTATCATGTGCCCCAGGTAACAAAACCTCTTAGCCCTTCTTATACCTCTCTGCTATTAATTGTTCTTACAGTTGTTTCTTCTTTCCTGCTTATCTTCCTAACCTTAGTCTTTATGTTACATATTTTCATATCATGTTCAGTTTAAATAAAATTTAGATAATTAATATTTTTGTGAGGCCATAGATTACACGATGTAGGTCTTTTAATCATTCCTGTTCAATTGAATTCTATATGATGTAGTATGCTATTCTAAACAGTGCAAATTTTCAGTAATACAGCTTAACTATGTTTTAAATAAATTAGCCATACTGGCTTAAGGGGAATATCTTGAGTATGAATATATTTGGTTAAAGTTATTACCAATTATGATTTTTAAACATTTCTACAGATTCTGAAGAGCCAAACAAATATGATGAGGCGATGTGCATTGCGTTAGTACAGCAAGTGTGTAAGACTGTCAGTCGAGAGCTGCTAATTCGTTTCATTGTCTGCTTCTTGCTGGAGTCTAATTCAACTTCAGTACGATGGCAGGCACACGCACTCGTTCTGCACATCTACAGGTTGTTAGCAAGATGGAATTTAAAATATCGGATGATACAGATTATTATTTCATTTAAATTATGAGATACAAACATGTCGATCATTTAAATTATGAGATACAAACATATTGATCATTTAAATTATGAGATACAAACATGTCGATCATTTAAATTATGAGATACAAACATGTCGATCATTTAAATTATGAGATACAAACATGTCGATCATTTAAATTATGAGATACAAACATATTGATCATTTAAATTATGAGATACAAACATGTCGATCATTTAAATTATGAGATACAAACATATTGATCATTTAAATTATGAGATACAAACATGTCGATCATTTAAATTATGAGATACAAACATATTGATCATTTAAATTATGAGATACAAACATGTCGATCATTTAAATTATGAGATACAAACATGTCGATCATTTAAATTATGAGATACAAACATGTCGATCATTTAAATTATGAGATACAAACATGTCGATCATTTAAATTATGAGATACAAACATGTCGATCATTTAAATTATGAGATACAAACATGTCGATCATTTAAATTATGAGATACAAACATGTCGATCATTTAAATTATGAGATACAAACATGTCGATCATTTAAATTATGAGATACAAACATGTCGATCATTTAAATTATGAGATACAAACATGTCGATCATTTAAATTATGAGATACAAACATGTCGATCATTTAAATTATGAGATACAAACATGTCGATCATTTAAATTATGAGATACAAACATGTCGATCATTTAAATTATGAGATACAAACATGTCGATCATTTAAATTATGAGATACAAACATGTCGATCATTTAAATTATGAGATACAAACATGTCGATCATTTAAATTATGAGATACAAACATGTCGATCATTTAAATTATGAGATACAAACATGTCGATCATTTAAATTATGAGATACAAACATGTCGATCATTTAAATTATGAGATACAAACATGTCGATCATTTAAATTATGAGATACAAACATGTCGATCATTTAAATTATGAGATACAAACATGTCGATCATTTAAATTATGAGATACAAACATGTCGATCATTTAAATTATGAGATACAAACATGTCGATCATTTAAATTATGAGATACAAACATATTGATCATTTAAATTATGAGATACAAACATGTCGATCATTTAAATTATGAGATACAAACATGTTGATCATTTAAATTATGAGATATAAATATGTTGAAGCAGTCATGCTTGCTTCCCTCTTGAATTGATACGATGTTAATGCTGGTAGTTAATAGGTTAATACTTCTTTAGATTGAGACTTTAATCTGTAGCACAAACTTATTCATGTGTGTCATGTATCTGGCAGTTATGTGCTTGATAAGGTGGTCAACTGAAAATTCAAGGAAGAGTACATTGCAAATGTATATAGACCTGAGTGTATGTTGGAGTGTGTTGTTGATGTGCAGAAGTTCACCACTGAGTCAGAGGGAAGCATTACTTGATTTGATGTGGAACGTTTGGCCTGATCTACCCAATTACGGATGCAAAGCTGCACAGTTTGTTGATCTATTGGGATATTTCACAATTAAAACACCTCAGCCTTCGGACAAGAAGGTAAGTTTATTACAAATGATTGACATTATAAGGATGATAAACTGTAACATGTAAATTTAAGTAGTTTGATGCTGTTCAGCAGAGTGAACTCCGGTGCTGTAAGTTAGAAATGATTGTGTTCTTTGATTACTTTAATTTTAATAATAATAATAAAGACAATTTATATGGTGCTGTAACACAGCCATTCCGCTACAAGGGAGCCTCACAAACAACTGGTACTTGGCACCCATGCAAGAAGCTGCAAGCTGTCATGGAGGAGTGCCAATTTATCTTCACTTTCAGGTTAGACATTGACATGTATCAAATACTTGATATTGATAGCTGGAGCTGTGTTGTGATTTTCAGATGAAGCAATATGTAGAGAAAGCCTTGGCACTTATGAGGGTTGAAAACAAGAAATTGGCTAACCATCCAAGTGGATCCATTTACAAGTATGTATAAGTACATAAATATTTTCAGGAAGACTTGCTTCCTGAAGTAGTGTCACTTGGACATTGTCGTCATCCTAATGATTGGATAGTTAGTTATCTGAAGGAAAGAAACTGCATCAGCAGCAGACCAATATGCAGATGCCAAGTTTAATTACCAGTGGCTGGCTGATGCAGATGCACGGACCCAACTGATGAGTTTATTTCCACAGTTGACAGATGATACCATGGGTCAGAATTTCTAGACCAAGTTACATTTACAATGTAGAACAAAAGCAGCCTAAGCATTGATGCATTCAGGCTAAAAATATAAGTGACAGGTCTCAGAAGGAACCATGGACAAAGTTACCCACAGAGTCTATGTTTGCTAACTGAGAAATGATCTGTTCTTAATGACATTAATAGACTAGTACTTTGAGTGGCGCTATATAAATTTTCAGATACTATCAGACAGGCTCGGCTCTAGAGTTTGCAGGGCCCTAGGCAGCAAATCATAATGTTTTAAAGTATACTAATTAGAAACTTTATTTAGTAAGCTCGGTTAGTAACAAACGGAGACATGTTTACAGTTCTTAACTCTTTTTACAAAAGTTTCACTTACCTTATTTACCGTGAACGAAATGAGCTCATTTTGAATTCGTTTTCCCAAGTAGTGATCATGAATTTCATAATTTTGAATCCTTCGTACATGTTCCTGTATAACTGGATCAAATTTTGCCAGAAATTCAACAAGACCCAAAAAGTTTCCACCGTGAGCCTGGTATAGTTTGTCAACTGAACTACGAAAAGCCTGGGCAAGAAATTGAACAATTGTCATTGAAACACATGCACTATGCCAACGAATTTTTTCACTATTAATTTCTGGTTTGTTCTCAATTGTACATTGTTATGTTAACCGGTTTTCAAACCATTCCAAAGTAGAGTTTATTTTCCCTTTCGATTTCTCATGTTCAGAAAGTCACACAATGGCATTTGTCCAGTCACAAAAATTCGTGTTGGTGGCATATCTTCACAGCATGAAAATTAATAAATACTAATACAATTGTCGGCTTGAAATTAAAGTTTATAAAAAGATAAAAATATACGAAATATTTCTTGCTGGCGAAGTTAAACGGAAGCGGATGGCCGAAGGCATCAAAAGTGAGTAAAAGTTAACTCCACATAAAATGTATACAAATGTAACCGTTATTTGTTTATTTTATTTCACGCTGTCACACAGTAAGAAGATAAGACAAACATGTCTTTATGTATAAGTCTCAAGTCCGTAAACAAAATTTTCCTAATAGTGGAGTAAAAGGTGCTTAGTCAGCAGCGCGGAGCCTCTGAAGTGTGGGGCCCAAGGCAGTTGCCTCTCTCGCGTTGCCTTAAGGCCGGGCCTGATATCAGAGTACTACTAGTAGAAGTGTTCACTGACTCGGGTTGCATGTTTCTATCTTCTGTTTTTTTCTTATTCAAAGTTACTTTATTGAGAATGAACTGGTTTTTTTCATTTATATATTAAACAAATAGTGGTCATATAAGAAATATTTTGGAATGCAGCCGAAGTTTTAATTTTCTTTGTTGTCTGACCTATGTGGCATAAATATTTATAGATTTAGATGTTTTATTTTGTTTTTGTTTTAATAGCTTTTTGTAAATGAATAAGAGAGTCTGTTTTTTTAGTATTCTGCAGGGTCTGGTTGATTTTGATGGATACTATCTGGAACGAGATCCCTGCCTGGTCTGTAACAATCCAGAAGTGCCATTTGCTGTATGTTTGCTTCTTATCTCTACATTCTTTTCCAATGTTGGCTTCCATTATGCTGTTCTCATAATATGCAAGACATCAGTCAGTGATTATATCAGTCAGTGATTATATTCATTTGCAGTTGACTGAAAACCTGCTTGCAGGAAGTCTGACTTCTTGTTTTGGACACATCTATGTCTAGTTGAAACTAACATAAGAATATGGATCCTGCTGACTTGGATGAAATACATATGCATTTATAATACAATATTATGTAACTGAAATATGATGACATTTTACCCTTTTTAAAGTTCCAGTGCACATTTCATTTCTATATTGCAAAGTTGTAATCTTATCTTTCTATTGTTGAATTAATGCTCATGAACATAAATTTTCTAGCATCTTTATCTGGTTTAACTATTTCTCTTTTAAATACTTTTAGAGTGTCAAGCTGTCATCCATCAAAGTAGACTCAAGGTTCACAACAACAACACAAATTGTGAAGCTAGCTGGAAGTCAGACAATATCAAAAATCTTTGTGAAAATTGGTGACATCAAGAGAACAAAAATGGTGAGGGGTGTATATTTCTGTCTTTGCGTGGTCTTTGCCTTTTCTTGATCAGCATGTTTTCATATAACCATTTACCAGTTGTTACAGTGTATTGTTAGATCAGTGCTTTTACAAATGCTTTTTTGTTAACTTAGCTTTCGTACGCAGCATTGCCTTAAGTTTTTCCCCACGTGTTTATGTATTTCTACCCTTGTATATCGTTCTTCTCCTTGTATTATATATATATTTATATATATACTGAATGAAAAAGAAATTAATTCCATGGTTTCATAGGTTTATCGTGTTCAAGTGCATTTTCCAGGCTACTTGTGATAGGTTTCCAATTCCTTCAGATGTGAAGTTTTCCTTGTTTGTAATTGATTCGAGTAGAATTTAATACAACACTAAGTTTTGGGGAATTTTTTTAAATTATGCTTTTTGCTTCTGACTTTAAATATTCTATTGAGTTTTATTATGGATTGAACAATTTAATTTCTATATAATGCTTACAAACTGGATGAATTATTCATGGATCTTGTTGTTCTACATTTAATTTCTCATGTCATATGCTAATTTCCTGTTAGAGCTTTCATTAATCTACCTGATTATGCTTCAAAACTTGTCAGGAATTTCAGTGCTAAATGTTTTCAATTTCATTCTGTTGTGCGATTCGACAGGTGCGAACGCTGATTGTCTACTACAACAATCGACAAGTGCAGGCTGTTGTTGAGCTAAAGAACAAGTAATGTCAACATTTGTTTACCTTGCTTCAGAGATATCTACTGACATTTTATATGTACTGAGTGTTCCAAACATACATGGTATGAGAAAAGGTTGTTTCAGAATGTCTTTTTTGCCAGCATGACTTTGTTCTACACTGTAGAATGTGATATCAGATGATTATGAAAAGGAATGAATGGACTGATTATCATTGAGCTGCAACATATTGGTTAACTTAAATAGCCTGAAAATGGTTGACATTACTAAGAATTGTCACTTAGTTGAGGTAGGAATCAGTTGTTCTGTCCATAGATGAGGCATTATTCTAGCATTAATCAATCAATCAATGAAACTTGATATAGTACCTCTTCAAGAAATCTACTTAGAGGCGTCCTCTGTGCTGGCCAATGTGATGTTAAATGTCATTAAGAACTAATATAATATATCTGTTAGCAAAACAGTGCACAGTAAGCTGATAGAGTCACCAGCGTGGGCACACGCACATGCGTGGAACCAACCAATGGATTCTCATCGACTGCTGACAAATGGCATGGTTGTTCAGAGTCTCTGGGCCAATGAGGAGACGAATAGCATAAATAATTACATTGACTGTGATCATATAGATTTGTAGCTATTTGCTAAGTGAATGTTACATGCTCTGAGTTTATATTTGGTTTAGATGTTTTTTTTAGGAATTCTAAATTGCTGTTATTTCCAGGCTGGGACTTTGGCACAAGGCAAAGAAGGTTGTGTTGTCTGCTGGACAGACAGAGGTGAAGATAGAATTTCCTCTGCCAATTGTTGCCTGCAATTTGATGATTGAATACGCTGACTTCTATGACAATCTGCAGGCTTCAGCTGAGACGCTGCAGTGCCCTCGTTGCAGTGCCTCAGTTCCTGCAAACCCTGGAGTGTGTGGCAATTGTGGAGAAAATGTGTTTCAGTGTCACAAGTGCAGGTGTGTTGTGCTTTCTATGTAAGTGTATTTGCAGTTTTATGTAGCACTTAATCAAGAAAGACTCGTCTAAGATGCCTGCAACCTGACAACAAGAGAGGGTAAAATGGAATGTTTTCATGTGCATAGGAAAGAGGTGTAAGAAATACCAAGGCACTCATATCTTTAGGGTCCTGAATGACCTGTTTCAGAAAGAGAATTGCATGTCACTGGTCAATAACTCAATGATGTCAGCCAGAATTCGTGTTAAACGGTCTCCGTAGAATGAACCCAAATTTAAGTAAAGATTGGTTTGCCTCGAGTTAACATGCGAGTTGCTTGGACACATCTTTTTCTGCATCTGTGTGTTGCTGTTGCTAGACTGACCGCTCTCCTTTTGCACTCCTTGCATATTTCTTCTAATATGTTTGACTACCTGCATAGGCTGTACCTCTTGATGCATAAGCAACTTGAGAACCTTGTACTCATCTGTCTGAGTCCCTAAATACCTCTGTGATCTGATCTGCCTGACCTCAGCCACCTCAATTTGACCCCTGCTCTCGTTTAACTGACTTTAACTCTTTGTCCCTCAAGCCAGGACTGCGATGACTGAGTCTCGTGCTTTTGCTTTTATTGGTCTCTCTCTATGGAACCAACATCCTCCCATGACCCACTCATTACTTCAAGCTGGAAGCCTCTCTGCATCCTTTCACTGCTTAGGTCGATTTGTATTTTATTTCAATTTCATGTAATGCTTTTTATTAATTTTGTTTGTGAATTTTGTTTCTTGTGTCAAAATCTAAATTTGCATGTATTTTCATCTTGAAAATAATGTTCCACTCCTGTTGAACTTGGTATCGTCTTAAAGCTGGGACAGTGTGTTAGTCAATGGCGGTTGCATATAAACATATAAATTATGGTAATTATGATCAATCCACGATTATTTGCAGAATCATAAGTAATCTTTTAAATGATTTTAAAGTAGTGTATTTGTTGTGTGGGCAATGCCAATATTTTGTGTGTGACTGTTTTGCAAAGTTTAAACAAGGCATGAGCCCTGGCAATGAATTCTAATATGATGCCATGCTCATATCTCAAGGCCAAGAATGTCAATCCTCTTTTGTTGGGTTTTCAGAGCCATCAACTATGATGAGAAAGATCCTTTCTTGTGCAATGCTTGTGGATTTTGCAAATATGCCAAATTTGACTTTACTTTGACAACAAAACCTTGTTGTGCTGTTGATCCAATTGAAAATGATGAAGACAGAAAAAAGGTTTGTACTTATATCTGTTACTTAATTTGCACATTGGTTATTTGAATTTACATTTTGGTTATTCGATTCACATCTAGACGTGGAAATGGCATGAGCCTTAAAATCTGTGCTGTCTTTTCTTTTTTTACTTAAATGAAGTACATTTTTTGGCCATTTAATATGTTTTAATGGTTGTCATAATATGCAGAATGAGTTCTGCAAAAGGTGCTGGCATGATTGAGTGTTGTGTTTTTAGCACTCCAAAGTTTTGCATGTGCTGAGATAATATGTGATGCTCATGTCGCGTGACAGCTTTATTGAGACAATGGTCGATTTTAACGATCCGGAGGTCTTAGGTCGATTTTTTACTTTTTTGCATTTTTTTAAGCATATGGCATAATCTATCTACTTGTTCACCCAATATTACAGCTAAGGTCAGTCAAGAAATATTTTTATTCATTTTTTTTCACATTGGTTCTTTGTAAAGTGTCAAAATCTAACTTTATAGTGTAAAGTTCACATCGTGTACCTTGTCATAGCTCTGTCATTTATCAAACAAAGGCTTTTTTAAGAAGGAAAATTCTGCTGTTTAATAATTATGGTATGAATATGTCATATTTCATTTTCCATGACAGACGCCTGATTTGGTCAGATCGTATCACGTATGATTACAAGTCATATGATCCTAAATTCTAACGTACTACTTTTTGAAACTCGTCAAGTGCCCTAAGGATGATATTTGTTCGAATTCTTGTTCTGTTTCTTTTTTGTTTATACTTTATGAGTATATATGTTGTGTAATGAATCGTTTAACTGGAAATAAAGAAATGTGGACGAATGCAGTGCACATTTTGATATAAATTAGTGTACACTGTACATATGCACAGCAGTTCTCCAATAACTGTGCCAGACAGTGATGTGGTTGGGCAAGATTATACACTTTTCAACATAAACTGTGTTAGGCTGTCACGACGATCAATACGTTGTTGGAGCGAGCAGATCATCAGTACAAGCAACTGCAGCTGTACAAGTCTTCATTGGAGGCACTTTTAGTTAAGGTCAGTGAGCACACCGTGGAGAAAGTGGAAGATCCTTCATCTAGTTCAACATCTGCTGCAGCTTCAACCAGTACCAGTGCTACATCAAGTACCATCAACAAGACGATTCAGCAGTTGGCACAGAAGTACTGTGGGGATTGTCGTACTGCATTTGAAGATCTTGGCAAAATCATTCAAGTAAGTGATTATTTCCCTATTTTGCATTGCTGTAAAAGTTCAGTTTAGCATGTTACTTACTAATGCAAGACTAAATTACAGTTATTTGTTGTCAATTTCAAGCCTTATGCTGAAAGATTGTATTTGAAATAAATAATAGGTAAGGAGCTTTATTGCCTCTTGGATACTCTGTTCGTCAATCTGTAACTACAGAGTACAGATTATATTAGCATTCACTATATTAGAGTTGCAGGTGAGCAAAGGCCCACACATTTTTTTTCTGAGCATTGGATTCTTTCATATATATGGATGTGCATGAGTAAAAACCTGGTTTCAGTCAGGAAAATGCATAATGGGTCTAATGTTGCATTGGACATTCTAATTTGGTGAAAGTCACATCCTTTTATCACAAGTACGAAAGAAGTTATGTTTTATTATGTACATCTTCATGTAAATACTTTTAGAATATTGCATTTCACATATTGGTTTACTTAAGCTCTGTGATGTGTTTTTATAAAAATATTAATTATTGTCTAAAGTTCAACTTGAGAGCTAATGAGTAATTAACTATTAATTTTGATTTGTATTGTGCTATTGTCTCAAACACAAGGTGTTTATCAATAGCGGGCTCAACTAAGCTGTAATCAGGTCAATATGTCCAGAAGAGCCAGTCCAGTAACACAGATGCAATCTATAATGGTGGATATGGCATTTTAAAGGTTAAGTCTTAAGCCAAGAACAGACTGAGCAAAACAAACAGCTACATAATTCTGAAATAATAGGTCTGGCATTCTAAAAAACTCATTCACCAAGAAGAGTTCTAGCCATATGTGTAACTAGTGAATGAATATGAGGTGACATCATTGATAATATTAAGTGTGGGGAATGAGGGTTGCCTTTGAATGCTGTGGTTGGCATTCAGCATTCAAAGTTTTCTAAACTGTGATTTCTGATTTACAATCTCATCCTCTGCACTCATAGCTGTTGACAGATGATGCATTGTAGTAAAGGACATCTTGTTGAACTTGAAATCCTTCAGATGTTCACTGTGTTGAAAAAGGCTTTATGTTAATGTTTCAGAAAGTTCTGGCTTCTCGTAAGGAATTGATCGAGTATGACAGACAGCAGCAGGATGCTGCCCAGATTGCCAGCATGCCAGGATCTACTCTGAGCACACCTGTCATAAGTCCAAAAGCCTCTGAACTCTTTGCTTCAGTTAAGGAACATGATTTACGTCTGTCAAAGCCAAAGGAGAGGTGAGTAACTAATATTGCTGCTTGTGTGTAGCCAGTCTTCTTATTCTAATTATTACCTTTATTGTTATTAGGGAGTTTTTGTATAGCGCCAGTACCAGATTCGCTGCGTGAAGGGGCAATAGAGCACATCCAGCATATAACCGGAGACCTGGCCAAGTTTCGGAATGCGCCCGACAAGACATGCCACAGGACCCGACCCAGACACCACAACCACCCAGCTGGGAGGCCTACATAGAGTGAGCAACAGTAAATATAGTTGGACTGTGATGAAGGAGTGGACAAGTCACAAGCGAGCTGTGTCATCTGGAGTTAACAAGCGAGCAACAGTGCAGAGCTGACACAACTGGTAGTATAAATCACGGCAGAGACAGCGAATATGAGGTGCAAAGGTAAGTTAAGTTCTCTGTCCAGTGTGACTCCAATGTCTAGGGCAGCAGAGGAAAAGATATGGATATTGAGGGATAAGTCGGCAGCAATGACGGTTAGGACCAGCCTCATATGCTGCTGTCATGTACCCAGAGAGATAAATTTGTTTTTTGAAAGAAGTGATTGATGTGATTAATGACTTGAGGCTGACCTGGAGTTGATGTTTCATGGATCTTATTTTGATTTGTCTTTAAACTCTCTGTTTAATATTTTAAAATGTGTCAGCAGTACTTGAGCAAATGTTGTCTTGTCTTTTTTTGTGTTCATTGTTCTTTTGTTTCTTTTCTATATTTATATGCCATAGTACAACATTTATACAACTGCACTTTATACTGGTTACATTGTCAGATTAGAAAATGGTAGAAAGTTATAGATTATGTTAGTCCTGTGACGTATATATCATATATTGTATACTTTTTCTATTAATTTTAGCAATATCTAGGATTCATTTTTGTAAAATCACAATATTATTTAGAGTGACTGTGACATATATTATTTAGAGTGACTGACATATATTATTTAGAGTGACTGTGACATATATTATTTAGAGTGACTGATATATTATTTAGAGTGACTGTGACATATGTTATTTAGAGCGACTGTGACATATATTATTTAGAGCGACTGTGACATATATTATTTAGAGTGACTGTGACATATATTATTTAGAGTGACTGTGAAGTGATGTTTTCAAAAGAGGTCATATTTGGTGGTTATGTGATAGATGTGATGTTTCTTTCTTTGTAGACGTACTCATTGTTATGGTTGTGCAAGTGCAACAGTCGAACATTGCATCACTCTTCTACGAGCTATGGCTACAAATCCTGTCCTCAAAAACTTCCTCTGTGGTCAGGTGTGTTATGCAATGCCCTGAGCTTACAATTGCTTAGTTAAGCCCTGGAAGCTGTTCAAAGTGTTGGACCAGGACTTTAGTGACAACATTGTCAGTGATGGTTTATTGATCACTTTGAAAGTTTGCATATTTGGAGAGTATTTGTGTTTTGATGTATAGTTAATTCTATTTTGTCCTTGGGGCCCACTTGCTGAAGCTGAAGCTAGAAGACATGGCACTAGGGCCAGTTCACCACTGCTTCAGGAGTATAATGTTGTTTCATGCAGGCATTTGTTTCTATATGGAACTGCTCGTTTTGAGCTTTACAAGTAGTTGTGTAGTGTTTTTTGTTTTAAACTCGCTGGAATAGAAGAAAGGAATTTTTATGAGAACATTTATATATTCTGTTAAACATGGTCAGAAGAAATATCACTGTGCTTGAGTAAAATTTTGTCTTAACCAAATTTCTTATTTAAAATTTTGTTACGCAGCAGTAAATATGGTATGTAATCCAGAAATGCTTTAGGTTTACATCACTTAACAGGAGCATATGACACACACACACATGTGTGTGTGTGTGTGTGTGCATGTGTTTTGATTACAATAAGATGCCTCCTGGAATTAATATTTGTTAAGTTTACTCTACTTAAAAGGAGTCATCAAGAAACTTTTTGTAATATATAATTTTGCAGTTTTACATGGGACAGGCCGTAGATTGGGCCTCTGTCAGAAATAGCATTTTGTTGTAAGAGAGAGAAAACTAGCCCTGCTTGTTCAAGATCTAGGACTTATTTGGAAATTAATGTTTGTTATTTGATGTATAATATATAATGTGTCATGCAGTATTGCTTCAAAATAACAGCCAAATTCTACTTTTCTTAAAATATCAAATGCATCTGGCTGATGTCTGCAAAATATCAGTACATTATTAAATGGTTGTGGCCTAGATATAATTTTATTTCATGAAGACTGCAAATTGAATTAAAATTTACTAAAATTAAATTACTGAGATGACAAACCTAGAAGCTGAGTTGTTCTGTAGTCCATCCAATAGTTGACTATACCTGTCAACTATGAGCACCACAAGCTGGGCACCAGATGGAGCCATAGAGTAATGGATTACACAGTGGTGTACAAAGCAGAGAAAGAAAGTTTGATTCCCATTACCTCTGTCCTTCTTTCGCTAGTCAGCTGCGTTTGTTAAATGAGATTTATAACGTGATGGATGCCTTGAATGGCTGTTGTATAGTTATATTCAACTCCTGTGATTACTTGTCATCATGTGTTCTTACTGTACTAGTTATTGTACCGCAGTTTGTCAGTTTGAAATTAAACAAAGATATTATTATTATTGTGTGCTGGGTTATGTCAGAGGCAATGTTTAGAGATGTCAAATGAATTGCTAGGGCTGTGGTAGAGAAGGTCTCGATTCAGATGCTATTCGACAAGGTTTGAGTGATGAGGATTGTGAATCCTGAGATGATAAGGATTGTGAAATCTGTTCTCTTCTCTTCAGTCTATTGTTCTCTCAATGTTGCTTTAGTTGCATTTAAGCATCATCCTACAGGCAGCACATCATTTTGACTACAGGGATTGATAAGAGAGCTCGTAGACTACAACTTAAGGCGTGGGCCTCCATCTCTTCGGGCTGAAGTGCGCCATTTGCTGTGTCTGATGTCGAACAATAACCCAGCAGCCACAGAAGAACTGAGTGAGCTACTGACCAAGAACATCACTCTGGCCATACAGGGACATCTGTCTAATCCAGACTTTGTGAGTACATTTACTAATAGTCTTTCAGTCATGTGTTCTGTAAGTTGCTGTCAGGTTTTGCTGCATAGAGTTTTTATTCTAGCTCTTTTTTTGCCTTCTGAAAGATGCTATATTAATGTTTTATTACATATACTGATCTGAGTTATATGTAGCCTTTGGTAGCAACTCATAGTGTTTATGACATTCTATTCTTGTTACTCCAGGCATCAGCTGTGAGACATGAGATGTTCTTGTTGAGTAACTTACTGCAACTGGAGGATCATCTCTGGGAACAGCGCATCAGATGTGGTTTGTATTATCTCATGCCTTTCTTTTCTACACTTGTTTAGCCAGATTTTAATGTTACACTGGATCGTTGTTTGGCATTGGACATTTGGTTAAAAGTAGAAACCTTAATGGACAAGTTGTGTAGGTAAACCTGTTATAAGTATACTTATATATTTTGATGGCTCCTAATAGCCAGAGATGTGGATGGTTCAAAACCAGTCTTTTGAGATTCCAGTCTAGTTGAATTCCACAAGACAGGTGTTATAGTTGGATATAATTTTTACAATCAAATACCTCAGATATTCATCTACAAGTCGACATTGCATATAAGTCAACCCCAAAATTTTTGACCTTGAAAGAGAGTGAAGTCTGTGACCCCAAAAACAAATCATATCTGCTGTTATAGCAGCCAAGGACTTTTCCAAGTTGAATGTGTGCTATAAGGCCTTAATAATGTAATGGGTGTTATAAGGTAGACTCGAGCATGTGCTCTATTTAAAGTGGTGCAAAACTGATAAAAAAAATGTAGCCTGTAGTCTTATTGCCTAAAACAAACACTGCATTAATGTAAGAATTTGAACTCTTATAGCTTTCAAATATTATAAAACTGTGATTTAATAAAATGTCACGTTAACACTTTGAAGCTCTGGTCGACATTAAGGGCTGAGGGTAGTTGCCGAAAATATGTGATTAGTGTTAGAGGACTACAACAATGCTGAGTGTTAACAGAAGTTGACCAAACAATATAGTTTGGTTTGATATGCTAGATGACAGCATGGCAATATAGTGACACATACATATGTAGAGTGAAGTCCAGTTTACATACAATTTCAAACGTTATTTATAAGTCAGTTTTAATTGTTATAGAAAAAATGCAGTTTTATATCGAACTGAATATATAGGACTTTCCAAACAATATTCAGCCTGCAGCCCAAGCTTATAAAAACATTATTTTACCTTGAAAGTGTTACTGTTTTAAGCTCTTTAAAGTGACTGGGTTTACTGAGCACATGGAATATCACAAACTAGAGATTTTTTGCTTTTACAAGAGCCACTATTGACTGTGGAAGTTCCTTCCTTCACATCGTTCTGTAGATACTGAGCAGCTACTTCAGTTGATGCATATGTTGTATTTGTCATTGCAGTGATGAGACTGTTCATGCAGAGTATGCATATTGAAAGCCCTGCTGTGATTGAGTGTATATCTCTGCCGTGTCTTCGCATTCTGCAGCACATCATTAGACCTGCTGCAGCAACCAGTAAAAAGAACAAGGTAATTCAACCAAGCCTGATGATGATTTTCCTCAAATGGGAAACATTTTCATATATAAAAACCGTGAAATTCCTTTTGTCAGCCCGCTCTCTTCTTTTATTCGACCATAGCAGCTTTGTTTTCCAGTGTGAAACTATCATCTTTGTCATATGCATTAAAGTATGAACTCAAGGTCCATCTTGTGAGGCAAACTTGGGGTAGAATGTACCTTATTAGGGTAATTGTTCAGCATAATGGGTGCTTATGCATTAATTTGTATCAGAACTGTTTTGCCTTGCAGGATAAGCCACTGGAGGCTTTGTGCACTGTGAGACCGTCCTCAGAGTTACATGTCAATTTGCACGCTTGGCTGTCTGGTGAAGCCACTGCTTCTTTTCAGTCATGGAGACAGTCAATGCCCAGCAGCAAGTGTAAGTAATTCAGGGAGACAAATGATTGCAGAACCTATGCCTATTCTTTAGAACAGTGGTTCTCAAATGGTTTTGCCATAGGGTCCACTTTAATGGAGTCATTCTTGCAGCAGAACACCTTTGCCCATGGCCCAATGATTTGTATAAAAATGAACAAATATTGCTTAAGGTAAAAAGATCCATTCTGACTTTAACAGTGATTTTGCTAAACCTTAGAATAGCATTTGGGAAGTGTATCTGAAATTAAATGCTTGCAGGTCACACATTAAGAGGCATTGCTTGATGGTATGAAGTCTTAGTACAATGAAAAGATTGAACGTTAACATCACAACTGGTGTTTACAGGAAAGAGCTTCAGATGAATATTTGTTGTGTGATGTGATTGCTCTTGTCACATTTCTGTTGCAAGCCATAAGATTTTTATTATATTATATCTATATATTTTTAATAAATATTTTGTTTTGTATGTGATGAAGAATGCTAGATGTCATAAAATTTATCCTCTGTGCAGCTTCAGACGGAACACAAAGGAAAAAGAAAGATGAGAAACCGAGAGAAAAGGAATTGGAGAAGCGTGTCATAAGAGTGCGCTATCTCGTGGAAAAGTATGGAGCCAAGTGGAGAAACAAAGTAGTACAATGTAAGTAATGTCTTCTGTCAAATAGCTCTGCCTAGTGGTCACTTTGAAATTTGTAGAATCTGTGATGTGTGTCCAATGCTGTCTCAGGTGGTAACATTTTAGTTATTAGAAGCAGTGAAGTGCAACAAAAGAAAAAGACTTAATGGTTATCATTATTGTTGAACCTATAAGGATACTTTGTTTTGGTTCATTTCACCCATGAAGAGTGATGATGATGGTAGTCTCTGCCCGAAGGCAGGTCCATTGGCTTTATGCCACCTGGGGATGAGGCGAGTGAGATGGTTTCCCATTGCCTTCCTCCCAGACAATTATAGGTGAGTGACTTGTCCAAGGTCGCTACACAGTGACTTAAGATGGGTTCGAACCTGCAAACCATGCAAGGCATGGAACATACCGCTGCACCAATTGAAGATGGAGTTTAAGTGTTAGCATGAAACTTATTTTAAAATGAATTTTGAACAAGCTTATGTCATAATAATATGTCTACGCTTCTATTTGATTGGTAAAACTCTCTGTTACCTGACTGATGTGCAGCATTGAATCGTGGAATGCCACTGAAGTTGATGGATAGGACTTGGCTGAGAAAGTCTATGTTTTCGGCTTCATCTTCTGCAATCAGACAGACTGAGTGCAACATCATCGAGGCTCTCTGTGTCGTTCCCAGTCGTAAACAGGACATTCTTGATATGTTGTCGAGGTAATGCTCGTTCAGGATGACAAATTAATTGGAGTTTTGTTTAGATACTGCTCAGCAGCTATGTTGTTTATAACCAATTTCACTATTATTACTTTATGTAAATGAAAACACTTTATGTAAAGGTAAAATTCTTCAGTAATATACATATGCTATATATTATTTTGTTCATATTTTTTCTTGGTAATAATCTATTATGAAAAATTTTATCAGTTAGTGCATTTACCTTAGAATTGATAAATATATAAAATGTTTACAAAAAATAAAATAAAATATTCGCTGAACAGAATAATTTACTTTTGGGGACTTTGTTGATGAATAAAAAGCACATTTGATTACCAAGAAAATGCTAATATTTGACCAAGGATAGGGTTTGGGTAATGGGTATTCAAGCAAATTTCTGCTTCTGACTTTACAAAACCTTTTTAAACCCAATGCAAGGAATGTTTTTACATCAGCATTGTTTCTTCTACCAACTGAATGTAAATAGAACAATAAAAATAGTTTAATACAGTACTGTGAAACGACCGCATTTGCGCCGAAGAGTTAACAGCCTCAGAAAGTGAACTAAAATTTGAGAACCATTCACTTTCATAGCTACTTGTAACCTTTTGAATTTGTTTCGTTCTTGCACTAGTTAGGCTCTTGATGACCACTGTCGTAAAATTCTAACTGTTAACCTTTTAACAACCGGCATTATTTATTATGCCTTACATTTTACTAAGTGCTGGTCATAAAAGGGTTAAGTTAGCACACTATTCATCCTTGTTTTGAAATTCGTAAGCATTGTTTTGGAGCAGTTGTCTGGATGAAGTTGGTTACAGTGGTGAAGCATCATCAGAGTTTTTGTCACTCTACAAGAGGCTTATTGCAAATGGACACTGGAAGTATTACCTTAGCCTGAAGGGAGTCCTTGGAAAAATTGCTAGCCTAATCAACAAGGTAACTGATTTCTTACTTCTAGAAAACATTTCTATCATGGCGTACTTTCATAATCTCGCTCAGTGATTTGTCAATGTAGTTGAGGTTTTCTGTAACACATCTGTTTCTAAAACTGAGAAGGTCTGAAGCAAGGGTTACTTGACTCTGGGCCATGTTCCAAAGTTGGACCACCCAGCTTGTCCTTATGGACTTCAAAGATTCTGATAACTAGAAAATTGAGCATGTTTATTTCTACCCAGCTCCTGTCTGAAGCTGTGCTGAAGAGCTTGCTAGTCTGCTTAATTTCTGGTGTTTGTGGTTGGAAAACATAGCTCAAACTAAGTTGTCTGACTCACAAGTAGCTACTTAACAGGAGGCTACTTAGGTAGCTTCAGGCTGAAAACGGTCTGAGGATGTAGCTTCAGAATTCTGAAACTTGGGGAACTGTATGTTAGGGATTTCCAATCTATGTGAAGTTCACAAATGTGCACTTGGTTAAGGTATTGAGAATTGTACAGACTCAATATTGTGTAGTTAACAACACACAATGAGGCACACATTCTTTGATATCTCTCAATGACATAATTTGCTTCTAGGTCAAGGAAATGGCTTATATTAGTTTTCAGTTACTTTAGCCATTCTAAATTAAGAGGCTTCAGGCTTATCTTTAGGCCCAATTCTAACTCTAATCAACTTATATAAAATATAAAAGTATTAACATTAAATAAATCGTGAAACACATGGGTGACTGCATTGTAAAAATATTAAAATAATTATTTTGTAAAACCTTGACCATTTGGACCAGAACTGGACTTTAACAATTCTAAATTTCTAGACCTACATCTAAAGAGTTTGAGTTATCATATTGTAGCTCTAGGCTGAGTAACAGATGAAGACAGTGCAATGGTCTGAGTGGAACATGACTCAGTCAGATGCCCAGGTCTTACATGGGATAAATGCTGATGATTTGTGTGTGGACAAAGGTCAGCAGATGAACTAGTCATTTTTTTAGACTATTGAAAATGCTTGTATGGTATTAAAAACGTTTGAACAATATTAGAACATCTTTAATTCCCTGCCGATATTTGATTGGTTTATTTGATTGACTTAAGGAAATTGAAGAACTGTGCTGCTTAGAAGAGACCAGTCTTGGCTCAGATCTTTCTCAAGGATATGCACTCAAGGCTCTTACAGGTGAATAATGTTAATGTGCTTCTCTGGTACATTCTTCCCTGGTGGATTTGATGTATTTAGTCCAAATGTATTTTCACTTTGTTAGAATGTAATTTAGGTGTATGTAGTATGTGGCTAACTGTAGTGCCAAATAATATATTTTAAGAGAAAATTGGAAAATTGGTCTTATTTTACCCATGGATTTGTTTACGTAAAAGTGCAAATTATTATGTTACCTGTTTTGATTCTTGAGTTAAATTTTGCATGCATAAAGTGCTGTATGTATGAATGATGTAAGTATAGAATTTGCATGGATAAAATAATTCCTCCTGGGTTTCCCTTTGCTTGCCAAATAAGTATGTCTGGACTCTTGTATGTCTATTGTTGTTATGTTGTTAATAATTTGGTTACAAGAAAAGATTTTATTTGATGATGGTTTCTGTTGAAGACTTGCTGGCAACATTTCTTGAGGCGGATAATATCAAACAGCATTACAAGAGTCGTCTGGTTGGATCTGTGTTGAATGGCTATCTGTCCCTACGAAAGTTGGTGATCCAGAGATCGAAAATGATCGATGACACACAGGACAAGCTACTGGAACTGCTGGAAGAAATGACTACAGGTGAAGTGAAAGTATCAGCTGTAGCATTACTCTGTTTTTCGAGCAGTATATTATTCTTGCTTCTTCCCATATCCTGAAGATTGTAATATTAGTTTTATGTTTCAAAGGTACTTCACAGGGTGCGTTTTAGTCTAGCTCGCTGTCAGTTGAGAATTGGGTGAGAGGTTAAAATCCCTACAAGGGCAGAGAGATGTTTTTAAATTTCTGTTTCACTTACGCACTCTAGCAAACTCGGTCATGACAGCATTGCACTGGAAATTCATTGAAAATATCAGGCAATGAGGGAGAACCTGGTCACTTGCCCTTATGTGCCTCCAAGGCTAAGAAAATTACCTTTTCACAGACCAAATAAGCAGCTCTTCATATCCAAGCAACCTCGTGCGGTTAGCCTAAAAAGACTGTTCTTCTTAACATCAGGTAATGATTGTCTCAATTGAGTTAGCACAAGCGCTCTTTGAAGAGTTTGTCATGAAGTTGGCTTTATGTTTGGTTCCTAAATCATCAGCATTGGACTTCATACCTACATCACTCATCGTCTCTTGTTCTGATGTATTCTCTCACCTCATGCTGAGGGGTGCTTTCCTTCATGCTTCAAATCTGCTTTAGTCACGCCTTTACTTAAACAGCCTGACCTTGACACTAGCAATTTGTCTAACTTCAGTCCTATTTCCAACCTCAATAACATTTCCAAGATCCTTGAACGTCTTTTTCTTATGTGTATCCAGAGACACATTACTTCCTCTCTCAACTTCAGTCCCTACCAGTCAGCATATCACGAAGGCTACTCCACTGAAACTGCTCTTGTCTCTACACTGGATTACATCTTCTCATTTATTGACAATGGTAAAGCCTGCCTCTCTGTTTGTCTTGACCTTAGTGAAGCCTTTGACACTGTAGACCACCAGTTACTCCTGGCAAGACTTGCAAAAAGCTTTGGTGTCTCTGGAACTGCCTTACACTGGTTAGCTTCATACCTGGTTGACCGCAATCAGCAGGTGGGCATTGGATCTGCTCGGTCAGAGCCCACACTTTGCACTGCTGGAGTGCCACAAGGATCTGTCCTCGGCCCTTTATTATTTACAGTCTTTACTTCCCCAATCAGTCGTATAGCTAAACACTTTGGAATTCAATTACAACAGTATGCAGATGATACTCAGCTCCATATTGCTCTGTCACACACTGATCAGTCTGGTAAACTAAAACTGGAAGAATGCCTCTCATCCATATATATGCATGGTTCTGTTTCAATGTTTTGGCCATAAACCCAGACAAGTCTGAAGCAATTGTATTTGGCTCATGTCAACGCCTGCGTTCTTTCCCTATGCTCTCTAGCATTGAACTGGCTGGCACTGCTGTACCGCTTTCAGACTCTGTAAAAACACTTGGGCTTAGCAAGCTCACATTTCGACCTCACATAACAAGCCTTTGTAAATTTTGTTTTTACCACATCAGGGCAATACGTCACATAATGTCGGCTCTAACTCAAAATATGTCTGAAACTATAGCCTGCTCACTTGTCTCCTCTCGCCTTGTTTATGCTAATTCACTTTTTGTCGGTCTCTCAAACCTTGAACTCAAATGGCTTCAACGTATCCAAAATACATTAGCTCGAGTAGTGCTACGTGTCCCACTACGAACATGCTCCTCTGCCCTACTCCACCAGCTGCATTGACTCCCTGTTGAATTTAGAATCAAATTTAAGTTAGCTTGTTTGACCTATAAGACCATCATCACCAGTACACCTATCTATATTAATGCTCTAATAACTCCTTACATTCCTCCTCGTTGCTTACGATCATCAAGTACAGGTATTTTAGTTGAACCACGACGCAGAACAGTTATGGGCTCTCGTGCATTTCATGTCTCTGCTCCTAGGGAATGGAATAGACTACCACTCTCTCTTCGTAGCTCAAATTCACTTCCTTCCTTCAAAAAGCGACTCAAAACTCACTATTTCTCTTTGGCTTTCAAGGATTTGGAAATCTAATTGCATCTTCTCCTGGCGACTGACTATCCGCGCCTCAGATTCACATTTAGGTGTGACCGTGTGTGCGTTACAAATTTAATAATAATAATAATATCTTTATTGGATCATTAACCTAATGCCTTTTGTCTATATTTTTAGGTACTGAATCTGAAACAAAGGAGTTTATGTCAGTCTGTGTTGAGACTGTTAATAAATATCCTTCAAATGATTTCATTTCTCCTGTCTTCATCTTCGAAAGGCTTTGCAGCATCATTTATCCGGTAAGCAAAACATCTGCTTTCAAGTTTAGGAATGGGTTCTAATTTTTTTTGTCAGTTTGTAAGATTTCATTAAGCATGTCAATTTATTTGTGTCTTCAGATTCTTTTCTAACTGGCAATCAGTTTTGCCCTTTCATAGCGATTGGGGTCACTTATTACTGCACAGCAAAAACTCCCTTCTGGCCTATGGTGAGCTGTATTGGCAGTTATATTTATACACATTGTGCATTATTACTCATCTAGATTCTAGGACAAATAGCCCTTGGAAAATACTCCCCAGACAATTCTCCTTCATCCGGTCAATAACCCCCATGCAGTAACCTCCAGAACAATAATCCCCATGTTATAAAACCATATACCACTGATACAAATTGGCACATGTCATTGGCCATGTTGGTCAATTATCGACTGCTTCGGTCATTTTTTTTGTTTTCCTATGCGTGCATCTTTGAAATAATCAATTACTGGTGTACATTTGGGAAGAAGAGTTTGTCAATTCTTTGATCCTTCACCTGTTGCAACAAGTTTGTCATACAAAATGGCTGCATTTAGAAGTTTTTTATTACATTTTATTTTGTTCATGTATTTTTTTTATTGATTTCTGATGTTATAATTTGTTTATTTTTTCTTTGATGTGTCAATTATTTTATGTATAATATTTGAGGCACACATAATTGGTGAACTTTCTCAGGACCTGGTATTGCTGTGGAATCAAATATGAAACAAAATGTCTAATAGCCTACACTTCCGCAGATTTTAAGTGTTTATATTAAAAACCGACTCCTTAGTTTGTAAAATGTCCAACCAAACTAGAACTTAACTTTTATTAAGGTGTGACTCTTGGAAGACTTAACCTGTTCTCCCTTTAGCTATGTGTTTAGTCTTTAGCGCCTCTGCTACTAGTAGCGCTATAAGTTTTCCATTACAATTACAAATTGTCTATACAAATATTTTTCAAAATATTCCAATGTTTATGTTATTGTATGCAGAAATTGAAGTTTATTGTTACATTTCGTTTAACGACATCAAGTTTTTTATTTATCATTTTCTGTGTTTTTCTTAAAAATTGATCACTTGCCATAAGATGACATGGTGGTTTACAAAGAGAATATTTCAGGTCATTTTTGAGCATGCAGCTTGGTTTTTGGTTTACACAGGTTTTTATGGGTTTGTTCCCAATGACTATTCTCAAATGAGTTCATTGTATTCACTCATGTGGTTTCTGTTTGAGCAGGAGGCTAATGATGTGGCTGAATTCTTTATGTCACTGGAGAAAGAGCCTCAACAAGAAGACTTCTTGCAAGGTCGAATGCTTGGTAATCCATACAGCTCTACTGAACCTGGACTTGGGCCTCTTATGAGAGATGTCAAAAATAAGATTTGTCAAGGTCAGTACTTTCGACTTTGGTTTGTCCTGTGTGAATTGTCAACACTTTTTTAGGTTTTTTTATTCTATATTACCTCTGCTCTGTTTATAACATTGCAAAGATAGATTAATGCTTCTTCACCTTGCCTGTTTTTGCCATTATCAGAAAACTGAATGCTTGCCCATCCTAATACGATTGGAATGACCTTCATAGCTCCAGCCACTACCTCTGCTTCTTTCATATTCATCCTCTGCACCTCTTTTCCTGCCATTGATGATGATGTCCTAGTTTTGTGTAACTGTGTCAATTGTCTGTCAGTGTCTACTAGAACACTCCACTTGGCCCTGGTGGCCATTGTCCCTCTTCCATTGCTCCTTCTTTTCTTACTCTCTTCTCTGTCATTTCTCGACCTCCCCAATCCCTCCCTACCCTTTCTCACCATGTGTCTATTGCCGTGCGGCCCGCTGGCCATGTCTGTTGTGTAAGAGAAGTGGAATCTTGACTCTATGACAGATAGACTGACAGGCATTTCTCTTCTGTTGTATTATTCATCTTTTAAGTTTCTTCAGTATGAATATAGCATCTGATTGTTGATTTTAAAATTTGATAGCAAATTTATATGTTATGGTTCTTATGATGCACAGGCTGCTCACTAGTCTGCTGAAGGTGCTTTGCTGCATAGCAATTTGCAATTGTATTGTATTGTATTTACGTATTTCTGTAGCACCTCCCCTAGTATGACCAAAATAGAGGCGCTGTCTGTTCGAAAAGACTCATGGGAAAAGAAAAGACTTGAGAATGCGGGCAGAAGAGCGGGTCAGAGAGGGTATATCATTCCAAAGCAAAGGACCAACAGATGCATAGTCACGATATAAGGCGAGAGTCGTCCGAGTCCGAATGACCAAGAGGTCATGTCGATCTAAGGAACGAAGAGAATGACTAGAGGCAGCCGAAAGAGGATGACTGATAAGATTACAGAGATAGGGTGGAGCCTGACTCAAAAACACTCTTATTGTGAGGATAAGAACTTTAAATCGAATGCTGGCTATGAGCGGCAGCCAGTGTGAGTGAATACTCAGTCATGAAGGTTAAGATGTGAGGAAGGCGGGCAGTCAGACAGGCGGCTGCATTTAGGACTGATTGAAGAGGTGGCAGGCGAGATTTTGGAAGACTAATAAGAAGTGATCTTGTTGTAGTAGATCGTCTTATTGAATATGTTTATGATGTTTTATTTGACGTAAGAATGATGTGGGCATTTTCTGTGGTTTCATGTTAAGTTGACTTCTATTTGGTTTAGACTGTGAGTTAGTAGCACTACTAGAAGATGATACAGGAATGGAACTCTTGGTGTGCAACAAGATCATCAGCCTCGATCTGGCTGTAAAGGATGTACACCGCAAAATTTGGTTGCCTGAACATTCTGAAGTAAGTCTTTGTATGGGGTTACTGACATTAGCTTGTAACTAGAGCTGCATTTTGGTATTTGGTACTGTGGATTAATATAGTTGGATATTAATCTTTCTTATGTGCCAAGCAAGCGCTTTAAGTAAGCACACGGTGCATTTACTATGTCGCTGGTGAGTTTGGAGATTAAAGGGAGTCGTAGATATATAATTGTTATATTTTACAGAATGTGATGTTTAGTCAGATTGTAAACTAATAATGTATGATTGTATGTATCTGGCTATTATTGTACAGGTCATCTTATGAACCCATCAAGAGTGCTCTGGCTGTCTAAGGGATCTGTACTAGAGCTGTACCAATATGCATATGCATAATTGGGCCAACTTTTTTTAACAATCTACCTATTATTTCAATTATTCATATTGGTAACAATGATTTGGCACCGATGTTTCTTATAGTTTTTGTGGCTCATCAGATAACAGATGATGCAGTATTACCATGTACTAGTTTGTCTATCATGTGACATCTTATTGCGACCAGCGAAAATGCTGAAATATATTTCTTAGTTTTTTGCTCGATAATCAAATTTGATAAGGAAAAGAGCTCAAATATAAAGTTTCAGAATTGGCTTCATTATCGGCATTGACTATTTTAATAATTGGCTTTATGCAATATCAGCATAATTGGCAAACAGCTGTAGTCTGAACAGTACCTGATTGTGTATGGGTTCCAAGAGTAAGAATAGATTTTGTTTGTGTTTGTTAATATTCCAAGACTGATGGTTTAGTAAAAGCCAAGAGCGAAGTGAACAGTGCTGAAAGGAGTTTAATATGTTGCAGGGTGAACCAATGCGTATTGTATATCGTATGAGAGGTCTTTTGGGTGATGCCACAGAGGACATGATCAACACTCTAGAAACGGGAAAAGGTGTGCTTGTCATCTTGTTTCTCACATTTATCATCAAGTTATCATTGTTCTAACATTTATCTTGTTAATTCTCCTAACTAGGATTTTAACTCAAAGGAAAAACTTATTGATTTCGGCAATGTTAATTTAATTTAATCGAGCATATGTATAGTGCCCCTTCAAGATATCTACACATAGGCGCCCTCTGCGCTGGCCTAAATGATGTGAAATGTCGTAGCGAACGAGTAAAATACTTCTGTTAGCAAGACTGCACAGTACGTTGATAAGAGTCACTAGTGGTGGGCTACGCACAAGCGTGGAACCAACCAATGGATTCCCGTCGACAGATGACAGATGGCATGGATGTTCAAACTAGGACTAATGGTGGGAAACTTGTCCTTATAAATATGAGAAACATATTCTTGCATGCAAAGTAAGCAAAGACTAAAAGAATGTATTAACTGTCTATAAAAAGACTTTTTAAGGATTTTTCAAGAAACTGCCTGTTTTACATGTTCATTAGATGAAGACATAGACAGTGAAGTTGTGTACAAAATGGCAAATGTGATGAGCCAGTGTTCTGGACTAAAGGTTATGCTGCAGAGGTAAGCTTCTGTGAATTTCATGACATTATTGAATCCTCTTAAATCAGTGTTCAATATATATATTTTTTGCAGCATTCCACGTTACTCTGATAAGCGTAGTAGTTGTTAATTCATTGGTTAGGTTAACAGCTTATGCTTTTGTTTGTGTAGTTGTTTTTGAGAGATGCTTTTTGAAAACTAAGCCAAAGAGAGATGAAGGGAGATGGTTACTCCTCTCTTGTCTTGTATTCGTTTCTAGATTGGCTGCAGTTCGTAACCTTGTGACTGGAAAGCAGCTGACGACTGTACTACTGAAGCTGTTTTGCTACTGTCTGAAGGTGAAGGCCAACCGACAGGAACTCGTTAAGCTCGAGATGAATTCCATCAGCATTATGTTGGGAGCACTCAATCTTGTGAGTGATCTGAATCTAGTTCTTCTAAGATCTTGAAGAGGAGTGGAGATGTTAGAATATTTGAATAGAGCAGTGCCTGATAAATTTGTAAATTGTACAGTGCAGTCATTGCCTCTCTCTTGTTGCGGCTACTGTTCAGGCAAAATATTCACCAACCAACGATTGTGTGACTGATGACATTTTGTGATTAAATTCTTTTAATAACATGTAAATATCGAACTCTTAGATGGTCTACTTCTGAGTGGTCTGTTATCTCAAGAATTTCTTGCATCTTAGCTTTTGCTGATGATGTAGTAAATATGTGTCTTGTTGTTTGAAGGCTCTGTTGGCTGAACAAGAGAGTGGAACATCAACTAAAGGTCTGACTTTAACAGAGCAAATGCTTCAGATAATGGAAACCATCCTCCTCGAAGCAAGCAGCCAACCACCGGAAATGTACAAGGTATGCACGTGCCTATGTTTTTGAAACATAGCTCTTTGTAAACTACATCAGGAATCATTCTGCTTCTTTTTTATCTTTGACTTGTTGAGACTCGCTGTTATCTTATGATATGTTGTAGGAGTTTTCCAAGCTATGTGGAGACAAGGACCAGCTGATGGTGTTACTGGATCGTATAAACAGTCCTTTCGTGCGAGCGAATGGCAATGTCCTCCAGGCTCTGATGCGTCTGATTCCATTCTTGGCATTTGGTGACCAGGAAAAGATGCTGGCTCTTGTCAATCACTTTAGACCATACCTTGATTTTAACCGGTAATTGTACACTTTTTAAAGTTTTCTCTTTGATGACATTTCGTGTTGAAACTAAATTTTTTATTCTTGAGATTCAGCTGCAAAAGTGGTAATTGCAGATTTACTGCTTCTTATAAATTTGTTACACGTTAATGACTGACAAGCAGCAGAATGCATGAGAGTTATGGAAAATAAGCTGCCATTGTAGATGTGTTAATGTTATCAATTAGCTATTGCATCAACTTGTGGATCTTCTCTGCATAAAGATATCACCCTATCACCTTGTTAGTCTTAGGAAATTTTGAATGTGATATTTCTTTGTAGTTTGCAATTACTTCTGCTGTGAAGAAATTGTCTTGCTTGGTGTCTTGGTAGATGTTTCCGATGTTGTCGATGTTTTTTGTTTCTAGGTATGACTTTGACCATACCCAAGATGAACAAATTCATCTGGACTGCTTCTGTGTAATTGCACAAGGCATTGAGAAGAATGCCAATGGAAGGAAGCTGAAGGACTTAATTTCAGAGCATTCAATGGTTAAAGATACTCTGGAGTATATACAAATGCATGCTCCTGTCATGAACTCTTACCAGCAGTAAGTGACTTTGTGCTTCATGTGTATGTAGTTTTCAGTCACAGAGGTTGCAAGGCAAGCTGTCATAGTTGTGTGTAAATGGAATCCAAGCTTAATGAATTATGCTGAAATATCTTCGCATTTATATAAATTCATTCATTAGGAGAATGAATGAATGGTATAAATGTATATACCAGATGTACGTGCCTACAATTTTACATCTTGTTTAAGCCGACCTCGAAATTTTCAGCTTTGTTATGGGAAAAGCAATGTCCAACATGCAAGTCAATGTGTGTGTGTGTACATCTAAATATGGACAGTTCATGGCATTTAAAAATGCTGACCAAAGTTAAGTTATACTCTAAGATTAGAACGCATGCCATGCGAACACTTGCTCTGACAAAAATTGAGTATCAGGAAATTCTTTATCTATAATGAAACATTTTCTAATTGTTGTTTCCTTGAAAAAGTTGTGCAAGTTTGTGAGATTTCTAAGTATCATTTGGTTGGTCTCTTGCAAGTTATGGCTTACTTGTTGTTTCCATTGTTTTAAAAACATGGTGGAAGTTATTGTCGAGAATTGGGAATAAGGAGGAAGGAGAAAATACAGCACTATTGCTAATTTTTTAGGAAACTAAATTACTAATACCATTTGATGTTTGGAACATGTCTTTTTCTGTACAAAAGAGCAGATTTAATAAAAAAAATTATTAATCATCATCAATAAACAATTTGTTATTAAATAGTCAAATGATCTAGCATTGCTTAGAAAGCACCACAACCATTCAAAGGGAACCTCTTAAGATCCGATATTGGATGATTGTTTAAATTTATTATAAAATATTTTCTCATTACTTTAAGCAGGTTTGTGTTTAACTTTGTTATGAATGTTATCTTTATTGTGTCATTTACTTTACAACATTATGTATTCCATTTTAACGATGGATGTGTCTCGGTTGTTTCTATTTCAGAGGCAGTGACAGTGAGAGCTGGAAGGAATTTATTAGCAAACCCTCACTACCTTATGTCTTGCGAATGCTAACTGGACTCTGCAGTGGACATGATTCCACTCAGGTACATTCCTTTTTTGCTTCTTAATTTTATCTATAATATTCCTTGTGGACTTAACCAAACTCCCAAACACCATCACATAGCCCTAATTCCTTAGTTTAGTTCCACTGCAAAAGTTTGTATATCTTATAATTCAATAACCTTGAACTTCTCAGCCTTCTTACATTTGCCAGATATTCACTATCAGAACTCCCATATCTACTCATCCTTCATCATATCTGTCATTATCTTGACTTCCTGTCTCCCACTTTAAAAAAATTCTACAACTGCACCTTAGTCTTTGCTGTGCCAGGCTTTACTACTAACTCCTGAAAGACCTCTGCTCCTTCCCCTTTCCTGCCCCATACACCGAGTACTCATTCACTTGCTCGTTCTGCTACAGCATTTCACTCAAAATTGAAACTGAACTTCAGGTTGTTTTTTTTATGGTTTCACCCTTTGCACTATTTTATCAGTGGGGCACTGTACACGATTGGATAGAACGCTTGGCCTATAATTAAAGAGTACGGATTTGATCCTCCATTCAGGAGGTCACCTTGAACTCGTCTTTCATGATGTTGCTTGGTGCCATCGATATTCTGTTGAATGGTCGTGTCTGCATTTCTGAACTTTGGAAGGAAGGCAATAGCAGATCTATACACTTGAATTGTACTGTACTGTAAGACTGCCATTGCCAGCAATTTCTAATGTAGCACTGTGGTGTGTGTCTCCATAGTTTCACTCCTGGATAACTGGATAACCAATAACTGGCTCTTGCAGACTTTATTTGATACTAGCTGGGGCACCCGGCGTTCGCCGGGGTTGAGACTGGTTTTTGCCCTGGAGAGGAGGAAGATGGCGGCCTTGGGATTAAAAAACTCCTCTACTGGGTGTCCGAGGTGTTCCCTGAGCGAACGGCGAAGGTTTCGAGTTAATAACTGTAAAGTGTGAAATTGCATACAAAGTACAAACCCACCTGACCCGAACAAAAGGTGTAGCAGTGAGATATCACACGCAGATGTTTCGGCGAGACGCTCCTGGCGACTGAGAAGAAAACTTTCCTTGGGAGGAGTCCTGAGACAGGTTTTTGGCCCTGAAGACCAGGAAGAGGGTAGCTGTGGGGTTCACGAACCCCTCGACTGTGTGTCCCAGGTGTTCCCTGAGCCAACGGTGAAGGTTTCGAGTGAATAGCTCTAAAACTGTGCAAATGCATCGCCGGACAGAGACACACATACAGACGGAGAGAATTCTCTCTTTATTTATATAGATAGTTAGCATGGGTGGATTTACTGGCCTCTCTGATTTGTTTTTTAATGCTGGAAAATTTACAATATGTATATTTAAATTGTTATGGATATTTGCTGGTTTGTTTGAATTGCTTTTTTAAGTTGAGTTTGAAGTGGATGTTGCTCAAATACTAAGTTGCTGAGTTTTTGCATTCCTGTGGTGCCTAACTTACTTTTCCTTGTTGCTTTTCCTTGTTGCTTTTCCATCTGAAGCTCTATCCAGTATGATAATAGAGCCCTATGTAATATCTGAATTGGAAAAATTGTCAGTAGAAATAATCAGTAGAAATAATAACTGCGGTTGTCCTTTGTATTCAGTATTTTGTTCATTTGTCTGTTTCTTGGGTAGTGGGTGTATATGAAGGTTTTAAAAGGTTTTGATTTTCAAGATTTTATTGTGGTTTCTAAGGTTTTGATTGGTGAGACAATTTTGCCAATTCTTCACAATCTGGAACAAATCTCATCTGATGAACACATCGGGTCTTTGGCTGAAAACCTATTGGAAGCTCTGAAGGAAAATGCTCATGTTGCTGAAAAGGTAGCTACTGCATAAAATGCACATTCATGGTTTGTTAACATTGTTGTCTGGTTGAATTTGATTCTGCTCGAACTTACATTTTAGCATTTTATGCACTTAATGAATTTTTAGATTCAGTTGAATCTGAATTTCATATTCAATATGAGGCATCAAAGTTTTGTGTTTTGCTGAGTAGTGGACTTGAGTTTCTCTAAAATTCTGTTTGAAACTATTGTAAAAAATATTTCTGTTACTCTATTAATGCAAGCTTGTTTGATACAGTGTTTCATTTGTTCTTGAATAAAAAAAATACCATTTTTGTGCACCATCATGTTTAAGCTAATAAAGTGATACCCAATCAGTCAATTTCTTTGTGTGATTTCAGCTGACTTTTTCATTTCAAGTTGAATTTTGTGATGTGCTTGATTACAGATTGAAGAAGTACGACAACAGACGAAGGCAGAAAAGAAGCGACTGGCCATGGCCATGAGAGAAAAGCAACTGGACCAGCTGGGAATGATGGTCAGTCAATAAAACTACACCAACCACGTTTACTTACAATTTCAGAATCATTTTTTTAAACCAACATGAAGAGTAGATACCACATGAGAACATTATGAGTTTTGCTATCAATGTCAGTTTTGAACAGGTCACCCAAAAGTCCTACTGCAAACCTAACTATTGTTATTATTATTATTACAAACATATAGTGTGTGCAAGGTTAGTTATTAATGCAAATCTGAGGTTATAGTTTCAGGACAATAAGTTGCGGTTTTACATGGGCTTCAATAGTGGCGACATATACAAAAGAGCAACGTATATGCGTGGAAATGAACAAATTTGAGCCGCTGGGGTATGTAATCCGCAGTGCTGAAGATGAATAAAAAAAAAGGAAGTATTGTATAACTTATTTTCTCCACTTAATACGGCCAAATTGTTTTGTCCTGTTAATAAGCATCTAAGCACCTAGTCAGTCATTTGTAATTCTTGTGTGGCCAGAAAGCTCATATTCCTGAATATTCTAATTGAGTGCACTCGTGCTGCAGCCAACTGCCTTGTAGTGTTTAATTGCTTTAAAAGGTCAGTGCACGACAATTCAAGGACAAAATGATTGTCACTGACTATAATTTAATATTTCCACATTGCAGACGTTTATTTTGATTTATGCTGTGGACACCAATAGTACGCCATTTTGGGAACTGTTGTTGCTGTTTGGACTATTGGTGACATTAGGCCAACTGACACAGCAGCTGGACTCAGGAGGCAGAGGTACACTTAGCTCCGAGGGTTGATTATAATCGCTTCTTGGGCATGCTGTATACAACTCTCGCAAATTTGCAGGATTTGCTCCGTCCCCTCCCTACCCACAAAAGAGTCATCATGAAGCTGTCGACTGCTTCTGAGTCCACTGCATTCAGGCAGAACTGTCAGTAGTGTTCAATATGGATGACTTTAAAACCTCCTTGGCATTCTTTTTCCACTCAGATCACATGCTTAAGATATTGTGTTTATCAGTTTTGTTTCCCATGGGTGCAATAATAAACCATTAGTTTTGCATCCCCTTATCAAATGGTGTTGACTTTTTTATTTTAGAGTTCAACATGTTTTATTTTAACAGAATTTATTCTTGTAACAGCATATTTTAGAATTACACAGCTAATTATTTATTTTCCAACAATGGCCGTTCTTAGTAGCACACTTCCTCAGGCTTATCTGACCAGAAGTCTGTATATGGGTGTAAAGTATCAGCCAATGTGATGTGACCTATGTCCTGATTTAAACTAAATATTGCCAGTTTGTGTCACTGCCTTATATAAAGGAGTGACTTGTAGTCCAGAAAATAATGTGGTAAGTTACCTAGTGAAGAAGAGCTGTTTCTAATGCAAACATTTGAGAGCCAGTGAGAAATATTGAGTTTTCTATTATTATTATTATTAAATGGACGATTTCTAAAGCGCCATAACGCAGCCATGATGCTACAGGGACCCTTATTATTATAAACACATTAGATGCACATTCTGTTAAGCACATTCTGTTATAGGCACATTTCAAATGGCTTTTGTACTAGATGAAGTATTTGTACAAGTTCTGACTAATATTGTGATGAGCAAGCAGTTGAAAACAGGTAATTGTTGGCAATCTAGAAGTGCCATTTAGCAGTGTTTTTAAAGTCTTTTTAAGTTTACTGAGGATTGGTATCGTGGTCATAACAAATGGAAAAATATTCCAAGATATTGGTCCTGACTTTATAGTTTCAGAGAATAAACCTATTGATAAAGCGGGACTGAATAAATAGATTGGTTGTTGCTAGTAGTGTTGTTTTCGTTAACGAAAAAAAACGAAAACGAGGTTGGACTAACAAAAACTCAAACTCAAAAAAATTTTTGTCAACTAAAACGAAATGAAAATAGATGCAACGAAAACTAAAACGATATTTAGCGGGAATAAAACAAATATTTCTGCTTGAAAAAGTTCCTAACTTAGGCACCTGTTCGTTGTTTGTATGATTTGTACATAGTTATGCAAATGATGTGACGTTATACCATACAGTACCATTTCTAAGATGCGAGAAGAATGAGATGTGTCTACTTCCAGTTACCGTTTACCTCGAATTCGAATCCTATATTTTGTTTTTTAGGAAAAATGTATGGTACTTACTGTGAGAAGTTCACTTAATTTATTCAGAAATGTTGAAATTTTCATATCTCTCGTCTTTGGCCTCATGTAATTATGGTCTACCTTTGACGTTCGATTAGAATTAAATTTAAATTAAAGAATTATTGCTATAGCTTAAATTGATATTAAATTACTAAAGCTGTAGCTAGCATAATTAAGCTAAGCTATAATTAGCTTACTTAAACTAAAATCAGCAACCTAAAACAAAAACTTTATTTTAAAAAACTAAAACTATAATTGAGACATAGAAACTGCAATGAAAACTAAAACTATAATTGGGAAACAATCGTAACTAAAACTAAAAATGAAGACTAAAAATCATAACTGAAACTAAAATTAAAACATTATTAAAACAACACTTGTTGCTATCGTCTTGAAGATATTGTTTTTTTTTAGACGAATGAAAAAGGTCAGGTGACCGTCAAAGGACTTGCCTTGAAACACATGGAAGATCTGAAGGATGAAACCGGCTTAATCTGTTGTATATGTCGTGAGGGATACAGATACCAGCCAGTCAAGGTAGGGAAGGCTCAAAATTATTAAAAATGAAACAATATTTCTTGCATTTGGCAGTCATTTTGTTATGCATTGTAGTGATCACAAATTAGGACATGTTTTAATCCTGGATATTTGTAAAGGTAAATCTTGCATAGCAGAGGAGTTGCTTCAAATTGGATTTGTAGTTAGTGTTGAGTAGAGCAGATCTCTGATGTTGCAGTTTTGTTGAGATGCAAATTTATGACTATCCAAAAATATCATCATCCGATAGTAGGAATGAAGTTTGTAGATAGAGTTGAGCATAATTCGTTAAGTTATATTCATTGAACGCTGGAGTTTCAGTAGATAAGTTTTCAATTAAGTTTTATCAGACCTCAGTAAAGAAACTCACCTGAAGTGTGTGTACTATATGAGGTTATTTACATGTTGTCATTGCAATGAAAAACATTAAGTTGACAATGGAATGACATTCTGTTCAGAATCTTGATGTTCTGTTGTTCATGAATAGCCAACTATATCTTGCTCGATTTTGGTTAGATTCTGCATAGGTAGCAATAACGGCTTGAGGCCATGTTAAAACTATGCCGGGATAATTGGTGTGGCACAGTGACCGATCAGCTAGAGCGGTCAGCCCGTAACGTTCAGTGTGTGCTGAGCGCACGGGTTCGAGCCTCACTGTGTAGGAACTTTGAGCAAGTCCTTCGCGCGCCGTCGAGGCATGTGTATGCACTTCTCAGCAAAAAGATGTTGGAAGAAGGGCGGTATCAAATTTCAGAAATGAACGAATGAATGAATAATGTTTTAACGCTCGGTTTGCCATGGTTATGACAGCTGTGTGGTGTTCTATGAATAATCCTAATGCTTTGTTGTGATATTTCAGGTCCTAGGAATTTATACTTTTACAAAACGAGTAAATGTGGACGATTTTGAGGCAAAACCTCGCAAGACCCAAGGCTACAGTACCGTGTCACACTTCAACATTGTTCACGTTGACTGCCATCTTGCTGCAGTCAGGTATGCTATGCATAATTGTGCCAGGTCTGATCTGTTTTACACCAGATATTCATTGTTTGATCGTTTTCTTCATGAGATTCATTTATTACAAATTCCTGTTTTGTGAGTTGAGGAGATGAAAAATATCTTTTAAATATAATTTTTTATGTGGTTTTGTGTGTTGAGTCACTGATTGAGTTGATTTCATGTGCAGACATGCACGTGGTCGAGAAGAGTGGGACAGTGCTGCTTTGCAGAATGGCAACACCAAATGCAATGGACTGCTGCCCTTGTGGGGTCCTGAGGTACCAGAATCAGCCTATGCTAGTTGTCTGGCAAGGTGAGAATACTCAGATCATATACATCATTACATCTGTGTCTAAGCACTTCTATGTAGATTATGCACATGGTTTATATTTCAAGGTCATTTAGGAAAAATTCATGTGCACATCAGTCTAGTTAAATATGTTAAATTCTGGAATATTTTGAAGCCAACTTACTAACATTGCTTGTGCTGTTTAACTTCACTGCAATTCTCAACACTGTTTCAACTTTAAAAATTGTCACCTTCTAAATCGCTCATTTACTCTTATTCAGGAATGATTTCATGTATTTACTTAACACAAGAGACCAAAATTAAGTGAAAAAAAGACCATGGAGTTGAACCAGTTATGACAATTTTGAATGAAATCCTTTGAATGAAGTATTTGCTAAATAGCAGATTAAGTGATTTTGTCTATCAACAGACACAACACATACCTACAAGACTGTACAGGGGTTCGTGATGCTACCTATTCCTACACAATTCATGACCTGAAGCATCTGATGTTGAAGTTAGCTTTTGAGAAGTCATTCAGCGAGGACAGTGGTGGTGGAGGTCGTGAAAGCAACGTACAGCTGCTGCCTTACATCATGCACATGGCTCTTTATGTCATCAACACGTATGTATCCTGGCATTCAGTTGAAAGCTTTTCTAAAGCTACCATTGGTACCAAGAAGAATTGTTAGCTCAATAACTCAATACTCCAAATACTAATTGCCAATAGAAAGCGTGAATGTGAATAAGCCATGACCCTGTAAGCCTTGACCGACCTATATGTGTTGACCACTTGCCTATTTGGTCATCAATTGAACAGCTTGCAATTATTACTTTGATTCAGAATAAATTGTTGGCCTTGAGTATCTTTGTTTCTAAGCTGGCACTTTATTTCCATATCTTTGACATTTTACTTTTGATTTTAACTCTTTAATGATGAGTTGCATTAGTTTCCCATGCATTTTAGTACATATTTGTCACTGAAAGGTTGGCGTGAATTTCAAGTTTACAATTACGCATGTATACATTTTGTATGATTAGTGATGAATGTATTTACCTGCAGGACACGGTCGGTGGTGAGAGAAGAAAAGAATCTGGCAAACTTTCTGAAGCTGTCATCTGATAAATGGGTGGAGAATTCATATGAGGTGAATATGTTAGACATAATACTATAAGTAAATAGTATATCATATTTATATGTGATAAGGTATGTTTTGTTTAGTCTGTTGTTGCTATGGTGTCTTGCTGTGTAGATTTGTTGGTATTCATTATTGTGAATTGGGTTATTTGCAGACTCCAATCTCTCATCTAATATGATTTATTGAGCAGGATACCAGTAAGTATGTAGTAGCTAGTTATCTTGGTTTATGACTTCAATTGTTGACTTGAGTTTATAAGAAGGAGCTACTTGTAAATAGAAAATGGCTTTAAAGAATTGCAGCAGAGGTTTAACAATTGTTGCATCTCTAGATATATAACAGGCAGATCTTTTTTGAATATATTTTTAAGGATTCAAAAATTTGACCAAATAAGACTGACTGAAGTCTATCTATGGCAGTAAGTAACAATATGATGGAGAGTACTTGTAACACCAGAGTTTTCTTTGTGAATTACTTTTGAATTGTTTGATTTTACTAATATTACTGATATTTTCTATGATAGAAACAGATCAGTACAGTTGTATGAATGATTTGTTACTCATGGTCTTAGGTTGAAGGTCCTTTTTACTGGACAGTGATGGCGGTTCACGTCTTTGATCATACCAATTGGAAGCAACACAGACTGTCCTTCCTCAAGCGTCTGATAGTCCTTGGCCATGCACGCAGTTTATCACCAGATGGTATCACCAGGTAAGGACTCTTTTAATCGTTCTTTAATCATTAGATCCTAGTGTCTCATCTTATTATTGTACAGTGAACATTTTAGTTAATGTTCAGTTTGGTAAATATGAATACGGAAACTCTAGACCATAAAATGAAATTTTTTGGTAATTCTTTGAAACAACATTGATTGTAAATTAATGTGCGGTTGTTTATTTACTTTGATATATTTTTCTATTTAAATTATTTTAAGTCATTCCTAAAAGGAAGTTAAATTGTTCTGGCTTTGGTTGATGAAAGACTTAACCAAACTATTTGCACTTTAATGACCAGCATTATTGATTATGTTTTACATTTTACTATGCACTGGTATTAAAAAAAGGGATTAAATCATTGTGTGCTTTATTGTTTTCTGGTTGTAGTTTGTCTGACAAGACTGTGAGAGACTATTCAGCATACAAACCATACCTGATGTTCTTTGCCTTGGCTGATGCATTGCCAAATATCTTCTTCAAGGTCTTTTCATTGTTTGTTTTTGTGTCTTTTGAACAAGCATTAAGCAAGAGAAATAGTGCAGACCAGTGTGTGTGTGTGCACTCATGTTTTTAACTTTTATATTATTATTATAGTATTATTATTACGAAATTGTTATATAGCACCCCTTCAAGGTTAGCTTCTCAGGAGCACTCCCAGCCCAGTCCGGTTGAACAGAACAGTTTTAAGGGCAATTAAAAATGAGACAGAATGACTGACACACCGCAGTATGAACTGTATGGCTGCCATTCAAGGTGCCTAGTCATCATGTGCTGCATCTAGTTACTCTCTATTTCAGACAGGCTTTGTAGGTTTTAGTGTGTGTCTTGTCTTACCCAAAATGATTGGCAAGAGATTTCTTAAAAGACTGAAGTTTTAATCCAATGCTCTTCATGTGTTGCTATTTTTAAATACTGCTTATTATTTTCAATTTTTTTGCTTTCTTCTGAAGTCACTCTTCTTTTGCAGAAGTGCAGTATTGGAAGTGAAGGCAATTGGGCAGCATCTTTGGCCAACTACATACGCAACAATGACCAAGGTCTTCAAGAACAGGCAAAGCGTGTCCTATCCAATTTCGAGGAGGAACTGATCCCATGCGAGTCCCTCGCCGAATTCCTTGATGCAGCTGGTGAGTACTGTAACAAAATTGTTTGATGACAACCAGATACCGTATATGCTCGACTATAAGTTGAGAAATTTTATTCTATTACAGGACGGTGAAATGGGTCTTCGATTTATATTCTTATATCGTAGAAAAATGTTGTTTCACGCATCGAATGCAATTACCTTTATTATTGCTTGGTGAGACCTCTGCCGAAAGAAGTCGCCTATCAGACTGTACATCTTGATTTTACCGGCCACGTGCATCCCAGCCATTCAGTTCACATCTTATGCCATCGTAAATGCATTTGGTTATGTTTATTTATCGGTCTATAGTGAAATTGTGCTTTTCTATAAAAAAGTGCTTTCTACCAAACTCCTTTTTAATAAATTCTGTATATAAGAAGGCTGTGCATCACGGTAATTGTGTAGTTTTGTGCAGTTATGAATTCGTAAGTTCTCAGTTTTAAGAATTATAACATGCCCGTAGACAGCCTTGCTGAAGATGCTCATGATCTTTGTCAATTTCTTGGTATTATTTGTTTGTTAGGCATCTTACAGCATAGGAAGGTTGCTTGCTGAAGTGTTTTTTGTTAGATTGCTGATGTGTTTTTACCTTTTAAATGATGTTACTGTAAGGTTACTGAGTTGTGTTTTGTTTATAACTGAATGCTGATGTGTTTTAGGTTTGCTGGAGGATGTTTTGGAACCTGACAGACTGATACTCGATGTCCTTTCATCTCTGCCATAGATTCTGCTATCAACCTTTGCCATTTTGCTTATTTTGCCTTTTTGTGCTTTGGACTTTGAATGTTATCTAACAAGATTCATAGTGTGTGTGATTTTAGTTGTAATTGCGCTGCTTTATACTTTTTGCAGTGCTTGAATGTTGTGTGTTTTGGGGTTTATTCAGATTTATGTTTAAAAGCTAAATGAAAATTGAAATGTTAAACTTGTAATTGATAATGTTGTGGAATTTAAAAACCTGGACTGTCAAGTTCTTAAAGTTATTAATAGCTTGTAGATTAGTCTTGTTATAACAGAGACTACTTGATAAAGTTGTATACTAGGCTCTTGAATAAGTCTGTCCAGTTTTTAGTTAAACACTCTTGCACTTTGCAGTCCTGATACATTGTGCTTATCTTTGTTTTCTGTTGTAAAGGAACATTTTAAGCTGTTAACTTTTCCTTAACTAATCTTCACACTTAAAGCATACATTCATCTGTTTATCTTTAAAGGATTTTGAAATAATAGTTGAAAGAGAATACCTCAAAATCCTTAGTTGCTTGTTTCCTTGCATTAATATTGCTAGGTAATGAGGAATACAGATATGAATATATGTCAGACTATCATTGTCTTCACTACCCAACAATTAGAAGTTGCAGTTGCTCTTACAGCCTGTCAAACTGTTTGGTTTTTGCCTGTACTGATAACATTGACTCTTCTTGCCTAAAATGTTAGATTTTGCACGAAAACAAAGTAAAGTGATGGTTTCAGTTTTTAAGCATTTTCAAGTTTTCTGTTCTTGTAATCACATTTATTTTGGTTCTAAGGTTTAGTTATGGTTTGGAGTTGTCGTTATTCCTGATGGCACTGGAATGTTTTGCTTTTAGTTTATAATGTTGATAATTAAATTGTTTCACCGGTTATTAAAGTATTCATCTGAGCACTTAGTTGATGTCTTCTGTAACTATTACAATATGTGGGTAGCAGGTTTGACAAAGTTCAAGGTTCATTAGAAAATGAATGACTCAAGATGATGGCCTACTGGTATATTTTTTGGAATTGATTTGGAAGGATATAGGTAAATTGATAGTCATTTTCAATAATTTAAATCAGTAAATTTGAAACTAAATAAAGATAATGCTGAGTTCTCCACCGAATTCGTTCTACTAATCGCTCAACATCACAATTCATTGGTCTAAGCTTGTTGGATAGACAGTTTTAACTAAATTTGCATTCCATCATACAGTTGTTGCTGAACTTATTTTGTGAAGCAGGATATAACGACGATGATAATTTTATTGTAACCAAACCATATCAATTAACGCAATGAATGTGTAACATAATAAACATAAAATAGGAAATTACTAATCGTCGATTAATGTTAAGTTACAACGGAAGGCCCTAAGGGATATCCTCCCAATGACAGGGCCACCCATAGCAGCATGATACACAATAGCGTAGTTTCAATGAATGCATATTTATATAATGTAATGAATAAATGTTAAATTATATAGTAATACGAATTAACTAATCTTAACTAGGCTTTGCCTCTTTCATTGCCACAATTGATGAGAAAGGGGAACTCTGGTTATTTCCAGTTGAGAGTGTTATATAATCAGAAGAACTTTAGCTTGTTGGGCCGAAACTATCGACCTATTGCAAATCTATCCTTTCTCTCGAAGACTTCAGAGTGTCTTGTTTCTCTTCATCTCCTTCCTTACCTCGAGCAGTCCGGGTCTTCTGCCGCCCAGGCAATCTAGTTTTAGAGCCCACCACTCAACTGAAACTGCTCTTCTTTCTCTTCTCTCTGACATCTATTCAGCAATGGATAAGTCCCATGTCACTCTCTTAGCTCTTTTTTGATGCATCTTCAGCATTTTATATGGTTGACTATGATATACTTCTGCATCGTCTTGAAATGTCCTTTGGTCTTAGTGGTCTCCCTCTTCTTTGGTTACTGATCGAACCCAAGTGGTTATCCTAGGTGACTCCCGCACCTATTGGGTGCGTGTTAAATTTGGAGTCCCTCAAGTTATAAAAAGCGAATTTATGGTGTCACATTTCAAGTAGTTGTAATAAAACACACTTCATAAGTCTGTATTTGAGTTTATTTGGAGTTCGGCGATAATTCTGTTGATCTTTATGAATAAATACGAAGTTCGTAGAACGCTTGTCAGTCTGTGTTGAAACTAAACTGCGTCGCCAACATTGATAATTGCTCTCAACTTTGCGCCAAAAAGCCATACTTAATCACCGGACTATCGAACTCGGGAAATCTGCTAAACCGCCTCCTGTGGTACCGGAAGCTTAGGTGAGGTGAACCGAACTCACGACAGTTTGATACACGAGAAGTGAGGTGCTACCGGTTGCCACAAATTGGGACGCAGAAGTTGAGTGAATTAGCTCCCAGGCGCCCCGGTTTCGCGATAAATTGACCCCAGAAGCGGGGTGGAATCGATTTTGCTACAACTGACCATAGCTTAGGTTCTAACTAAAGCTCTGACGCACCAATAGACTCAAGAAATTTGCAGATGATTCATGCTTAATTATCGGTTCAAACAATGTATGGTCTGTCCACTCTGAACTTGACAACATCAAGGCATGAGCTACAAGAAAAGATCTCAAAATTAATGCTTCAAAGACCCGTGAGATGATTGTGGTTCGGCATGGCATGCCCTCAATAGCCAAAGAGTCTTCCTACTCTGGTGGACGAAGGGATTCCTCCATGAACGTCTTGGGCATATTAATCGGAGAAAGATTAGCCTTCTCCGATCACGTGACAAAAACCCTCGCATCCTGCTCCTCATCGTTGTTTGCACTAAAAAAACTCTACGATCTCTTTATATGGCATCTGACTCGCTGCATGACGTAGCTAGAGCAACGATGGTCGCAAAGCTCATCTATGGGTCTCCCGCTTGATGGGGGTACTTACATGTCTGCTGCCGACAAGAACCGCCTTGAACTGTTCATGCGGCGCGTTCTGCGAGGTGGTTACGTATACCTGATGGTGCATTGATGATTGGAGATCTGGTCACCAGAGCGGACACGGTACTGTTCCAGGCCATCATTGGTAACCTGAGTCATGTACTGCGACCGATGTGCACGTTAACGTCGTTAAGGCCTCCAACACAACATCACCTGCAATCGCAGGACCATCCATTTGCCCTCCCGAATAAGGACAGCAAGAATTATTTATCTAGGATGATGCATAAAAACATGTACTAGTCCGTCGGCCCAATTGGTTCGATTAATAATCCATAACATTCAGACCTAATCTCATACTCATTAGGTGAACTGTTTTCAGTGATATAACTCTTAGGCTGCTATGTTGTATATGTATAAATGGCTGCGTTCTGTCAATCATTTTTCTCAATAAACTAGATATACGATACGATACGATGACAGACAGTTAGTGTTACTAGTCCAAATTTTTGGCGGAACAACAAATGTTACTGCAACAGGTCGCTATTGCCTGTTGGCGTGCATCACAACCATGGCGTAAGATATACATGGTGAGTTCACTTAGCTGTTATATGTGACTAATAATAATTAACAGTTCGCTAGATGGCGATTGCGACGCAGCACGATCAACATGGCCCATAATGAAGTATGATAACTGTGTGGTCTTGCAACACCTACGCATAGGAAATTAGAACAACGGCAAGTACAAAACGCTGTTCAGCCATCAATAAACGCAATATTTTTGGAAAATTGATATTTCTTATTATATCCATGATAATCTTAATTTTATGTACAAGCAGATAGAATAATCTAAAGATTGATCACAGTTGAATTATGTACAAAATTTAATAGGACATAAGCAGTTACCACATGTATTCAACAGAGAATTCTAATCAATAGCTGAAGTCAATTCTTGCCCACTGCTCTCCTGGCATAGACTATTGCAACTAGCTAAGGCCTGCTGAACAGAGCTCATAGCTCTTTGGATATAACTAATACTTTCAAATATGAACATGTGACACCTGTGCTTAAATATTTATACTAATGAAACAAACCTGTTAATACAGACAATCTACTTTCAAGCATATTCAAAGTTTGTGACGCTTTATAAGGCAATGTATCGATGATATGAGCATCGGCAGAGGTGTAACAAGGTTTTGAAAAGTGGGGGGCATAATTTGTAAAATATTGCACGAAACGCCAACAAATTTTTTGCCCCCGCCCCACTCTTTGAATTTTGCCCCCCAGAAATTTGAAAAATGGGGACACAAATTATCTTAACGAAAGTCATCTTAAAAAGCCACTGGAGAAACATAAAAAAGAACCGATTTGGGGACTCATGGGGGAGCACTGAGCACTAAAACTAGGGGGCAGTGCCCCTGCCCCGCTTGTTACACCCCTGGGTATCGGTGCTGAGACACGCCATACCCTGAAAAATTATAATTATATATACCATACTATGTACACGAAAAATGAAAGCACATGTGTCTAGAGCCGCAATTTCTTGCTACCACACTATACTTATATAGTTTATTGCTGGAGGCCACACCACCTTGACGTAGCTGTGAGAAAATAATGGTATCCTACATTTTAGCGTCAGTGAATAAGCTGATCACCCTGACGTGGCTTTTGTGGGCGATGAGAAATTTTCGAGGATTTACATTACATGTTACGTCTTCCAGGTTTCATCAAATTTGAAATAGAACAGCCTGTAGGCATATAACAATAATTCGTAGGAAGGAGCAATAAACTAGACTGAACGACGATATTTTGGTACGCAAATATCAATTCAATATCGATTCATTGTCAACACGTAGATAATATAAATTCACTTACAATTCTTATTCTTGTATATATTCTGCTATACAACATTACGCGCGGCAATAATCGTGTGGTGACTGCAGCGCCGCCTGTCGAATTAATAAGCCTAGTCAAAAACGCTTTATGGCAAGCATAATGAGTGCCCACACCATGTATATCTTACACCGTGATCACAACTAACATGTCAACGTGTTTGGGTGACAATGATGACCGTAATTAAGCGGTTTAGACTTTAGAGTCAGGCCTGCAAAATTAAACGTGCCCTCAGAAGGTATCATTTGACGGGCCAGGTATGCAGAGGTGCTTAAGCGCAAGTGAGCGAGGAGGTTAATTATAGCGTGATGGATATGTCTCCCACCAAGCAAGAGGACACTGTGTGCGAGATAGACTGTAACCGGAAATTACAATTTTCCGACCGTAAGTGGAAGCATGCGGGTACTCGAGCACAACATGAGTCGGGTACACGATATCGCTAGTACCCGGGTACTCGCGGCAGCCCTATATATATATACGTGTATGTTTCGATGTGTGTGTACAGTGTATCGATCTATGTGTGTTCCGATGTGTGTGTATGAATAATAAAGCATTCAAGCAAACAAACTGTACAGTCGCCCACATAGGATTGTGTTACTCGACAGGCAGATAATAAAATATCTAAAGTGCAAAGTTGCTTTTCAATTATAGCATGCTGCACATTTTAATTTATCGTGCACCAAAGTGCGAATAAACAGTTGGTTAAAAAGGAATATATTTACTTACTTACTTACATACTTAGATCCGAGAAACTCGTGAACTTTGCTAAAGGGTCAATTAAATGACGTAGCTAATGCTTGCGTCTACGTATTGTGTGAGTCTCAGGCCATTGCCACCTATATACTGACAGGCCGTAATGCTCACTATATTTGGGCGTGTGACGCCTGGTCCGTCATCATTTCACTGCAGGCGTGTTAACATTTGAATCGATTATCGTTTATTTTAGAATTTTCTCGCGTGTAAACTGGAATATCGTTGTAAATTTAATTTTAAGTTTGTAATCAAGTTATACATCCTTATTATTTGTTAGAACATATAAATGACAATAATAGAAGTTTGGTTCGTCGTCTTTGGGCTACACACTGATGGATCTATACTTAGTGTGCCTCGAAAAATTCCCAAACTAGCAAGGGATGCGTTTCCATCTATTTTTCTCAACTGTCCATCATATTATTTGTCATCAGAACCTTCCAAGAAGAGAAAGAAACCAGAGGACAGACTTTCTGAAATGCAGGCCAGAGATAATCAGGCAGTACAACAATGGCTGAATCTGGACAAGATTACAGCATTTCAGGAGTTTTGGCTGAACTTTATGAAATATATCCCACAAACTTTACTATGGAACTTCAAGGTGACAGACAATGCTCAATTGTTATGCTGAATAGTAGATATGTCTGATGGGCCTTGCATTAGAATTAGCATTCGAGTAATTGATGGTATGTCTGTTGTCATTTGCTGTGAGGGCTATAGGGTTAATGACAATAACTTGGAGTGGGTGATAGGTAATAAAGGAAAACTTGATTCTTATTGGAAATTCACTAATCTTTTGAGTCATTACCAGGGTTGGGAAATTGGAAAGGTTACTTTCAAAGGTAAAGTAGAAATGGCTTTAGTTCTGTTGTGTGATATATTTGAGCAACAATGTTTACTTGTCAGTAGCAGATTTCCTGAAGATGATGGTGCTGGTGATGCTGAAGATGGCAGCAACGTTATTAGTAACTTTAAGTACATTCGTGTTCTGAAACATGTTATCCAGCAGTTGGAGTTATTGCAGCAATGCAAGACTAAATACTGTGGTGGTTATTTACACTGGGCATTTCAGATGTTTTCGCTGTCACCTTCTGCGTATGGTTTCTTATGTGACAGTTCTCTGATGTTGCCTCACCCGGTTTATTTACGTAAACTTTCATTGTGCTTTACTGTTGAACCTGGTACTGAATGTAGTGCTCACATAACTTATCTGACAAAGAAGTGTCAACTGCTTGAGCCACATGAACGATATGTGACTATGCTGCTTGATGAGATTTATGTTCAGCCTTAAGTTTCATACAGGGGTGGAAACATTAAAGGATTTGCTGCAAATTGTGACATGACCCAGGCAACTACTGTCCAAGATGATTTGTTCTATATTGTCTTAAAGAAAAGATATTGCTGCCTTAGTGCCTGTTAAGAACTTAACAGCACCCTATCTGAAAGCTGTAAACTGAACTATGAATGTGAACTATGAACTATGAATGTCTTAACAATGATTGAAAAAGCAGGTTTCAGGGTTGTTTGCTTGATATCTGATAATAACCGAGTTAATGGTAATATGTTTAGGTTGCTGTGTGGTGGTTTGTTGCAACCTTCGATAGATCACCCATGTGACAACAGTGGGAAACTTTTTTCCTGTTTGACACCGTGCATTTATTCAAATGTATCAGAAATAATTTGATCAACCAAAAAGACAGTTACCAGACATTAATTTTTTCTGACATGTTAGATTCAAATATGCTAAAAAAGGCAAAGTTCAATGTTTTGAAGCAGTTGCATTAGAATAAAAAGGACAATCTTGTTAAACTTGCACCGTCCTTAACATATAAGGCATTGCACCCATCAAACACTGAATGGCAAAGTGTACCACTGATATTGTGTATTTTCAATGAGAAAGTGGTTGCTGCACTTAAATTGCTTTCACAACAGCAACTTCCTAATGTCAACAAAACTGTTATTGATGAAACACTTGTATTTGTAGATCTAATAGTGTCATTGTGGAAAATGTTAAACATCCTTTCAAAGGTAGAAATCTTCGTACTGAGAAATGTGACCCTATAAGAAAAGTCGATGACCATCAGTTACTGTATTTTAATAGTTATTCAGCAGCTTCAAAAATGGGAGGCAATGAACACTGGCAGTGGGAATGGGATGCTTACAAGAGAAACTGCATGTGCTCTGCAGCATACTTTGAAGTCAATGGTTCGTTTAGTCAGATATCTCCTTGAAAGTCTTGACTTTAAATATGTTCTTGCAGGCAAATTTCAAACTGACTACTTAGAATACAGATTTTCCCAGTACAAGTGACTAGCTGGAACTAATTTTCATATTGCTGTGCGTGAAATCATAGAATGTGAGAAAAAATTGAAGCTTAGCAGTATACTGCACATAAATTCTGCATCACAGGGCAAAATCTCAATAACAAAATTTGTAAATGCTGTTTTATGGAGGAAAAGTCAGATGATGTAATAGATTGTGACATAAGTGCTTTTGAAGGAGTGCTGAATGACTGCAGTTTAATAAGTGTCTCAGATCCTGAAATGCATGTTGTTGTTTTTCTTGCTGGATACATTGGTAAAAAAATAAAGAAGTCTGTTGCATGTAGAACTTATGTTGCTGCCTTTGTGACAACAGATGTGATGGTGTGTGACACTGCAGGTACAGTTTTTTTCTTACTTGGAAGCACTAGACAGAGGAGGTCTGACCTGGCCAACGCAAGAAATGGTTGATGTTGTAGTGAAAGTTTTCCGTATATTCCAGTGTTTGGTATCAACAGCTTATGAGCACAAATTCGTTAGTGCAACAAATCTGAAAAAGATACTTACTTCTGTATCTATGAAAAGTTTCTCACAGCATTCACTTATGCCGGGTGAATTTGATTGTGGTCATCATTTTTCAGACTTTATTCATGTCATTGCTAGTAAAATGGCCAATATCATGCTTAACAATTAGTGCAAAAAATTGAATGATGCAAATACTATCTGTAAAGGAGCAAAGAGTAAAAGTAAGTGAAAATTGTCAACATTAAAGACTTAATTTTTGTAAAAGTTCTACAGCTGTGAAATGTTACTGTGGTCCTTAGACTTATGATTGTAGAAGAAGAGCAGTCCAGAAGTAAGTCAAAGATTGTTTGTGTCATGCTCAAATATGCCAGCACATCATTCTTTCTCATGCAGTATTCCCTTCCCTATGTAAGTGTACTCTTTACCATAATAAAGAACTGTTTAATCGAAGACTGCCCATAAGCATTTCCAAGGTATCTTAAGGTACAATTTCTGGATTTATTTGAAGGTTCTTAAGAGCTGTTTTACATGGTACCAGATAAATACAAATAAAAACTACACCTTAATAGAGTTAAAACTTTGTCAACTTACTTTGTATTGTTTTGCATTAAATTATTTTGGCTATGGCTTGCAGAAGCGTTGTTCACAATCAAAGTGTTTAAGTCGCTGTAACTAGATTTGCATCATTGAAATTTGTTATTAATGAAATAGCAAATTGCATGTAATAAATGGTTTTGTTCAGCTCTTCTGTAATAATTATTAATTATTGCCCCATATCCGCCCTTTCCAACACTGCCTCTGACTTGACGCAGCGCTCGTGAATAAGCTGATGCCCAGTGCGAATGGCGCACTACAAAGTTGGAGCTTATGATCACAATTACACATCTGATATCTGCCCATTAACACACTATTCAGGCAAAACTTAGGACCAAGCCTGTGACGTCACACAATCAGCATTACGGCCTGTCAGTATATAGGAGGCAATGCTCAGGCCCAGCTGCTTGAAAGAGACAGACCAATGACGTCATTACAAATATTCGACGTCCACGGACAGCCGTGCGGCATTAAATTCTGAAAATGTGCATTATATTTATCGAAATTCTTCCTATTTCTGCCGCGCTAACTGATGTTTCGATCTAATCTTCGTCGAAGGGCATCAGGTAAACCCAAATTATTACAGAATAACGATTTTTTATCGAAATTTACGATGTGACTATTTGTAGGACTAGGCTGAAATTTTCGAAAAGTAACGCCTTGTTCGATCAAACTCATTATAACCTGTGTAGCGCCACAAGTTAAATGTATAGGCCTATAGGACCTACTTCAGTTTTATTTGAGTAAGCTTTGAGACTCAGTGACTTCTGCATAGGCCTACGCCAAGATACATTTTATAAACAAGCTTTTTATATATCTATCTGATTTTTAAATTTAATGTAATATTTAAGTTTACTTGAATAAGTTGATAAAAGTATTTCTATATTTTGAAATTTAAGTTAACTTATTTAATTTCTTATAATTATTGTTTATATCAAATAAATTCTTTATTTGAGTATATGAGTAGGCTAATTAAGTTATCGAGATTGGGTGACTTCTAAGCGCAACAATTATATCTCTTATATTAAAATATTTTGTTTTTCTACTTTTCTACTGAATGCAGAAAGACTTATTCGTCGCTTCAATCGGAAGACAATAGATTGGCTTACTTCTACAGGACCCACGAGGTGGACGCAAGAATCTCGGCCGCGCAGGAGTTGTATGTTCAATTATGGTAATCATTCAGATGGGCTTCTCAGGTAGGCTTACTGATACGTCTTGAAATAGTTTTCAGTCCCTTTAGACTCAACAACTTAGGCTATATCAACGGTTAGTCGGTTACCAACCTTCTTTTTTGTTGTAGGCCAACCCCAAAACATATCCCAATATAAAAAACTTCTTAAAAGCGTTCTTTGGTAATTTATTTACAGAAGGTTATTAGAATAAGAATATTGGTTGTAAATTATATTATTAATGAATTTTGCTAAATTATTTTATAAATCTATGTAATATTTAACAGAGCTGCATGTGACATCATTTTTTGACAAAGAAATAATAGATGATCATAGAATAAAACGATAGCAAGAAAATTATTTAACAATATTTAGTATACTAATGTTATAGTATGACTAAAATATGCATAAATATGGCATTTCAAAACCTGCAATTATTATCTGTTTCTTCAAAAAATATTTTAAGTATAAATTGTTTCTTGTGCAGGCCTACCCCTTAATTGGCAACAGCTTGCTTACCCCTATAGGGATACGCGTTCCACCGGTTGATTAGGCCTATATTATATTGAGTGGCGCCTCTGGCGTGAGAACTCTAGCTGGCTACGGTCTGTAAGTTATGTGCTTTATCTAAGTTTACTGTTCGCAAATTTGATTAATATTTGGATTATTTATCAGAACTATATTTGAAATAATTCGACGCAGTTTAAAGTGGATTTATGATGGATTCATGCCATCGTACACAAACTACATACACTTCCCTTTTGTGTGTATACACGGCTCGTCTAATTCAGTCGTTCAAATGGTGCTTGCGCCCGCTTCGTCGACCGGTTCGAAAGACGTTGTTTCAACTCGGTTTATGACGCCCTATCCGCTTGTTGACATCGTCGTCGCCACCCCTCTGCCTCCTCCTCCTCCTCCTCCTCCTCCATCTGCCTGTGCTACGGATCCGTCTACTCCGGATTCTACATCGTCTCTGACTTCAGCGTCCATTCGTATCTCAACTTTGAACGTTCGCTCACTTACGAACAAACACGTCCAGGTGTCAGACCTTATTACGGCGAACGGTATCGATGTCTTGGTGGTCACGGAGTCGTGGCATCTTACTACAGCGGATGTCGCTGTCCGTCGGGCAGCTCCCTCGTCTTATTCCTTCATGGATCGCCAGAGATCGGACGCGCAGGATCGGAATTCGCGTGGTGGTGGCCTGATCGTCTACCATCGTGCTAAACTCCAGATCCGAAAAATCGAACTGCTGCAGTCGCCGACGAATATTGAGGCCCTCGCGGTCTCAATCTCTTCAAAACACGGACCTACTGTCCTCCCGGCAATCTACCGACCGGGCTCCTCTCCTCCGTCTTCTCTATTCTTCAGCGAATTGTCAGCTTTAATGGAACAGTTCGTCTTAACCAGTGCGCAGCTGGTTCTCACTGGAGACTTTAACCTCTACCTGGAAGATGCTGCTCGACTGGAAAATGCTGAGTTTTCAGAGATCGTGGCTCAGTTTGGTCTAGCTCAGCACGTTGCTGAGCCTACCCATGTCATAGGCGGGTGATTGGACGTCATGATAACTAGAGATGACTGCTGGGTTACAGAGGTCAGTGTTCAACCTCCTGTCCTGTTCGACCATGGACTGGTAACGGCTACCATCCCGTTCATTTGTGAGCCGCTGCTTTCCGTCACAAGGCGGATTCGTCTTTGGAAACAACTGGACCGCGATGCTTTCCGTTCAGCCATCCAGGCCCAGCCTTTATTTCAAGTCACAGAGGCTACGTCGCTAATGACCGCCACCGAACTGTTCAGTTCGTATGAGACAGTGATGACAGAACTCCTCGACTCCTGTCTTCCTCAACGCACCGTTCGATTCCGTGATCATCCACTCTTTCCGTGGTTTGACGCTGATTGCAGGAAACTTCGTCGACAGGCCAGACGCTTAGAACGAGTATATCGAAGAACGCGCCTGCCGGTCGACCGATTGGCCTGGATCCACTTTGTCAGACAGACGCACAGGACCTATCGAGACAGAGAACGAGTTTATTGGGAGAACATCATTGTTAAGCAAGCCAGGGAGCCAAAGAAGCTTTGGACGACGCTGAACGGCCTCCTTGGCCGTCGCTCTCCGTGCTCTCAGACGCCGTCATGTCCACCGTTCACTGCTGACGCCTTTTTGGAACGGCTCACAACGAAGATCGAGTCTATCCGTGAAGCAACATCAGCCTCTCCTCGGCCGGAGTTCTCCGTCACGGATGCTCGACTCTCCACCCTTGGTGACATCACGAGTGAACAGTTGCGCTCTATCATCCTTGCTGCTGCTCCAAAGTCCTGCGAGCTGGATCCTGTGCCTGCATTCCTAGTGCAGGAACTCGTGGATGATTTCCTACCTTTTCTTACACTCCTGTGTAACCGCTCAATTCAGGAATCTCATCTACCTGCCTCTCAGAAGCGCTCCATCATCCTCCCCGCTTTGAAGCGGGATGGCTTGGACATCAACGATCCTGTTAACTATCGTCCTATTGCTAACGTGTCGTTACTATCTAAAATATTGGAGCGCATAATTGCCTGTAAATTGACTGCGTACTTAGATGCAAATGGTCTACTTCCTTCCTTGCAATCGGGATTTCGTAGGAACCATTCCACTGAAACTCTCTTGGTTCGCCTTTTGTCTGATTTCTATAGCGCAATGGGTTTTGGTCAGAAAACTCTTCTTGCGCTATTTGATGTTAGTTCAGCATTTGATTCCGTGGACCATTCCATTCTTCTTGTGCGGCTTTCTATTTCTTTTGGCTTGACTGGTGACCCTCTTGAATGGCTCCGCTCCTTTCTTACTGACCGTACCAATTGTGTAGTTACTGGTACTTCTCGGTCTCGCTGGATCCCCGCCCCTTTTGGCGTTCTTCAGGGTTCAGTGCTGGGTCCTTTGCTCTACATTCTCTACACCTCTTATACCAGTCCCCTGCTTACTCTATCTGGCCTCCTGCATCAATGTATGAAGATGACATTCAAGTTTATGTCCATTGTAAAGCAGTTGCAGCAATGGTCTCGGTTGGGTTGATGTGTGATGCCATAAATGTCCTCTCTGGATGGATGGTCTCGAATCGCCTCCTCTTAAATCCCTCCAAAACAGAATTTACATGGATTGGCAGTCGCAGGCACCTGACTGAGCTGGATATGCAGATATTGGCTGAGACCTATCCTCACATTACTTTTTCATCTGCTGTGCGTGATATGGGTATGTTGCTTGATCAGGAGCTTAGTCTCTCGCAACATGTAAACCAGGTTACTCGTAACTGCTACTATCAGCTGCGCCAGCTTCGTGCAGTTATTCGCTCTCTTACCTTTGAGGCTTCAGTAGTCCTCGTTCATGCCCTTGTAACCAGTAGAATTGATCACTGCAGCGCTGTTCTGGCTGGTCTTCCCTGTGCCGTAGTGGTGCGTTTAGATCGCGTTCTTCGCTCTGCGGCCAGCCTTATTGGACATATACCTAAATTTTTACCAGTTTCAGCTTATATGCGCGATGTCCTTCACTGGCTACCGGTTCAACAGCGCATTACTTTCCGCATTGCGACACTAGTTTGGCGGTGTCTCTAGTTGTGCGCCATCCTACTTGACTGAACTGTGTCGTCCGGTGTCTGAACTCCTTTTGCGTAGAGCTCTGCGCTCTTCTGCTAAAGGCGAGCTTCTGGTGTCCAGGGCCCGCTCGTCGCTAATGCTGCGTCGACTTTCTCAGTGGTTGGTCCGTCCACATGGAATGGGCTCCCGGTTGCCCGCCGTCTTCCTCCTGTGGCGAAATCTGGGGGGTCTCTACTACAAGGATGTCACGCGCGAATTTCGGCCTCTCCGGTCCGGCAGAGGACTTAACCACGACAATTCTGCAATATTTCTGTATTTCTTGACAGACGCCAAATCTCGCCCCGGCCGGTCGTCCTCTCGACGAACGAGTGGCCACCTCCTCACAATCTCACTGCCGTACTCTTTTTCAGGTAGCCTACTGTTGACCGGCAGACCCCGTGTCGCTATGTCGGACTTATTCGAACGGTTCCCTCGGCTGGCGGATATCAGACTGTTCTCTCCGGTTCGATCAGGCCGTGCTTCGACTGCTCCTTCTGACGGTCTTCCTCGGACTCCCCTTTGACTAAAACCGGGCCTCCTTTTATAGCGCTGAAACCGCCCTCGACCGTGGGAAAGAGAACACCTGGTGAAGATTTCAGGAAGCAAATTCCCACCAAAAACGGCCACACAAAGGCATCACCGACAGGCGAAGAGCAGGCTGACGACAGAAAGCGAGGGAGGAAAAAGCAAACAAAAGCAGTGCCAACAGATAAAGCGTGAGAAAGAGAGAGCATTGAGAAGAGAGCTGACGACAGAAAAGCGAGGGGAAGGAGCGAAGCTTGAGTGGGAGGGTGCACGATCGGGGAAACCGAGGAGCGCTGACCGTGGGAACAAGACCGACTAGAAAGAGAGGGGGTCCCCTGGTGCGACAATTTCTCAACACCCCTTACAATGATCAACCTACCTTTTGTAAGCTGCTAAAGTCAATTTTTTTGGCCGTGGCTGGGCTGGGAGCACTTCTGAGTAGTTTCCCTTGAAGAGGCGCTATACAAATTATCGAAATGAGTGAATATTAACCAAGTTAACCAATAACCACATGTCTACTTTAATACTTTGATAATACTATGCCAATACAAGCAAATCCACAGGATATGTTAATCTATATTCTATAACACTCTGACTTGCTCTAAGCCGAACGTGATATACTAATTAAGGCTGGTGTCAAGTTTCTATACCATTCGGATGGGTAAGCCCAGACTACGCTAGAAAGCAGTCCAAACTCCCCCACTGGTTTGCAATCTGACAGTGCCCGTCACTAGCCTGGATAAAGGAGGAGGGAAGCGCTAATGATCTATGTTATCACACTTTCGTTAAACTGGAACTACAACTACTAGCAAGCAGTGCATACAATCATGTAAGTCTGAAATTTTTGACGTGTAGGTCTCGGAATACATTATTTTCCTTATAATATTTTATCGACTTTAGGAAACTCAGTTAAAGCCTATGTTAATTATACAACTATCAGCGTATTGATAAATTACACAGGTAAGAGAACTCCGGCAGTTTTGGCACCGTCCATCCTGACCGCATGTCAGCTCTGGCACCGTCATTCCCCGACAGTTTCATTTCTACTGACCGTCAGTATACTTTGATATGCTGTAGAATTATATCTGTCCGGACTTTTAATCTGTTTATTTTTGATCTTTCATTTCTGGCGAGTCTGCCTGGACTGGAAGTTCCGTAAGACAAGGCACCGCCGCCACTGACACCGCGATTCTGTTATCTGACATGCGGGTCTAGCTCTTGCTCTCGAATTGTATTCGAAGGCAACGGCTAGTCTGTCCGCATGCCAGCTCTGTCAGCTCTGGCACCGTCAATCTCTGACAGATTCATTTCTTCTTACCGTCAGTGTACTTTCATATGCTGTAGATCTATATCTGTCCGGACTTTTAATCTGTTTTCTTGGATCTTTCATTTCTGGCGAGTCTGCCTGGACTGGAAGCTCCGTAAGACAACACACCGCCGCCACTGACACCCCACATCTGTTATCTGACATGTGTCTCTACTTGTTGCTCTCGAATTGTATTCGAACGGAACAGCTAGCTTGTCCGTCCGCATGTCAGCTCTGTCAGCTCTGGCACCGTCAATCCCTGAGAGGTTCATTTCTTCTGACCGCCTGTATACTTTCACATGCTGTAGATCTATATCTGTCCGGAGTTTTAATCTGTTTTTGGATCTTTCACTTCTGGCGAGTCTGCCTGGACTGGAAGTTCCGTAAGACAAGGCACCGCCGCCACTGACACCGCGATTCTGTTATCTGACATGCGGGTCTAGCTCTTGCTCTCGAATTGTATTCGAAGGCAACGGCTAGTCTGTCCGCATGCCAGCTCTGTCAGCTCTGGCACCGTCAATCCCTGACAGATTCATTTCTTCTTACCGTCAGTGTACTTTCATATGCTGTAGATCTATATCTGTCCGGAGTTTTAATCTGTTTTTTTGGATCTTTCATTTCAGGCGAGTCTTACAGAACTGGAGGCTCCGTAAGCTGTCAGCTCTGGCACCGTCAATCTCTGACAGATTCATTTCTTCTTACCGTCAGTGTACTTTCATATGCTGTAGATCTATATCTGTCCGGAGTTTTAATCTGTTTTTTTTAGATCTTTCATTTCAGGCGAGTCTTACACGACTGGAGGCTCCGTAAGACAAGGCACCGCCGCCACTGACACCGCGAATCTGTTATCTGACATGTGGCTCTACTTGTTGCTCTCGAATTGTATTCAGAGACAACATCTAGTCCGTCAGCATGTCAGCTCTGGCACGGTCAATTCCTGACAGGTTTATTTCTCCTGACCGTCAGTATACTTTCATGTGCTGTAGATCTATATCTGCCCGGACTTTTAATCTGTTATTGGATCTTTCTTTTCTGGCGAGAAAGACAAGGCACCGCCGCCACTGACACCGCGATTCTGTTATCTGACATGCGGGTCTAGCTCTTGCTCTCGAATTGTATTCGAAGGCAACGGCTAGTCCGTCCGCATGCCAGCTCTGTCAGCTCTGGTACCGTCAATCTCTGACAGATTCATTTCTTCTTACCGTCAGTGTACTTTCATATGCTGTAGATCTATATCTGTCCGGACTTTTAATCTGTTATTGGATCTTTTTTTTCAGGCGAGTCTTACACGACTGGAGGCTCCGTAAGACAAGGCACCGCCGCCACTGACACCGCGAATCTGTTATCTGACATGTGGCTCTAGCTGTTGCTCTCGAATTGTATTCGATGGGAACAGCTAGCTGGTCGGTCAGCATGTCAGCTCTGGCACCGTCAATCCCTGACAGATTCATTTCTTCTGACCGTCAATATACTTTCACATGCTGTAGATCTATATCTGTCCGGAGTTTTAATCTGTTATTGGATCTTTCATTTCTGGCGAGTCTTCCAGGACTGAAGGCTCCGTAAGACAAGGCACCGCCGCCACTGACACCGCGATTCTGTTATCTGACATGCGGGTCTAGCTCTTGCTCTCGAATTGTATTCGAAGGCAACGGCTAGTCCGTCCGCATGCCAGCTCTGTCAGCTCTGGTACCGTCAATCTCTGACAGATTCATTTCTTCTGACCGTCAGTGTACTTTCATATGCTGTAGATCTATATCTGTCCGTTTTTTAATCTGTTTTCTTGGATCTTTCATTTCTGGCGAGTTTGCCTGGACTGGAAGCTCCGTAAGACAAGGCACCGCCGCCAATGACACCGCGATTCTGTTATCTGACATGTGGCTCTAGCTGTTGCTCTCGAATTGTATTCGATGGGAACAGCTAGCTGGTCGGTCCGCATGTCAGCTCTGGCACCGTCAATCCCTGACAGATTCATTTCTTCTGACCGTCAGTATACTTTCACATGCTGTAGATCTATATCTGTCCGGAGTTTTAATCTGTTTTTTTTGGATCTTTCATTTCTGGCGAGTCTTCCAGGACTGGAGGCTCCGTAAGACAAGGCACCGCCGCCACTGACACGGCGAATCTGTTATCTGACATGTGGCTTTAGCTGTTGCTCTCGAATTGTATTCGGAGGCAACATCTAGTCCGTCCGCATGTCAGCTCTGGCACAGTCAATTCCTGACAGGTTTATTTTTCCTGACCGTCAGTATACTTTCATGTGCTGTAGATCTATATCTGCCCGGACTTTTAATCTGTTATTGGATCTTTCTTTTCTGGCGAGTCTGCCTGGACTTGAGGCTCCGTAAGACAAGGCACCGCCGCCACTGACACGGCGAATCTGTTATCTGACATGTGGCTTTAGCTGTTGCTCTCGAATTGTATTCGGAGGCAACATCTAGTCCGTCCGCATGTCAGCTCTGGCACAGTCAATTCCTGACAGGTTTATTTTTCCTGACCGTCAGTTACTTTCATGTGCTGTAGATCTATATCTGCCCGGACTTTTAATCTGTTATTGGATCTTTCTTTTCTGGCGAGTCTGCCTGGACTTGAGGCTCCGTAAGACAAGGCACCGCCGCCCCTGACACCGCGATTCTGTTATATGACACGCGGGTCTAGCTCTTGCTCTCGAATTGTATTCGAAGGCAACGGGTAGTCCGTCCGCATGCCAGCTCTGTCAGCTCTGGCACCGTCAATCTCTGACAGATTCATTTCTTCTTACCGTCAGTGTACTTTCATATGCTGTAGATCTATATCTGTCCGGACTTTTAATCTGTTTTCTTGGATCTTTCATTTCTGGCGAGTCTGCCTGGACTGGAGGCTCCGTAAGACACGGCACCGCCGCCACCGACACCGCGAATCTGTTATCTGACATGTGGCTCTAGCTGTTGCTCTCGAATTGTATTCGAAGGCAACGGATAGTCCGTCCGCATGCCAGCTCTGTCAGCACTGGCACCGTCAATCTCTGGCAGATTCATTTCTTCTTACCGTCAATGTACTTTCATATGCTGTAGATCTATATCTGTCCGGACTTTTAAACTGTTACTGGATCTTTCCTTTCTGGTGTGTCTCCTGGACTTTTAGTTCCGTAAGACAAAGCCGCCACTGACACCACGATTCTGTCATCTGACATGTGTCTCTAGCTGTTGGTCTCGAATTGTATTTGAAGGGAGCAGCTAGCTAGTCGGTCCGCATGTCAGCTATGTCAGTTCTGGCACCGTCAATCCCTGAGAGGTTCATTTCTTCTGACCGTCAGTATACTTTCATATGCTGTAGATCTATATCTGTCCGGACTTTTAATCTGTTTTTGGATCTTTCACTTCTGGCGAGTCTGCCTGGACTGGAGACTCCGTAAGACAAGGCACCGCCGCCACTGACACTGCAAATCTGTTATCTGACATGTGGCTCTAGCTGGTGCTTTCGAATTGTTTTCGAAGGGAACAGCTAGCTTGTCCGTCCGCATGTCAGCTCTGGCACGGTCAATCCCCGACAGGTTCATTTATTCTGACCGCCAGTATGCTTTCATATGCTCTAGATCTATATCTGTCCGGACTTTTAATCTGTTTTCTTGGATCTTTCATTTCTGGCGAGTCTGCCTGTACTGGAAGCTCCGTAAGACAAGGCACCGCCGCCACATACACCGCGAATCTGTTCTCTGACTTGTGGCTCTAGCTGTTACTCCCGATATTGTATTCGAAGGAACAGCTTGCGAGTCCGTCCGCAGGTCAGCTCTGTCAGCTCTGGCACTGTCAATCCCTGGCAGGTTCATTTCTTCTGACCGTCAGTATATTTTCATAGAGTTTCTGCCGCGACTTTTGATCTGTTTTTGGATCTTTCAATTCTGGCGATGATGCCTGGACTGAAAGCTCCGTTAAGACATGGCCCCGCCGCCATTGACATAGCAACTCTGTCACCAGACATGGCGGGCTAGCTTCCCTTGAGTTCCTTCATGCAGGTATTTCTTCCTTCGAAACCTGTGATGCAGTGGAGCATTGGGAGAATGACGCTCGCTACTCGATGGATCACAATTCCGGACACGAGCGACTAATGACGGTCAAGTTGACTGGTGGATGCAGCTATTGGTGAGAATCAGTTTTTTGAATGTTTGGGACGAATCAAATTACTTTTTTGCCGATGAATTTTCAGGCTATATAGAAAATGCTAAAGCCACGCATGTCTTAGGTCTCGCTACCCTTAATTGTTTCCATCGTAGATCTTCTTTTTAGGTCTGTATATTCTTGTCTCTATTTATCCCAATATTCTTTAATCTACACTGTTGTAGCATAAAAGACTCAGTTTCAACCTGCATGTCCACTGTATTCTGGCTTTCAGATTTTCGGTTTGGAGGAGTTATGCTGGATCCTTAATTGGATAATGAATTTTGTTTGTGAGTTCACTTGATGTGACCATGGAGTGATGTTGATATGTCTTGGACAACAAGAGTGACACCGGCGCTAGAGAATCCATTGGGTTAGAGTCTGTTAGGCCTAACGTTCTTAATATGTTTATACTGTCTTTCTCGTATTTCGGTGTAATCTGTCCAACTCCCAGTTTTACTCAAGATCTCTTAATTTCTCCTGTCTTTTATCTCTTTGACTCTGTCTTCTTTTTTAGTTTTCTGTCATATTGCTCCCTTGTTTTGGGTCGTTTTGGCGATTGCTGTGATCAATGTAGACC